>JAPPVO010000010.1:31507748-32095568 GCA_030407325.1 Camellia japonica | reverse complement strand
GAGAGAGAGGGAGCTCAAGTTGAAGAATTAATCAAGAAGCTTGAAGATCTTGAAGATCAATTCAAGAATTACCCATAATTTGGATGATTAGAGCTCCTAGGTAAGCATTTGAGTATAAATTCATGTGTATAAGTTTTGTAATTTTGTGAATTCAAAGTTAGATGGCAATCAAGTGTATGAGTTGTGTTGATTATGATGAATTGGGAGCCTATATGCACATGCATGCATAGAATTGCCATGATTTTACACATTCAAGTATGAGCATGTTGAACATGATGAATTGGGCACCAAATCTTGCATGCATGCATAATTCTCATGAGTTTCATGATCATAAGCATCATTAGTACCAGTTGAAATGGAATTGGAGTAAAAAAATTACATGCATGCTTGATTGATGGAGATATGAGGCTTGTGTGAAGTTTGAATGCATGAATTTTGGTCATGCAAGAGAAATGTTGATTAATTTGAGAATTAGATCATGATTTTGAACAATTGGTCTTATATTGCTTACATCCTCATGACATATAATGCATTTCCACGTTTTTGAACCAAGAACATGAGTTTTGGGCCTTTGAATGTCGAGTTTGAACCTCAAAACCAGTTCTGAAAATTTCAGAATTTGGCATGTCCGCTCGAGTGGGGAAAGGGCCGCTCGAGCGTGAAATGTTGGTTTCCAGAACTTTTGCAGACATGGGTGCCCGCTCAAGCGGAGGTATTTACGCTAGAGCGTCAAGCCATGTAGTTTGACTTTCAACTCGAGCATCCGAAGTCATGCTCGAACGTAAAAAGGAGGCAACCAGTATTTTTGCAGACCCAATGGGTCCGCTCGAGCGGCCAAAGTTACGCTCGAGCGGGGAGCCTTGTTTCAGAAATTTTGTAAAGATGTTCTGTGTTTCATTTTCCGTTCTCTTTCATTCTAAGTACTCTTAGGCATACATTAAGTATTGTAAATGAGTTAGAAGATAGAAAGAAGCCTAAGAGGGATGTATGAATTTAGAACGGATCGAATTGCTTGTGACCCATTATGTCTATGAAATGTGTAAGGTCAAGCGCAAGGGCAAATCATTCAGCGGATCATTGTGAGTAATATCTAATAAAGATATTTTCAAGTATGTTACTTTCTAAATGCTACTTCTGTATAAGCTTCATGGATTTGTTGATTTGAAACATGAATGAGTATTTATATGCCTAATTTGTATAAGGCCGTCGGATATGAATGATTGGCCGAAGGCCGTTTGACATGAATGATTGGCCAAAGGCCGTCGGACATGAATGATTGGGCTAAAGGCCATTGTAGACCGCCCGAAACTCGCTCCACGTGCCCCCCTCGGAGAGGGCGCGAATTGTAGTTCTTAGCTACTACAGTTCGACTCCTGTCACAGTTCTGAATCTAATCTCACAAAGTGCAATGTAAGACTGATAAATCACCAAAGAGTCCAAATCCGGCAATTGGTTTGAAAAATCAATTTGAATCAAAAGCGCCAAACATGGACTGCTTTGCCAGATTTCAGAGTCGCCACCTAAATATTTTGTTTTTGGGAAATTTTGGAAACCCTGACTCGTGCCTAAGCCACGTGTCCGTCATCACAAAGTTGCTCGGCTTGGGAACTTGGTACGAAGGGGAAGGTCATGAAATGAGCACCCCCCGCTCGCCCGATCAAAGGATCGGCCTCTACTAATCATGATATGTTGTTTTGAAAACACATGTGTTCTTATTCCGGTTATTAGCTAACTTACTATGTGATGCGCACAGCATACAAGTATAGACTCAATCACACGGATTGGAACAAAACAACTCATGTTTGTTTTTTAAAGTGGTTTGAAAGTGCTACTCGCAAGTAGGCTAAAGCGCGGATTTGCCACCCTCAAGTGGGCTTAGAAAAACATGATTTTGCCACTTTAAGTGGGCTTAAAACTCACAATCATCGAGTTGTTCCAATTCAGGCAATCAAACCTTCATCCACAGGCATTCATGCAGTTAAACACATAAGCACATAGCCTCATGGCAAGCATGCTATCATGGCAGTCACTTACATACATGCAAGGATGCTAAAGCGTAAACACTCACAGTGTACTCCGAGCCAAAACAGAAGCTAGTTAGAAATCATGCATGATCCTAGCTATGTTAAGATGCCTAATGCAACACATGTTAAAAATGCAACTAAGTAGGCTCGGCTATCTAAGATGACATATGGATGCAACACATGATAACATGCTTTGAAACACGTATTCAAGTAAGTGTATTGAAATACAATGCAGTTTGAATGATGCGCCGAGCCCGGTGCATGCAATATATATGAATGATGCACGCATGCAAAGCATAAGTATGCTATTTGAAACATGCCCTAAACTAACCATCGAAAGCTGATAAGAAAAAGGGAGAAAGAAATGGGGTTGGAAGACATGCATCACACACACGCACCCTTATTACAACATTTGCCCTCTCGACGGAGGGTCCGAATAATAAGCTAACTAGCTACACTAATTAAACTAATATTACAAACCAAAAACTAATTAACTATTCCTAGTTAACTAATTATTAGAAAACAAATTGATTAATCAAGCACATTAACTAATTAATACAAAAATCGACGAATTAGCTAACTAAGTAAAGCCGCTAAAGCAGTTAAAAGAGACTCGGGGCGAGGGGTGCATGCATGCTCGATCGCCTCGCTCTGAAATCCATTGCTATACCCAGAAATTGCCTCTGTTTGCATGATTGATCTCTGATAATTCACTAACTCCAGATTGCTTCTGCTCCAACATGGGACTTCCTGGTGGGTCTGACCAGAAAAGGGGGCTGAATAGACAGAAAACTGGTTGAAACTAGAAAAAGTGTCGGTCGACCACCCTTATTGGTCGCCGACCAAAAAATTTGCCAAGCTCCAGTTTTGATGCAATAGAGAACAACAAGAGGCATAGCAGTGTATTTGCAAGGTATGTGTGCATAACCACCCTCCCTATCATTTCTCAGCTCAAGGAGCGCGGTACTCGACTCTTAGGCACCAACCGAGCATGCAATGCACGATGGCCGAGAGCTAAGTTTGCACAAGTCAATGTCAATGAATGCACACAAATAACACATAAGGGCTACCTCTATCATGCTTGATCAAGAGGGTCGGCGATCGAGAAATGCTACACGTTCCATCACTTTGAGTATGAAACGTGCGACATTCCTCGTGTTTGGATTAACGTCCAATCCAAACGCATGCAACGCAAACAAGATGATCAACCTTCAATGCTAAAGTGACATGCGCAAGACTCTATCATTTAAGCAATGCATGCATGGCATGTTTAAAAGCTAAGGCAACAAAGCTAATGAAACATATTACATATGAGGCATACACTATCAATCTCAAATGGTCAAACCAACTCCGGACAAAGGTCAAACATGCCATAGCAATGGCTGAAATATGTTAAGATCAAGGCACAAAAAAGGCAAGATGTGCATGCTCATTCATTTGCTCACAAGCAAGGCAAAAGGCTTAACTCAAACACATTAGGAGAGTGACAAATATGAGAGCATGACAAAGGTTCAAACACTGAAATCATATGCCAAATGATGACATATCATCCAAGCAACACAAGTATGGCATACTAGAGTCCTTAAGCATGAAAGCTAGTGAGGTACACAACACTAGGACTATGCAATACAATGCTCAATGGACTAGACCAGCCCCAAACAGACCTCATGCATGTCAAAATAATGGCCAAAATGCTCTGAAATGATGGCATGAAAGGCAAGATAATGATGCTCATGTAATGGCTCATCAACTAGGCACAAGGGTCAACTCTCAAACACAATTAAAGAGCGATATATATGAGTGCATGATGGAAGTATATACTCTGAAATACCATGCCAAATGATGCCAAAACATGCAAATACCTCAAACCAAGCATGCAAGATACCTAAAAACTCAAAGCTATTCAAGGCTATTGCACTACAAGCATGCATAACAAGCGTCATATGACCAAGAAACCTCAAAACAAAGCTAAAGCATGTTAAAACATGAGTGAAAACTTGCTGGAGTGGAGCCAAAACATGCTAGAATAATGGGCCAAAACACCAAGTATACTAGACTAGTGAGCAAGGTTTACACTACAAGTGTAAGAAGCATGCAAGAGGTGGCTCTACCAACCAAAATTAGAGTTACAACATGCCAAAATAACACCAAAAACATGCTGAGATAGAACCAAAATAGGCTAGCATGATGGATCAAAGTATTGAGCACACAAGGCTAAATGGTAAGATTACACTACAAGTATAAAAAGCATGCATGAGGTGACTCAACCAAGCCAAAACAGAGTTATACCATGCTGAAATAAGGCCAAGAATAGGCTGAGAACAAGCCAACATATGCTAGAAACACATGCTCAATAATTAGGCCAACAAGGCAAGCAAACAAGACAAGAGGAGAGGGGACCACCCCCTCTCATTTTGGACCTCAAAATCACATTTCTACCACTGAAAATCCACTGGATTTCAGTGCTTAAAAGGCCAAATAAAGATTGTCTCAAAGGCCTTAAAAGATGGCACCAAACTCAAGCCAATAAGGCACACAAGAGGGTAGAACACCCTCAACACCAAAGAGGCCTAAAACAACCATTTTAAGCACTTAAAAACAAATGTTTTTGTAGTTGAAAGTTAAGCCCAAAGTAGCATGCAAAGGTGGCGAAATATGCAATCAAAATAAAGCTTAAAAGGGGGAATATGACTCACCCTTGAAGAACAACAAGAACAACAACTTCTTGAGCTCAAAACCAGCTTTTTGAAGCTCCCACAAGAGCCTCCAGCACCTCAGCAACAAGGTAAGAGTGTTTGGCTAGGAGGTTGTGTGCACAAATGTGAAGAAAATGCACTTTAAGGCACAAATATATATATATATATATATAGAGAGAGAGAGAGAGAGGAATATAGAGAGAGAGTAAACCTCAGCTCTGGAAATTTTGTCAACCTAGAAAAGGGAGAGAGAGCCTCCCTCTTATAGAATTCCAAGCTTCAAGCTTCTTGGAGAAGCTAGAAGCTTGGTGCAATCCCTCCATACACGTGTATGGATGATGCAATCTGTGCTCACCAGCTGGCACCCACAATATCTGCAGAAAGTGTAGAAAGGTCACCGACCAGTTAAAGTGGTCGACCGACCACTCCCCCTAGTCGACCGACCACAAAAAGTGGTCTACAGGGAATAAAACTGGTCGGCAAGGGAGGAAGAGGGTCTACAGAGAGAGTAGAAGGTGGTGGTAGGCTGCCGACCACCTTAAGTGGTCCACAGACCACCCACTCTAGCTGACCGACCACTAAAAGTGGCTGGCAGGGAAGAAAAGTGGTTTACAGGGGGGAAAACTAGTCTACACTCCTGTTCCACCCTCCAGGCAAAGGGTAACAAGGTTTGGTTCAAAAACAAACCAAAAGGAAGAAAGACAAGAGTCCGCAAGGCAAGGCACTCAGCCGGAAGCCCCGAAAACTGGTCTACGGGCCATTATAAATGGCCTACGAGAGGGAAAGGTAGCCTACGGCTACAAAAAGTGGCCTACAGGCCTCTGTCTCCCTCTAGGCAAAGGCAACAAGGCATGGTCCAAAAACCAGGCCAAGAGAAGAAAGTTAAGAGGCCCCGAGACAAGGCACTCAGCCAAAAGCTTCGAAAACTCAAAACGAGCACAAACATGCACAATCATCGAGCGCTCAATCGATGACGTCTGAGTCTTAAGGTTGATCAAAAATGGGGTGTCTACAGCCGTCGGATATGAATGATTGGCCCAAAGGCCGTTTGACATGAATGATTGGGCCAAAGGTCGTTTGACATGAATGATTAGGCCAAAGGCCGTCGGATATGAATGATTGGGCCAAAGGCCGTTTGACATGAATGATTGGGCCAAAGGTCGTTGGATATGAATGATTTGGGCCTAAAGCCGTTTTCCATTTGGTATGATTGAATATAAAGATGGGCCAAAGGCCATTTGAATATAATGATGATGGGCCAAAGGCCGTTTGAATACCGTGATGGGCCAAAGGCCGTTTGAACATGAGCGTAATGGGCCAAAGGCCGTTTGAATGAAAAGGGATCAGGATCATGAATATGAAATACGCATAGATATGAATATAAAGAGAATGGGCCTGAGGCCATTTGATACGTCTGATATGTTTGAATTGGGCCCGAGGCCGTTTGATATGTTTGAATTGGACTAAAGGTCGTTAGAATAAAGAGTTGGTTGGACCAAAAGTCGTTTTGTATAGATGGACCCAAGGTCATTTTGTTTCATATAAGAATTAGACCTGAGGTCGTTTTGCATATGGATATGATGTGTTGGACCCGAGGTCGTTTTGTTTTGTTGAGATTTGTAAATCTGATGTGAATGAGAGTAGTGGTTCAAATGTGTACATTATAAGTATGACTCATTTATGAACGAATCTCATTCATTAACCTCTTTATTTTGATATTATTCACTGGGCGTTAGCTCACTCTTATTTATATGTGTGTAGGTGAGCAAAGGAACCCGAGTTTTGTGAAATCAGCCCAGGTGTCTTACGCAAGAGGCTTTGTTTATGATCTTTTGTATTTCTTTTGCTATTTCTATTGGTCATGGTAGACCGTTATCTGTATAAGCTTTTGGTTTAGCTGACTATGTGTTTGAATGATACTGGGTATACAAGATGTTAGCTACTGATATATAGTGTGAGTTATTATTAAGTATATGTGAAATGTTTGATATGCCATGTAAGCATAGCTCATTGAACAAAATTTTTAAGTTCGCTTCCACATCTGGCCCCATATTATTAATTCTTAATTGATATCAGGTTTGAGGCCGTAAGTAATCTCATGATTGCTGGCCGGTTATGACCTTAATTTATAGGGGCGGGTTTGGGTCATGACAAGGGATCTCAAAATTTTCTTTGATATTCTCATATCAATAAGGGCTTCTCAATTCCGGTTTAATTGGTTTGCAACCACTATTACTCTTGAATAGTATTCAGAAATAGATTCTAAAGACTTCATGCGTAGATATTCAAATTCACCTTGTAGAGTTTGGAGGAGAATTCTCTTTACTTTATCGGTACCTTTATGTGTAACGTGGAGAGTTTCCCAGATTTTTTTCGCTATTTTGGAGGAGGCGATGATGTCGAATGTGGATGCATCAAGACCTTGATATATGATGGATTTTGCTTTGCAATCTTTCTTTTGTTCGGCTCGAAGAATTGTTTTTCCTGCTTCGGGCAAGGCACTTTCTTCTTCTTTTAAGGCGGGTTGTACATATCCGTCTTCCACAAGATCCATGACGTTTTGAGTGTACCTAGCAATGCTCTCATTTGGATGCACCAATTGTCGTAGTTGTCCTTCGTAAGTTTTGGAATGAAGGCATTGGCCATTGGTTGACTTTAATCTTGAAAACAAAACTGCAAATTTTCAGAATGTAATTTGCAAATTTTGACTATACACATGTTTTCGGAATACTCCAAATAGCTTGAAAGCACTATTTGATCATCCCAATCGGACTTCAAATGACTTAGATTAAGCCAAAACAAATTGGTCGGTTCAGATCTGTTGAATCCGTGACTCGTAAATCACCGTTTAATTTTTTTCAAACTCCGGTATGATGACATCAGCAATGGTCGTCTCCAATGACAGAGTTGACTTTTTCTGGGCAAACTTTGATCGGCCCTTATAGTTTCGTTTTAACTCCTTTTTTCCAAAACGATCGTCTCAACGAGGGATACCCACTGGTATGATCAAAAGTTGATTTTGACAACTTTAAAATTTTCAAATTATGAAATTTGCTCTGTTTCATAATTTGTTTTTAGAAATTTGGCCAATCCTTGGCTCTTCTGGCTTTGATACCACTTGTTGGTGGAAGTAGGAAGTAAATCACTTGTTGTGATTCACAAAAAGAGAATTAACACTGAACCAAATTCAATTTAAATTCACTCAAAAAACAAACAGAGCGTATATTAAGAATCACTCTCTCTTATTTTTATTTCTCCCACACTCTTATCAAACAATTAACCACTCAATCTATTTATAGACTAATCTCACAATGTAAACATACATTCTAAATACAAAAAAAAAAAAAAACACACAACAGCAAACCAAAACCAAATTGAACTCCTCTTTCTAAGAGGTTCTTCAACTTTCATTCTTGACTTTGTAACCTCCAAATACATAGTGGTAGACAGTGGTTAAGGTTCCTAAATTCTGCTCTTGCTCTGAATCAAGCTTACTTTCAACAAAATCGTAGCTAAAATTAATTTTTTATGATGATTTTTTACATATGTTGACAATTAGTGACTTTTTTTTCATGATTTTTATAAATTGTCACTAAAATTTATAATTGGTAATGTTTTCCTGTGACGAAAATTTTAAATCGTCGTTACAAGTTGAAAAAAAAAGTGACTTTCATTGTAACGATTTTTTTAAGCCGTCGCTAAAACTTATAATTAGCAATATTTTTTGTAACAAAATTTTGAAACTGTTATTGAAAATTAACAATTAGTGACTTTTTTTAATAGTGTTTGATGAAAAACACCATTATTTCTCACAGGACCTATTGGACAATAAGTAAACTTATTCGAACCTACACATAAGTCCCTTTATTCGAACCTACACGTAAGCCCCTTTTTTCTTAACACACCAATTAGAGATGGTCATTTTCTCCCCTTTCGCCCTGTCCTACTCCAAATCCGATCCGTGACCATCCCTAACACCAACTTAATACAGTAAAAAAATCTACAATGTGTATCCTTCAAAAGAACATATGATATGCATTTCATTGTATGATTCATGTTATGTCACTTTATTAAAAAACTAACTTTTTAAACCGATAAGAGAATAAGTTACACTATTAAAATATAACATAATCACAATAAATTATAAATTTTATCAAAAATGTCATAACAAACAATACAAAGAATTATAACATTGTCGTAACATAACAATATCACAATTACTCGTAACAAATTTAATTATACTATTGTTGGAAAAAATGGTTTAATATAGCTATATTTTTTAGCCCAATTTGAGTGGGCCCCAAACGTCTTTTGGGATGGGTCTGAAGAGGTGAAGTGTTCCTTGCCGCGTGGCAAGTCACACGGTGAAGACGGAACGTCAAAACCATTTATGAGTGAATGGGAAGTTGACGTCGTTTTCGGGTTTAACATTAATTTTTTAGATAAAATTCATTTGAATTTTTTCAATAAAAATTATTGTGGGAATTTAATTTAATTCTAAATTCAAATTTTGGTTTCCTAAGTGGTTTCCTAAAAATTTGTAATCGTGGGAATTTAATTGAATTCTAAATTTAAATTTAGTTTTTCCTAAAATTTATACATCTTTATTTATTTATTAAACTATTCAATAGTTTATATATATATATATATATATATTTCATATGGCTTATATTCCAATGGTTTCCAACAGTTTACTTTAACTGTTCAAAGCAACGGATCACTATTCAATTTGTTTGAAATTGTGTTCAAAGCAAACGGTCTCTAAAGCTGTTGAAATTCAAATTTATGAATTTGTCCAAGCTTTGCACCCTGTTCGGCTGTGTAATGTTTTGCCTATAAATTGAGCATATTCAACAGTTTAGAGTCCGAAAATTGAGTCTGATTTGTTCATTTTGCTGTCCATTTTCTTTTAGTGCATTATTCTTCATTTTAGTTTAGAATAAAATTCAGAGAGTTAGAACACAGGTTTGTTCGCCGAACAAATTTATTTGAAGTGCTTCTATAAATTTGTGAAGATCATTGTATCCTGGGAGATAGACGCCACTCAACCGTAAGCACCGTAGCGGGGCGAATCTGTCTTAAGGACAGAGTGTCACACACTCGACTTGGTCTTAATTTTAATTCGGTTCGATAAATAAATCTGGTATGTTATTTATTTATTTTGTTTGAAATTATTCTGTTTACAGAATTATTCGTTTGTTTCCTTTTTTCATTCTTCGTAAATAATTTCGGAATAAATTATTTTCTGTGAATTTACAAAATAATATTCTGGTTGGAAAAACAAATAGTGATTATATGCTATTTGACAGATAGTAGTAACATACTGTCTCTTTTCTTTGACAACAACTAGTAGTACGATACTGGTGTCATTAACAATTCAGAATATATTTTTGTGGAATTTTTTCAGAAATTAATTTTGGGTTTTAGAAATTATTTTCTGAGTTTTCATTAATTAAAATTCTGTTTTCAGTATTTTAATTTTAGAGTGTAACAAGAGATTTAATTTCTTGTGTGGAATTAATTTGGTTAAATAAAGTTTTATTTTATTTCCAAATTAATTGGAAAAATAAAAGTATATTTTTATTTCTTTTATTTTACAGAATTTATTTTCTGTGTGGAATTATTTGTTTAAAAAATTTTATTTTATTTTCAAATTAATTGAAAAATAAAAGTTACATTCTTGGTTTCTTTTATTTTTACAGAATTTAATTCTGTGATTTGGATTAGTTTTCTGTGTGGAATTAATTTGGTTAAATAAAATTTTATTTTATTTTATTTCAAATTAATTGAAAATAAAAGTTACATTTTTGTTTTGTTTCTCTTATTTTAACAGATTTTATATCTGTTGTTTTGGTTAATTTTTTAAATAAAATTTTATTTTATTTTATTTTCAAATTAATTGGAAATAAAAGTTACAATTTTTGTTTCTTTTTTATTTTTTTTTACAGAATTTTAAATTATGTGTTTTTTGGTTTTAAATTTTCTGTGTAGTATTAAATTCTAATTATAATTGTGGTTTATAATTTAGAATTTATGGCTACTAAAACTAGTCAAACTAATGTTCAAACCAGTACTGGTATGTGATTGCCATTACGCCAACCTCTCCGTATGTTGGGACTGTGCCAGTGAATCATGGTGAAAACCAGAGAAGTTCTTAAGAACTGATTTTCGTAAAGGCAAAGGAAGATAAAGTAGAAGGTTGCTAAAGTCAAAATGACCAAAATGGATAACATTTCCAATGGTGTAGATGTCATAGATCTTTCTGCAAGTTGTTTCCGAGGAAATCTTGTCGGAAATCCTAAAGAATGGTGGGTGGACACTGGTGCTACTCGCCATATCTGTAACCGATAAAAAGATGTTCACATCTTATTCTATAGTGGACAATGGTGAACAACTCTTTATGGGCAACTCCTCAACTTCTAAAATTGAAGGACAAGGAAAGATTGTACTCAAGATGACATCTGGAAAGGAACTCACTCTCAACAATGTGCTGCATGTACCGGACATTCGCAAGAATCTTGTTTCCGGATCTTTGTTGAGTAAGAATGGGTTTAGGCTAGTATTTGAGAGTGATAATTTGTACTTACTACTAAGAATGGGATGTATGTAGGAAAAGGTTACATGTCTGATGGCCTTTTCAAGTTAAATGTAATGACTGTTGTACCCTCAGTTATTATTAATATACTACATCTTCTTCTTACTTGCTTGAGTCTTCAAAAATTTATGGCTCATGGTAGACCAGGACATGTTAATTATGTGCTCTTTGCGTTGATTAATTAATATGGAATGGTTTACCTAAATTTAACATTGATTCAAATCATAAATGTGAAATTTGCGTTGAGGCAAAATTATCTAGAACTCTTTTCATTCAATTGAAAGAAGTACGAACCACTTGAATTAATTCATAGTGACATTTGTGATTTAAATCAATTCAAACCAGAGGTGGAAAAAGTATGTAATCACTTTTATAGATGACTATACTAGATTAGTTATATTTATTTAATTTCGAACCAAGGATGAAGCTTTGGAAACTTTCATTCAATATAAGAATGAAGTTGAAAATCAACTTTGTAAGAAAATCAAGAAACTTAGAAGTGATAGAGGTGGTGAATATGAACTCACCTTTGGTGAATTTTGTAAAGAACATGGAATAATTTATCAAACCACTGCTTCTTACTCACCTCAGCAAAATGGAATTGCTGAAAGGAAAAATAGGACTTTAAAAGAAATGATGAATGCCATGTTAATCAGTTCTGATTACCTCAGAACTTGTGGGGGGAAGCAATACTTTCTGCTAATTATATTTTAAATAAAGTACCCCGAAAGAAAATAAATCAAACACCTTATGAATTGTGGCATGGAAGAGTATCATCCTACAAATACTTAAAAGTGTGGGGGTGTTTGGCAAAAAGTGGCTATTCCTAGTCCTAAAAAGACTAAGATAGGTCCTAAGACCATTGATTGCATTTTCATTGGTTATGCCAAGAATAGTAGTGCATATCAGTTTTTGATTCATAAATCAGAACATTCCGAAATGCATGTAAATACTATTATTGAGTCTCGGAATGCATCTTTCTTTGAACATGTATTTCTAAAGAAGACTGAACAAGAGACTAGTACTAATAAAAGATCTTTTGATGCTATTACTAGTCAGGATCAAGAACATGATCAAGAACAAGAGTTAGATTAAAATGAGGAAGAGGAACTTAGGCGTAGTAAACGTGCTAGAACCTCAAAATCGTTTGGTCCAGATTTTCTAACATATTTGTTAGAAAATGAGCCTTTAACTTTTAAAGATGCTATGTCCAGTCCTGAAGCTCCTTTATGGAAAGAAGCTGTCAACAGTGAAGTTGAATCCATTTGCAAATCACACTTGGGAATTAGTGGATTTGCCACCAGGTTGTAAACCTCTTGGGTACAAGTGGATTTTCAAAAGAAAATTGAAAGCAGATGGATCAATCGACAAATATAAGGCAAGACTTGTAGTCAAAGGTTTTAGACAGAAAGAAGGTCTAGATTACTTTGACACATACTCACCGGTTACTAGAATAACATCCATTAGAATGCTAATTGCCATTGCATCTCTATACAATCTAGAAATTCATCAAATGGATGTTAAAACCGCTTTCTTAAATGGTGAGTTAAATGAAGAAATTTACATGGAACAACCAGAAGGGTTTTCTGTTCCAGGGAAAGAAAAGAAAGTGTGTAAATTGGTTAAATCATTATATGGTTTAAAACAAGCGCCAAAGCAATGGCATGAGAAATTTGACAAGGCAATTATGTCAAATGGATTTAAAATTAATGAGTGTGACAAATGTGTTTATATTAAAAACACAGATAAGGGTTATGTCATTGTATGTCTTTGTGTAGATGATATGCTCATCATTGGTAGTAATAATGACATGATTAAAACTACCAAGAAAATGTTGAATAAACATTTTGACATGAAAGACATGGGCATTGCTGATGTAATTCTTGATATGAAAATTACCAAAACATTAGAAGGTTATACTTTGTCACAATCTCATTACATTGAGAAAATACTTGACAAATTCAGCAAAGATGATGATCATCTTGCTAGAACTCCTGTAGATGTTAATTTGTATCTTTCTAAGAATATACAGGAAAGTATTTCTCAATTAGAGTATGCCCAAATTATTGGAAGCTTAATGTACTTGATGAACTGCACTCGCCCAGATATAGCTTATGCAGTAAGTAAATTAAGTAGACATACGAGTAATCCGGGAGTAGAACACTGGAAAGCAATTATAAGGGTTCTTAGATATCTCCGATTTACTCGTAACATTGGACTTAATTTTACTAGATATCCAGCAGTACTTGAAGGATACTGTGATGCAAACTGGATATCGGATACTAGAGACTCGAAGTCCACCAGTGGGTATGTCTTTACTCTTGGTGGGGCGGCTGTATCTTGGAAATCTTCCAAACAGACTTGTATTGCTAGGTCTACTATGGAATCTAAATTCATAGCGTTAGACAAAGCAAGGGAAGAGGCAGAATGGCTTCGCCACTTCCTTGAAGATATTCCAATATGGCCAAAACCGGTGCCTGCTATATGCATACATTGTGATAGTCAATCAGCTATAGGTAGAGCACAGAGTCATATGTATAACGGTAAGTCACGACACATTCGTCGTCGACATAACACCGTGAGACAACTACTCTCTAATGGAATTATTTCCATAGAATATGTTAAGTCTAAAGACAACATAGCGGATCCACTAACCAAAGGGTTAGCAAGAGAGTTAGTTGAGAATTCATCGAGGGAAATGGGACTTAAGCTTATTAAATAAGAGTTACCACAACGGCAACCCAACCTAGTTGACTGGAGATCCTAAGATCTAGGTTCAAAGGGACAACCGAGTTGTGATTGACTCAGAAGGATCACTGTGGAGTCCAACTCCTACCCATTTCTATGATGAAATAAGTGATGTCTGCAGCGTTAAAGGTTAAGTAAAATTTTAATGATTCTTATATCTAGGTAAACCTAGTGGAGTATGGCAGGATACTCTTCATGAGAATCACCTATGTGAGTGTGAACTGGGCCGGTTCTGTGAGATTTGTGAAGGGCTACAATTCTCTAGAGCACTCATGAAGACCAGGTTGTTCAGGGCCAAAAAGGAACACAATAGTGAGAACTAAACTGTGTCTGGGAATATACTGTGTGAGTTCTATTGTCTTGGTTTACATAAACGGCTGAACAGTTCAAGACATCGTGTTCACTGATTAGCTAGTAAATCCGATAGTGTCTCACAAGGGAAGGTTCAAAGCCAAAAGCTACCTATCCTTTGCAGAATATTTCCAATTTCTTAACTCTCTGATTAGATCATGTTGTTGCATTTTCTCTCCGTCAAATTCCATTCATGTGGGGGATTGTTGGAAAAAATGGTTTAATATAGGTATATTTTTTAGCCCAATTTGAGTGGGCCCCAAACGTCTTTTGGGATGGGTCCGAAGAGGTGAAGTGTTCCTTGCCGCGTGGCAAGTCACACGGTGAAGACGGAACGTCAAAACCATTTATGAGTGAATGGGAAGTTGACGTCGTTTTCGGGTTTAACATTAATTTTTTAGATAAAATTCATTTGAATTTTTTCAATAAAAATTATTGTGGGAATTTAATTTAATTCTAAATTCAAATTTTGGTTTCCTAAGTGGTTTCCTAAAAATTTGTAATCGTGGGAATTTAATTGAATTCTAAATTTAAATTTTAGTTTCCTAAAATTTATACCTCTTTATTTATTTATTAAACTATCCAATTAGTTTAATATATATATATATATTTCATATGGCTTATATTCCAATGGTTTCCAACAGTTACTTTAACTGTTCAAAGCAACGGATCACTATTCAATTTGTTTGAAATTGTGTTCAAAGCAAACGGTCTCTAAAGCTGTTTGAAATTCAAATTTTTGAATTTGTCCAAGCTTTGCACCTGTTCGGCTGTGTATGTTTTGCCTATAAATTGAGCCATATTCCAACAGTTTAGAGTTCCGAAAAATTGAGTCTGAATTTTGTCCTTTTGCTGTCCATTTTCTTTTAGTGCATTATTCTTCATTTTAGTTTTAGAATAAAATTCAGAGAGTTAGAACACAGGTTTGGTTCGCCGAACAAATTTATTTGAAGTGCTTCTATAAATTTGTGAAGATCATTGTATCTTGGGAGATAGACGCCACTCAACCGTAAGCATCGTAGCGGGGCGAATCTGTCTTAAGGACAGAGTGTCACACACTCGACTTGGTCTTAATTGTAATTCGGTTCGATAAATAAATCTGGTATGTTATTTATTTATTTTGTTTGAATTTATTTCGAGTTATTTTATTTACACAGAAGATTGTTCTTTCAACTATAAATTATCCTAATATTTTGAATTGTGATTTACTATAATATATAAGTCATAACATTCATCAATATGAATTGTAACTTTTTACATTGAAATCATAACATTTTAGATTGTGGTTTACCACAACAAATCATAACTTTTGTTCCTCTTGGACAATCAATTATGCGATCAACTATGTGACCACATGTAACTAAAATTGGTTGGGCAATTGAATGGATGTTAACTTATAGTTTATATTGTCCAATCGATTATTCAATATAAAGGTTTATGGTATTGTTATCTAATTGATGAGCAATGTTAGGGTGTAAAATTTTCTACTAAATTTTTTTATTCAACACTCACATAGTATTGGATCCACATGTGAGTGTTTAGTAGAAAATTTAAAATCTCTAACATATTTGTTAATTGATTGTATAATTGATTAGTATTAATAAGAGTAATGGATTGTCTTTAATGCTTTTCAGTTCAGCAGGTAACAAGTATTAAATGGTTAAATGATTAAGGATTTGGATTAAGTCTAGGTCATTCAACAGTAGATTAAAAAGGTGCACATGATAACTGGACCATAATGTAGTAACTCTCAAATTATTAAAAACAAGTTTATTATTTTCAACACAATTTTTTTGTTGGAGAGGTGCTGTTTCACACGTTTTTCTTCACCATTTCTGTCACCGCAGAAATCATGGATATTGAGGACTCATATTGAACTTATAGATCGCCTACTAAAAAAGATTGTTAGCAGTGAAAATCGATCTTAAGTCATGAAGCCAAAGTATTCGATCCTTATCAACAAAACCAACATTGACTAGAAAGAAAGAAATAATTTGATACAATAAAAAACTTTGAATATGAAGATTGATTCCCGACCTCTTAGATAAGAGTATATAAACATGAGTAGTTAATTTGAGTTAGTTCCTTTTTTCCATTTTTTTTCTCTTAGCGACAGAAGATTTTTTTTTTTTCCTTAGCGACGGAAGAAAATTAGTTATGGATGAGGTTTGAATATCTATAATATCTAATATATATTATATAATAAGATGTAACATAATATATAAAGTTTCTTATACAACTATCTATCAAATTAAAAATATTTATTATTATTTTTTTTGAAAAATTATCATTTTGTGTTTTTTTTCTTAATTCTACTTGTACGGGGGCGAAATATCCTCTGCTCTCCGTACACCTTGGACGTCAAGCTTCTCGTTACGGCGTCTATCTCTGCAACACAAAAATGGTGAGCTGCCCGGCGGTGGTATGCCAGAAAGACCCTCCGACGATCAAGTCAGATCACTTGAGGAAGAAGATAATCATAGAGAGAGTGTTTTTGGAGGAGTGAATTCGCATACCTCTAACATTCGTCTTCTTCCATATTTCTAGACTGGCCATGCAGCCCCAAGATTGTGCGCGCACTACCTTTGCTGTCCTTCCCTGGACAGGTGGCAGTGCGCGCCTCTCACCACCTTACGCGTGTAAAGGCCTAGTACTCCCACCAGTACACACAAAACTGTCCAACGGTATTGAGGCGTGCGTGGAGCAGATGTCCTCTCCCTCACGCCATTGGCCCAGGTGGCACACCTAACCGGAATGCCGCAACCGGCCTGTCCCTTGATGGAGAATTGCCATTACATGCACATAACCGAACTACGTATTGCCGGCCTGCCCCTTGCCGAAGGGGCAATGCTCTTGGCTGAGCTGAAATTGGCCGGCTCATTAGGCCAACCAGCCGTGAGGTACGCCAGCCTCCACCTGCCATACCTTCATTTTCGATCGTACGAAGTCCGCTTATCTGGGCCGATAGGCCAGAGGCGCGCCGGCCGTAACACCGTCCACAGTCTAGCCCGGACCACATTAGCTCGGTCGCCACACATCAGCGCCCGCTCTGTCGGATACCAACTGCTCGGTTAGGCCACAACTTACGCCTGCCCGGCCGATTCCCTTAATCGTTGCCGCGGCCTATGAGTGACCGGCCAATCTCCATGACCGTGCAAAACGGACTAGTGGACCGCGTCAGTGGAGGAAACGGCATTACACCATGCTATCTGTCACGATCCGCGCTATCATAGCTCGGCCGTACTAAAGGTGCAATCCACCCCTCTCACTACTAATAAATTGTCACCTCTACACACACACCTGCAACATACTTTCTATTTAACTTGTAAAATATAGTATTTTTTTTATAACATCAGTTCCTATATATCTTTAACTGCAAAACAAATAAAAAAGCAACTTAAATAATTGGACTCTTTGTTAATTTTAAGTTACTAATTCTCCCTCAACATTAATTATTATTTCTACTATTAAACTGAGTATCACTTTCATATATTATAATTTAATATCATATAGAATTATCTATATATTTATGTATGTTATATTTTTATAGAATGACAAGGCAAGAATATTCTCATGCATTGCATATTTCGCAACAATTTTTTAAAAATAATTTTATACGCATATCCACATACATACACATAAATAATTTATTTAAAATTATTACATATATTTATTTATGTTACAATTTTATAATTCTGTAAGACTAAGATGATCAAACTAAATCGTCATAACACTCTTTAAAATTAAGTTACTAATTTTTCCTCCAAATTAATCATTATTTTGAAAATAATTTTGTATATCTAAACATATAAATACACATTAATAATTGAATTAAAGTTATTACATATATTTATTTAATTTACATTTTGTGGCACAGTAGGACCAAAAAATCCAAGGCAAGTGAGGCCCTTCCAAAATTTTCTAAAATTCTACAACTACACCTAAAATTTATGACTGTCCATAGTACATACAAAATGACTCATTTTAAATCCTTTTAAAAAAAATTTATTGACCTTTATTTCACATGTATTTCTCCAATATTTGTAACAAGATCTAACTGTTTTACATATTACGTAACGGCATCAATGTAATGCCATGTGTTATTTTTCTGATTATAAATACCATAGAAATAGATTTTACAAATTGATATAAATTATTTCAAATAATAAAATACCTCAAATGAAAATCTAAGGTGTCGTTTGGTAACACTTACGTTTTTAGTTTTCTGTTTATATTTACAAAAATTTTAAAAACTCAAATAAAAACTTGTTTGATAAATTTTTGATTTATAAATCAGTAGTCTCAATTTATAAATTTGGCCAAAAAATATAAACTCAAAAAATATGTTTCCGTTTTCAGTTTTCAGTTTTTTTTTTTTTACCACCCAACACTAGCCATCACCCGCCACCATTTTCCACCACTGTCTTCCGCCACCACCACCCACCACCCACCCCTACCACCACCTGCCACCACCACTCACCACCCACTTGCCACCACCACCCACCAGCCGCCACCACCACCCACCTGCCACCCACCAGCCGCCACCACCACCACCACCACCACCCATCCGCCCACCACCACCGCTACCCACCACCCACCGTCACCACTTTCCACCACCGTCTTCCGCCGCCACTTGCCACCACTTGCCATTTCTCACTCTTTTTTATATTTTTAAAATTTTTTAAATATTTTGTCAATTACCAAACGCGTTTGTAGTTTATGTTTTACTAAAAATAAACAAAAATCAGTTTATAAAATTTTTATAAATATAAACTGAAAACGTAAACGTTACCAAACAGAAATTATACACTGAGGTCCTAATTATATGGCTCAAAATTGTATAAAATAATTGAGATAAATATTAAAAAGGAAAAATTACTCATAAATCTCACTTGGAAAAATGTTAATCCATTTAGTTATACATGTTTTTTATAGACCAAATAGTCCTTTTTATTTGTAGTATGTATTATTGATTTGATTTAGTAATATTTGAATTTACTTGTTTGCCTCTTATTGTGATTATGTTTTTGATGTTTTTATGGGATTGAGTGTATGTTTTTGATGGTTTTATGTGTTTTTGATGTTTTTAGCGGTGATGCTTTTTGCACTTCCCTCTTTGTTGATGTAAGTTTTTTGCTTTCTTCATCAATAAAGTTCTTTTTGCTTATCAAAAAAAAAAAAAAAATTGGGATTGAGTGTATGTGGATAAGGTATGTTTTAACATTTCTATTTTTTTTAGGGATTTCGTGGAGTGATTGTGGGGATTATTGATGTTACCTACTTAGTGTTACATTATTGATGTTAAATCATTTGTGTTTTTCCTGGGGAGGTGTGTGGGTTGTAACGTTCACATTTAGCTACATAACATTAGCCTAGAGCCACATTGCCGTACCATTAAGCCTCTCACTAACAACCTATAAAATTAGCACCAAACACCAACCACATAACATAATGTCGACACAGTCTGACAATCCCCAACAATTAACAGCCACTACCCCCTATTACCACCAAACCCCATTAACACTTTCAGACATACATCCTCCTACTAGCCCCCAACATTACAAAATACACACCCAATCATACAAACAGTAGTTACAACATCATGCGTCTGTTACATTACATACATGCACCACATCACATTTGCAATCACTAGTAACCCCCAAACCCATGAAAATATTATAATATTAACCAACAAAACCATGTGTCTGTCACATTACAAACATGCACAACATCACATTTGCAATCAATGGTAAATCCCAAACCTGTGACGTGAACAAGATCACCTAAAACCTCACATGACGCACCAATTAAACAAAAACTCCTTTCGAGCATCAACCTTGATGTCGTATTGTTCCACAAACAACCGAACTAACATCGAAGACACCCATACTTATTGTCATCGCACTAACACATGAACAACGATGCCGTCGACGGATTAATTTTAAATCGCCAACCTTACTTTCTCAACGTTAATCGCACTCCAAGATGTCCCAGTGTCCACTCGGCTTCGCCTCTATAAATTTGATAGAAGGGGTTTATATGATTTTCTAGGGTGTTTTGGGGGGTTTTGTAATGTTATTTGGGGAATAACGAATTCTAGGTGTAACGTTCCCAAATCCAACGTTCAACTCACACAAACTGAATGTTCCCATTTTTGAGCTTCCATTTTGTTCGCAATAGAGGGAAAAGGGAAAAAAAAATGCTATAGTATACTTTTGGATTTTTTGGTAATTACAACATTACCTAAACACCCAATATACCATTCCAAATAGCTAGCCCATGCATTACATTTGTGAGCTCAAGTGTAATTAATATTGACATGGGACTAATTAGTCTGCAAAATAAATTGCAAAACTAAATGGTTTAAACTATCTAAACTTGGGATTTATTGGTGTTTTCCCCTTATAAAAATCTAGTTTTTTTTTTTGGGGGGGGGGAATTCTTTTGGTAATGCTTATTTAAGAAATTATTATTTTAAAAGCAGTCTTAATTTAAAAAAAAAAAAAAAAATTTGCAATGTTTACCTTGGCCCCCTTAAATAAAATTTCCAGTTTCTTTTGCATACATATTATTCTATGGAAAATGATCTGTCCCCCTAAAAAAGCCCTCCCTAATCCCCCTAATGCCCAAAATGACGTTGTTTTGGGTAATTTGTTTTTTTGGCCTTGGTTTGAAATTTAGGGGGATTAGGGGGCCAAAAATTAGGAGATGTAGCACAGCCCTTATTCTATTCCATTACATATATCTCAACATATATTTTTTTATTGGAAAATGATTTGTCCCCCTAAAAAAGCCCACCCTAATCCCCCTAATACCCAAAACGACGTCGTTTTGGGCATTTTTTTTTTTTTTTTTGGCCTTGGTTTGAAATTTAGGGGATTAGGGGGGGTTTTTTTAGGGGGTTGTGCTATATATTTATGTACACATAGAAATAAATATATAAATAATTTAACTAAACTTTACAGAACATTATTTTGAATTTTGTATTCTATGCATCCCACTGGTCAATTGCTACATTTTTTCAAAAAATAATCTATTTTGAGGTTAAATTCGTTGGTAAAAGTCTCATCCAAGGTCATATTAGTGTAAATTATATGAAATTTTTATGGAAAAAAAAGAAAAGAAAAAAAAGGAAGACGTAATTAAGTTCACTTTTGTGTCAAACAATGCTAGCGAAGAAGTCGAAAAGCTTCTCATCAAAACTAATGTTATAGAGAATGAATTGTACTTTGTGTTCTTCCTCTCTTTTCTTTTCTTCAAAAGAATTATGACATGAAATTTGGATGAGGCACGATTTTTGAAAATTGAATTTTTAAACTGCAAGTTTGGTAATAGACTACTTTAGTAAATAATAATAATAATAATAATTTATTATTATTATTATTATTATTTTCTCTATTTTTCTGAATGTCTATTCGTAAAAAGTTAAAACACTAACTAAATATATAGCTAGTTCTCAAATTAATAGTCTTACTGTCACGATTCAAACCCGCCCTTAAAGGTTTGGATTGTAATTGTACGGGGGCGAAATATTCTTTGCTCTCCGTACGCCTTGAACGTCAAGCTTCTGGTAACGGCGTCTATCTCTGCAACACAAAAACGGTGAGCTGCCTGGCGGTGGTGTGCCGGAAAAACCCTCCGACGCTCAAGTCAGTTCACTGAGGAAGAAGACAATGAGAAGAGAGAGAGTGCTCGTGAGAATGAGTTCGCATACCAGTAACGTTCGCCTTCCCTCTCTATATCTAGGCTGGCCACGCAGCTCCGAGATTGTGCGCGCACTACCTCTGCTGTCCTTCCCTGGACAGGTGGCAGTGCTCGCCTCTCACCACCTTACACGTGTAAAGGTTTTGTCCTCCTTCCAGTACATGCAGAACTGCCCAACGGTATTGAGGCGTTCGTGGAGCAGATGTCCTCTCCTTCACACCATTGGCCCAGGTGGCACCCTTAACCGGGGTACCATGACCGGCCTAACCCTTGGGAGACTTGAAATCGCGTAACCGTGCTACGTACCGCCGGCCTGTGACTTGGGACCAGGCGAGAACCTAACTGCCAATGCCGAGCTACCCCCGATCGGTTCATCGCGATTGACCGGTTGCGAGGCATGCCGGCCTCCAACCGTTTTATCTCCAATCTCGGTCACGCGCAACCGCTTCGCCTCGGCTGGACGGCCAGTGGCATGCCGGCCAGGCCGCATCCTCCGCGTAGCCCGGTCAGTCCTTCAGCTCGGCTGAAATCTCCACCGCGGACTTCGCCCCACACGAGCGACCTCCAGCTCGGCCCTCAGGAGGTTACCGGTTGACCGCGTCACCCGAGCAAACCAGACAACTCGGCCGTCCAACCGTCCAATCTGCTCGGCGCCGCGTAGTCCGTAACGCTGGACGGTACTTTTGTTCGGCCGTACTATCAGATGGAAATCTCCCCTCTCAATTGCCCCTTAAACCCATCCGAGCTGTCGTGATTGGGTTTACCTTGCCCGAGCCAAGGTTGAGTTGCGATCCTGCTAGGCCGAGCTTAATTGGGCAAGTTTTTGTCACCGAGCGACAGTCGAATCGGAGACACTTCTGCTGCCGAGCAAACTCGATTGGCCGGCCATTATCTCCACAGTCACGTCAAAGGTCTTTCAGCCGTACTGACAGCCGCATTTCTCGGTGCCACGTGTCACCTCCTCATTGGATCGTGCATCCAGCTGTTTCCCACGCACGAATTTCAAACGGCTGCGCCGTTTGGTCTCTTCCCTCCATCATTAAACCCTCAAACGAAGGGTTTAGACCCTTCACTGTTCACCATCGTTCTCAAACAAACCCTAATCCTCTGCCTCCAAAACTTCTGCATCCCTCTCTGTTGCTTCCTCACCCGTTCATTCTTGCCGTTTTTGACGCTGTGCCTGAGCTTTGGTGGACCTCCTCACTTCAAGTCTATTCTTGGTAAGCTACATCGCTCCTCCCTTGTGTTTTCAACTTCCGTTTTTCTGGTTTTTGTATTCGTTCTTCATATTTATACCATTGTGTTCTTTGAGTTTTTTGTTTGGGGATGTTGGAACCTTAGTTGTGCCCCCTCCTTTTAGATCATTAGGGCCACACCCTAGAATAACTGGAACCTGTGGGGTGAAAGAGGCCCTCGTGCCCCCTGTTTTCCCCTAAGATGAACAATGAACCAAGAACTTAGGAAGAACTGGAAGAACACGTTGAATACTGGGCCAAACCGAGCAAAGCGCTCATTTAGATCCACAATTAGGGCTGCAGCCGAGTAAAAACCGGTTTGTGGCTTCTCGGAGAGGCCGCGACCGGGCTGAATGTCCCATTAGGTCGGCGATGGGGGAGAACCGAACTAGAATACGAAACCACGGCCCTGAACCTTAACCGAGCTGAGGGGTCGAACAGATCCACCAATAAATCTCCACCGAGCTAGAACCCGACTAGGAGGCTTGAGCACAAATAAAGTTGTACCGAGCTGGGACTTGTCGGTCAAGACGACGAAGTCCGTAGTTAAACTATTTCCATTAAGGGCCGAGCAATATATGCCGTGCTAACCCTTGGACTTATTTTTCAACATGCAGAACAAGTAGGACCGTCCAATCCAGCATTATTGTTGGTGGAGCTCAAAGTCCGAGCAGCCACTACATTTTTGACCGACGTACCATATAGCAAATAAGACCGAGATACAATAGATGGGGAAATACCGTTATAAGGTTAGCTCGCCCGGTGCGATGGCGCAGTTTAGAGAGGAGTACAACATTCCCGACGATGTGATCATAGAGCTCGCTAAGAAGGGAGCTACGCCGTGGGGGGACTTAGACCGGTGCCCCTTCACGGTCGTATCAATCGTTGAAGGAGGACTGCGCTTCCCCGTGCAACCTTTGATCTGCGAGTTTTTGAGGCAGACAAAGCTTTGCCCGAGCCAAGTCTCCAACAACACTTACAAGATCATAAACGGGGTCGCCGCGTTAAACCGTTTGCTCGGCCTTAACCTCGGATTAGCAGAAATTTTTCACCAGTACAGCCTTAGTAGAAATAAGAGCGGGCTTTGCTGGTACCTTAAAGTCAAGAAGGGCCGAGCAAAGCTCGTCGAGGGTAACCCGGACAAAGAGACAAATGATGATGACTTTCTGTGGGTGTCCGGTCGTTATGAAGACCTAGAGGCACCCATACCGGGCTGGCGGATTAAGAAAAACAGGGGTAGTGCTGGTAAGCAGCCCGGTCGACCGTACTATTTTTCTCTGCATTTCATTATTGCTATTTTGCACCGGTCTGACACTTGTCTTTTTTCTGCAGATAAGAACCTTGCAGCAAGCTATCCGCACGCCAACCAAGAGGCCATCCGAGCTTTACTTCGACATCCGGCCGAGGAGAGAGAAGCATCGGTGCTGCTCGGTTTCGAACAAACGTACAATTACCAAGCACCGCGCAGAGGCAAAGTCACTGACTTTCTGCGTGCGCCATCCCCAGAGCCCGATCCAACTCTGCCACCGATCAGGCTCGTTCCAACAACCGCCGAGCAAGAAATGGCGAAGATAAGGGCAATCAAGGCAATGATCACCGGGGACGAAGGCGAGTCCCAACCCCCAGAAGCAACCGGGGGAACATCTTCCACCCCCGCCGGACAAAAAGAAGGGGCGGTGCTCGCCCTGGCCAGCGAACAACCGGCTGGCCGGCCAAAGAAGAAACAAAGGAGGGAGGCGGCCGGGCAAAGCCTTGTGGATGAAGGCTCCACTGAAGTCGCCTCAACCGAGCTCGGCGACCAGACCGAGCAACATCTTGCCCGCAAATCCAAGGGCAAGGCCCCTGCTGCCCCCCCGGTCTGGGCGCCCGAGTTTGTCTACAAGGGCCGAGCAGTCTCCGCCGCAGATTTGGTCTCCGAGGACAAGGATCACTCGCTTGGTTTCACTATGACCAAGGGATTGATCCTGCCCGGGGACATGAAAAAGCATGACGAGCTATCCGACCTCAAGGTCCTTCGCTCGGCTGCAGAATCCATTGTGCTGGTAAGTTGCTCCATTTTTTCTTCAACTGTGTGCTCGGTTTTTTGCTCGGCTAGTGTATACTGATAATCTGTTGTGTTTGCAGGCCGCACAAAAGAACTATCTCGCCCACGAGCGGATGGTTGCAGTTCGGCAGAGCCTCCGAGACGCCATCACCGAGAACAAAGTGCTCAAGGCCGAGATAGAAATGCTCAAGGCCGAGCAAGTGATCGTCAAAGACGAGCGGGCCGAGCTGCGCCAGAAGCTCGACCGGGCTGAGGAAGAGAAAACCAAGGCCGCGAAGAAAGCCAAAGCGCGGTACTTGGCCGAGCTCCGCAAACTGCGCGACGCTCACAAGGCCGAGAAGGACAAGGCCGTGGACGATGCAGAAGACCGGGGTTACGCCCAGGGGGAGAAAACATATGAACGTCAAGTCCGGGCCACCAAGGACATCTTTTTCCAGTGCGGCTGGAAAGCCGCCGTGGAGAAAGTTGGCCTTGGCCGCGATTCTGACATGTTCAACAACCTTCCTGCCGCGCACATCCCGGACTACATGCAGGCCTACGCCAACGCCACCCAGAACCGGCTCATTGCGGAGGCAAGGAAGGAGGCTGAGGAAGAAGCTGCCGCACAGAAGGAGACCGAGCAGATCGAGAATCCGACCGAGCAAACTCCATCGGACGCATCCCCCAATGCCGAAGATGGAACAATTGATCGGGAGGATGTCGCACTGGACGGCACTGACGCCGAAGCCGAGGAGAGCCTGCCCGAGCAACCGCTCCCAAACGCCGAGGTGGCCGTTGGGGAAGCCGAACAACGCCTTGATCTTGATTGAAGATTTCCTTTTCCAAGTTCTTGCTTTGTTTTTGTTTTCTTTCTTTTTTGCAATGTAACCGGGCTATGCCCCCCTATTGTACCGAACTTGTTCTATTAATGAAATGTGAACTTTTTGCTCGTTCATCTGCTGTTCTTGTTCGGCTTCTGTATATTTGAATTTCTTGTTTCAAATTTAGTGGAACTGGCAGGTCGGCTAAACCGCGCAAACGATAAGCCTTCAAGTAACCTTGCAATCCCTACTCGGTTGGCAACAATTAGTTGGCCGAGCAAAAACTAGCTCGCCTTTTTGAAGTTTGTTCAATTTGCCAGTATTTCCTTTCGGCCGAGCAAATTCAGCTCGGCCTTACAATTGCTGGACAAGACACCAACATTGCTAATTCCTCCGAGCAAAATCAGCTCATTTCCCATATTGGGCAATTCACCAATATGATTGATGGGCCGAGCAAAATCAGCTCGGCTCTACATTGGGCAATTCACCAATGTTTCAGTCCGGTTGGTCATGCCGCCAACATTCCCACTGGGCGAGCAAAACCAGCTCGGCCCTAGTGCGGTCTGCTCCCATTCCGAGGAAAACAGTCCGGTTCTCTTCAGGTCGGTTCTTGCCCCTGGCATGCCTTGCGACCGTGCAGTGCCATTGTACAAAGATGTAATACAAAAAACAACAATGTAATACAGCAACAACAATATAGCTAGCTTTCATTACATAAACATTGTAAAGGCAATGCTATTCTCTTACATGTAGTGCCAGACGGCTAAAGGTCTAAGAAAGCTAAACAAAAGCAAATTACATCTTAAAAGTAAAAGACCTTAAGGTTTGCTGCGTTCCACGGTCTGGGGACGGCCTTGCCATCTAAATCTTCCAGATGGTATGCCCCCTTGCCTGCAAGACCAACCACCTTGTATGGTCCTTCCCAATTTGCACCGAGTTTGCCTTCGCCAGGGACCACTGTGTTGCCAAGCACCTTCCTTAGGACCCAATCCCCAATCTTGAATAGCCTGGGATGCACTGCCTTGTTGTATTTTTTAGAGAGTTCCTGCTGATAGGCCGCTATATGGATCAATGCGCGCTCTCGTCTTTCCTCAGCAAGGTCCAACTCTAGTGCCACGGCTTCATTGTTCAGATCTGGCTGGAAGCTTTCTGAGCGGATGGTTGGCATGCCAATCTCTAGTGGGATGATGGCCTCCATACCATAGGCCAAAGCGAACGGTGTTTCCCCGGTCGATCGTCTTGGTGTAGTGCGGTATGCCCATAGCACACTAGGAAGCTCTTCAACCCACTTTCCCTTCGCCTTCTCGAGCCGCTTCTTCAACCCGTCCAGAATGGTCTTGTTTGAGGCCTCTGCTTGGCCATTAGACTGAGGATAGGCCGGCGTTGAATTGTAGAATTCGATCTTCAACTCTTCGCAAAATCCGCGGAAGAGTTTCCCGTCGAATTGAGTGCCATTATCTGAGATGAGCGCCCTGGGTATACCGAAGCGAGTGATCACATTTTGCCAGACAAATTTCTTAACGTCCTTCTCCTTAATGGTGGCCAGTGGCTCAGCCTCCACCCACTTGGTGAAATAATCGGTGGCTGCGATGAAAAACTTGCGATTGCCCGGTGCAACTGGAAGGGGCCCAACAATATCCAATCCCCAGAGTGCGAACGGCCAAGGACTTGTGAGTGAGAGTAACTCCCTTGCTGGCTGGTGAATCTGGTGAGCAAATTTTTGACACTTTTCACATCGGCGAACGTATTTTTGAGCGTCCGCTTGCATGCATGGCCACCAATAACCCTGCGAGATTGCTCGGTAGGCTAGAGATCTACCCCCAGTATGGCTGCCGCAGATGCCTTCATGGATCTCAAAGAGGAAAGCTTCCACCTTAGAGGGGTGGACACACTTCAAATACGGCCCCGTGAAAGATTTTTTGTACAAGGCCCCGGAAGGTGAGAGCCAAAACCGCTCTGACTTTGCCCGGATCTTGTGGGCCGCCTTCTTTTCTTCTGGTAGAGTTCGATCTTTCAAAAAGGCGACGATGGGATCCATCCAGGAAGGTCCTAAGTCGGTGCAGAATACCTCGGTTGCTTCTGGTTCCTCAATGCTCGGCCGGGGTAAAAATTCAATCATCAAGGGATTGGGAAAGGTTGTCTGAGTGGAAGCAAGACCGGCCAATTCATCAGCTGTGCTGTTTCTCTCGCGGTTGATCTGTTCAACTCTGATGGCATCGAACTTCTTGACTTCCGCTCGCACTAGCGCCTGATACTTGGCCATTCTTTCATCTTTGGCCTCATACTCCCCTGAGACTTGATTGACCACCAACTTGGAGTCACTGAACACCATAAGGGCTGTCACCTTCATTCTCAGCGCGCTTCTCAGACCAGCCAGGAGGGCTTCATACTCCGCCTCGTTGTTGGATGCTGGGAAGCCGAGCGTAATTGCTTGCTCAATAATTAGCCCATCTGGCGAAGTTAATACAATTCCCAGTCCAGCCCCATGCCTATTGGACGCCCCATCAACGAACAACTTCCATATCTCGCCAAGAAACAGCTTCCAGCAATCAGAAGGATTTTGGGAGCTTCTCAATTCCAAGTCTCTGGTAGGCTCAATCTGGTCTCTTTCCACGTCATTGCTGGGCTCTTCTTTCAATGAGTCGTCGTCCGTTGCTATTTCAGGCAAGCTTTGCTCTTCCCCTGCTCGCGTTGCCAGAACCATGGGTTGTGCTAAGTCCGCACCAACCAAATCAACCGGACAGACTGGATGTGTACCTGGGGCAAATTCCGCCACAAAATCTGCAAGGGCTTGAGCCTTGATTGCGGTGCGCGGTTGGAACTTAATGTCGTACTGGCCTAATTCTACGGCCCATTTCAGAATTCTCCCAGTAAAGTCCGCCTTTTCGAAGAGCACCTTGAGCGGGAACTCGGTTAACACCACTATTGTATGGGCATGAAAGTAGTGTGCCAGCTTTCTTGATGCCATCATGAGAGCCAACGCCAATTTTTCCAAGGGAAGATACCTCGTTTCGGCCGGGAGCAAAGTCTTGCTTACGTAGAAAATGGGCAAATGCTGAACGCCCTCAGCGCGGACTAGAACAGCGCTCACCGCATGTTGAGAGACCGCCAAGTAGAGATATAACTCCTCGCCAGGCTGAGGTGTAACCAGAATAGGTGCTGAAGAGAGATACGCTTTCAAGTCCGCCAGAGCACGGTCGCACTCCTCATCCCAAAAGAACTTGGATTTCAAAGTTTTGAAGAAGGGCCTGCAACGATCCGAAGACCGGCTGATAAATCTGTTCAGCGCGGCTGCCATCCCGGCAAGATGTTGCACGTCCTTCGTGGAGTTAGGGCGTTCCAATTCTTGTATTGCCTTGATCTGCGATGGGTCAGCCTCAATTCCTCGGTTTGTGACCAAAAAACCTAGGAATTTCCCAGTGCCAACTCCAAAGGCGCACTTAGAGGCGTTCAGGCGAAGCTTGTGACGCTTGAGTATGGCAAACATTTCTGCTAGGTCGGCGAGGTGCTGAGACTTCTCCTTACTCTTCACCACCATATCGTCGATATAGGCTTCCATAGTTCTGCCCAAGAGAGGGGCGAACATTTTTGTCACCATCCGCTGAAAGGTTGCCCCGGCGTTTTTCAATCCGAACGGCATGACCTTGTAGCAGTATAAGCCTCTGGGGGTGGTGAAGGACGTGGTCTCCCTGTCCGGCTTGTACATGGCTATTTGATGATAACCGCGATATGCGTCCAAGAAGCTAAACCTCTGATGGCCAGCGGTTAAGTCCACCAGCTGGTCAATTCGAGGGAGAGGAAAGCTATCCTTTGGGCATGCGCGGTTGACAGTCTTGTAATCCACGCAGACTCGCCACTTGCCGTTCTTCTTAGGAACCACCACCGTGTTAGATATCCACCGAGGGTACTGCACTTCTTCAATCGCACCGGCTTCCAACAAGTTCTTCACTTCTTCTGCCACCACTTCAGCATGGTGCAAGGCTGAACGGCGCGTCCTTTGTATGACTGGGCGCGCATTGGGGAAGACATTCAATTGGTGGCAGATGAAGCTTGGGTCGACGCCAGGCATATCGTAAGGCGTCCATGCGAAAGCCTCCAAGTTGGCAACCAAGAAATTGACATAATCCGATCGTTCGGCGCTGGACAAAGACGATCCCAGGAGGAAGAACTTAGTCGGATCCTTCTCGTCGATGCGAACTTCCACCAAATCTTCAACTGACTTTTCCTCGGCCTTTCTGCCCACGTCTTCAAGGACCTCCTTTCCCTCGGGCCCCTCTATCATCTGAACAAACCCTTTGGCCGCTCGGCTGCCATTCACCGCAACGAAGCACTGTTTGGCCATCACCTGGTCTCCCCAGACTTCCTCTATTTGCCCATTCGACGCCGGAAAGCGCATTACTTGGTGGAAGGTTGAAGCAACTGCTTGCATGGCGTGCAGCCAGCCCCTGCCTAAGATTAAGTTGTAGGTGGATGGAACTTTGAGCACCCAGAACTCCACTTGTTTTACTACTGAGCCCGCTTTGACCGGCAAAATGATCTTTCCGATCGGCCATTCGGTTGTGAGTTGAAGCCGACCAAAGGAGATGTGCAGGAGCCAAATCCCTGTCTTCTAACTTCATCTGTTTGAACGCGTCATAATACATTATTTCGACCGAACTCCCCTGGTCGATCAATATCTCTTGATATCAAAATCTTTGACGCGAAGGGTCACCACCAAGGCGTCGTTGTGCGGCATCTGCACCCTTTCCAAGTCTTTGGTCGAAAACGAAAGGATGTCTTTCTCCTCGGTTTTTCCCTTCTTCACGGCGGGCTGAACAGAGAGCACTTCCCTCATGTGCTCAGCCTTCTTTATCATCCCTCTAAGTTCGCAAACCCTTGCCGGTTCAATGATGCCGTGGATGACGTTGATCACACCTTGCGGGGGCGCCTCCAGGGCGGCCATGCCATTGGGCTCGGTTTGCCCGGTTGGCGCGGCCTTGACTCCCCCATCTATGTATTGGTCAAGTGACCCGCCGCCACCAACTCCTCCAGGTGCTGTTTGAGCGGCAAGCAGTCTTCTGTCCGGTGTCCCCGTTCTTCATGGAAGGTGCAGCGATATTTTGGATTGAAGCCTCGCTGCGCGCTCCCTAACTTGGCCGGCCAACGGACAAAAGGCTCCCCGCGGATCTCGCTCAAAATGCGGTAGATGGGAATTTTGAAGACCGTGGTAATCCCTGTCCGCGCCTTCAGTTTTCTCTTGGCATCCTCTGCTGCGTCGCGGGGTGCATCAGCCCGGTCATTTCTGCGACCTCTGTTTTTGTCATTTTGGCCGGTCCCTCGGCGCTGATCTTTTGGTCGGTCACTTGGGCGGTTATCCTCCTGCCCAACCGAGTTAACTTTCCCCGCTGTCCTGCCCACCGCGACCGGATTATTCTTCTCGGTCGCAGAGGCAGCGTCATCTTCCACACGAATGTGTTCGTTGATCCGCTGCATCAAAGATTCCATGGTGGTGGGCTGATGCATCGTGAGCGAATCTCGCAGTCTATGTCCGACTGGGAGACCCCTCTTGTATTGAGTGATCGCCAGATTGGTCGGGCAATCGAGGATCTCATTGTAAGTCTCCCAGTACTTCGCATTGTATGCCTTCAGCGAACTCCCAGACTCCATCTTGACGCCCAGGAGGTGGTCGACCTCCTTCGGCGTTCGAGTGTTGGTCTTGAATCTGGTGACGAAGGCTTCCGCTAGTTGTTGCCACCCCTCGATACTCCCCTCCGGGAGCCTTTCGAACCACTTCAAGCCCAGCTCTCCCAAGCTTGCTGGGAATATGAGGCACATCAAGGCGTCGTTCCGGCGGTGGCCAGCCATTACTTGCCGGTAATGACTCACATGCATGTACGGATCCGTCTTGCCGTCGTACAAAGTAAATTTTGGTTGGTGGAATCCGGCAGGGAGTGGGGTGCTCTCAATCTCTGGGGACAACGGCGTGGCGGTAAGCCTCACCAGCTCTTTGTCCACCAGCGCTGGGGCTACGTTTCTGGGTGCCGGCATCATCACTTCTTCACTGCAACGAACTGGGGCACTCAATCTCTGGAGCGCCGGCACCCTCTGAACCTCCCGAAGGCGCGCTCTCTCCTCCAGCACGTCCCTGAGATCCCTGGAACGGGAGGAGGCAGAGTATCGCGACGTTGATGACGGGCGCGAGGGGCGATAGGTGCTGTCGCGAGTGGTGGATCTGCCCTCTCGCTGGTCAGAGTCTCCAACCCCATAGTTCCTGGTGATGGAGATTGAATGGTCCTCCTCTGGCGGCGACTGCTAGAGCGAGGGGAGGGGGTGCGCTCACTGAGGTTGCCCTCTCCAGCAACACCCTTCCCCCTCACTTGGCGCTTCAGAAGCTCCATCTCCGCCGCCATCCTACGAATGAGGGCTTCTTGGTCCTTGAGTTTGTGCTCCAGGCGCTCCTCACGGGACCCGCCACGGCGCCGGCGGCCCTCTGGACTCTGTGAACGATCTGAACTCCTTCCGCGCTTATCGCGCGCTCCTCGCGAAGTGGTTTCCAGCCCCGCCATGGTTGGAACATTAGGGGGGCCTTCTCTCCTTCGCACATACTCTGGGGTGACACCATCGACGACGGACAGCGGAACTTCGTCGTTGTTGGCCATGGAAATGGTCGAAGAAGCTTACAGAACAAGGGTTGAATATCAAACTTTCCCACAGACGGCGCCAATTGTACGGGGGCGAAATATTCGTTACTCTCCGTACGCCTTGAACGTCAAGCTTCTGGTAACGGCGTCTGTCTCTGCAACACAAAAACGGTGAGCTGCCCGGCGGTGGTGTGCCGGAAAAACCCTCCGACGCTCAAGTCAGTTTACTGAGGAAGAAGACAATGAGAAGAGAGAGAGCGCTTGTGAGAATGAGTTTGCATACCAGTAACGTTCGCCTTCCCTCTCTATATCTAGGCTGGCCACGCAGCTCCGAGATTGTGCGCGCACTACCTCTGCTGTCCTTCCCTGGACAGGTGGCAGTGCTCGCCTCTCACCACCTTACACGTGTAAAGGTTTTGTCCTCCTTCCAGTACATGCAGAACTGCCCAATGGTATTGAGGCGTTCGTGGAGCAGATGTCCTCTCCTTCACACCATTGGCCCAGGTGGCACCCTTAACCGGGGTACCATGACCGGCCTAACCCTTGGGAGACTTGAAATCGCATAACCGTGCTACGTACCGCCGGCCTGTGACTTGGGACCAGGCGAGAACCTAACTGCCAATGCCGAGCTACCCCCGATCGGTTCATCGCGATTGACCGGTTGCGAGGCATGCCGGCCTCCAACCGTTTTATCTCCAATCTCGGTCACGCGCAACCGCTTCGCCTCGGCTGGACGGCCAGTGGCATGCCGGCCAGGCCGCATCCTCCGCGTAGCCCGGTCAATCCTTCAGCTCGGCTGAAATCTCCACCGCGGACTTCGCCCCACACGAGCGACCTCCAACTCGGCCCTCAGGAGGTTACTGGTTGACCGCGTCACCCGAGCGAACCAGACAACTCGGCCGTCCAACCGTCCAATCTGCTCGGCGCCGCGTAGTCCGTAACGCTGGACGGTACTTTTGTTCGGCCGTACTATCAGATGGAAATCTCCCATCTCAGTAATTGACCAGTAATCCTAGATTATCAGGCTTTAAAAGACAGAATTTCAAAATTTATCTAATTATATGGGGGTCAGAAGCGGAAGTAAAAATATAAAATTTGTCCAATGAGTTTGTGCATAAATGACATGTACAAAATTTTTTCTACGTTAATAATAACTCACACCCATACATACATAGGAAATTTCACATGTCCAATATCATAAGTATGCTATCAATATATAAACAAAAACTTATATACGGATGTGGTCAAGCATGACCAATAAGAGAAAACAAAAGGTTAAAAACAAAAGCCTCGATCGTGAGGCGTTTCATAACTGATTCCACAAAATTTGGTAGTCTTTCATAGGTTCACTAGGGCTAGACATCTTGCTGCTCGCCTACATACATATAAATACAGAGTAAGCGAAAACCCAATGAATAACGTCAAATTAAAGAGGTTAATGAATGAGATTCGTATTAAATAAAATCATACTTATAATTTAAACATTTGGAATACCCTTCCCATTCATATCAGATTCAAATAGATCATAATAATGCAAAACAACCTCGGGTCTAATACATTGTACTTAAAACATACCAAAGGAAACAAAACGATCTTGGATCCAACTTATATGCAAAACGACCTTGGGTCCATTTCAGATATACAAAAGGACCTTAGGTCCATTATATACGTTCGTATTTCATCAAACACATTTCCAGATATCATGTTGATCTGACAAATAGAAACTCATTCATACTTGCAAATCATAGTTTCAAAAAAACTTACCACATTAGGACATTTAGAAAGTAGAGCAAGTAAGAAAATATATTTACTAAGATATTACTTACAGTGTTCGAAGTGTTGCCACACCTCTGTGATCCAACCTACATTACACATAACACATAACACACATTGCAACATTTGACCAATTCAAATCATTCTTGCTTTACTTAATTCTTTTTATTTTATTTCTTACTTATTAGGTCATTCATGAGGCCTAATTCATGTCTAAGAATGCTCAGAAATGAATGAGAATGTAGGCGTGATTAGAATATATTTTTTCAAAATATGCTTAAACGGAGCACTTCGCACGAGCGTAACATTGGTCGCTCGAGTGGATCACTTGGCTTGCAAAAGTACTAGATGGTCCAAATCTAAGCTCGATGGTCACTCGATCCAGCATTCAAAATAAAAGCCAGTTGCTCGAGCTATAACTTGGTCACTTGAGCCAACTGCAAATCTCTACAAAACTACTAGATGCTTGCTATGTGCGCTCGAGCAACAACTTGTTTGCTCGAGCAGTGAGGTAGAATTATAGAATTTTCATAATAGAGTTGAACTTCAAAATTCATGTTCAAAGTATGGATTCATGCATGATTCAACCCAAAACCAAGGAAACCTTTCCAAAACATAAGTACATGGCCAATACTGAATAAAAACTTCATGATTTTGTAAATTTGAAGCTTAAAACTTCATAATTGAAACCAAAACTCCCATGCCTGTATCAATTGTTTCCAAACTCTTTTCCAAAACTTCAAAAACATGCAAGTCACTTTCAAAACTTTGTGAATCATGCATGCATGTACAATATATCTTCCAAATTCAACATGGATGACAAAATCATGCTCAAAAATGGTGAAACTCAGCAAAAGTATGCATACATGTATGAATTGGCTTTAAATTCATTATCTTTAACTCATTTCTAGCTCAATACTTGTGATTAATCTTATAATCTGTAAGAAATCACTAAATAGATAATTTAAATTCATGAATTAGGAATCAAATTCTTACCTAGAGCCTTGTACTTAGCTTGATTATGCAAAATCCTAGCTTCCTCTAGCCAAAATCCAAATTCTGTAGCTCCCTCTCTCTCTAGAATGGTCTCTCTCTCTCTCTCTCTAACTTGTAAAATCTCAGCCAAATGAAATGTTTGAATTCAAATTCTTAATTATAACACACACATATATATATACATGTTGATTAGATTAGGGTGCTAATTAAGGTTAAGATTAACTAATCACACTTAATTCTAATTGATTTAATCTAATTAATTTATTTTGAATCAAATTTTAATCAAATCTTCCATTAGGTTCTAAAAATTATGCCGATCCTAATAAAGTAACCAATTTCGGTTTCTGATGCCATTAAGGCCTTTAATTTTCAGATCATAACAGAAATCATAACAGATATTTGTACGATCAATAAATATGAAGTCAAAAACCACATTAATCACATAATTAACATTCAAATTTACACTTGACACATAAGCACATGCATAATTAAAAGCATAATACATGATGGGGTTGTCACAGTCTTTCCTCCTTTAAGAAGTTTGGTTCTCCAAACTTGCGTTGCCTTGAGTCAGAAATAACTCGGGGCATCTTTGCCTCATTTCATTTTCTTTTTCCTAAGTCGCTTCTGTGCCGTAGTGTTCCTTTCATTCTACTTTTACTATAGGGATTTCTTTATTCCGCAACTGTTTCACTTGTTGATCAATAATCTGAATCAGTTTTTCTTCATACTCCATATTCTCATCGAGAGCTATTCGGTGATAATCAATAACCTGGAACGAATCTTGGAGGTAGCCTCTCAACATCGATACGTGAAGCGCATTATGCATTTATTTCATCCCTGGCAGTAAAGCAAATCAATTTGTAAATGGAATGCGATACTAAACCTCAATTCTATTCCCATTGTTCTTTGAAAACTCTTCCAAAACCTTGACACAAATTCAACAATTCCCTTCTTCATGTTAGGCCACCAATTAGGGGTGAGCAGCAGATATTTTGATCCGCTCAAACCAACCAACTCGATTCGATTCGCCGCATTTTAGAAGGATCTGTGATGATGAGAAGATGGTTGCGGTTTGATTTTTTTCAATTCGCCTAATTTTGGACGAATGGTGGATATGAGGTTCCTTTGGCCGCAACCGAATTGCCAAACTGCGAGCACCCCTAGTAATTTGTAAGACTTTGTGTTTTCAATTTATTTAGATATTCTATTTGTGTTTTCAATTGAAAAAGAATTTAGATATTCTGTTGTGTTTTTAATTTGGAAATCCTTTTATCAAATGGCAAGGGTTGATATTTGGTATTTTTGTGTGAAAAATATAGGGTTTAATTTTTTTCATTTAAAAAAAATCAAATTAAATAGTTTTTCAATAAAAAAAAGTAATGAAATAGTTTTGATAATGCATGATTTTCTTACATGTATTTATTATTGTTATTTGACAATTTACTTGATAATCTTTTGGTTATGTTAAGTTAGTATGTTCAAAATTTGTCAAAATTTAAACTGCCAAACCGATTCGCATCCATTCGCTAATCTGCTCAATTCATATCTATCAATTCGGTAGACGAAAGCGAATTGATTTTTTCCAGTCAACCCATCTGGCGAACGGATGGTGGATTAGAGGTTCCCTGGCCGCAACCGAACCGCGAACACCGCTACCACCAATACATTTGCTTCATATCTCATCTAACTTTACCACAGTAGTTCAATCTATATCCCTTTGTCACGGAAGTTCAATTCATTCCTCAATCATTCCACAATTCACAATTCAATTTGGTATTCGGTCCAGTGATTCATCACAATCATCCAAGGTTATTTGTATCAGGAATATAAAGTGGATCTAGGTACTAATTCCCAAGTCAGCAAAGGTAACAACAAAGCAATCAATCACATGACGTACATAATTCACATATTCCCATAGCACCAATTGTAAAGTACGATAACACTGAAGCAACCAATCACAAGACCTACTAAATTCATATATTTCCAGATAGTCGAGGTTTTTAATTCCAAGTAGTGTTCATAATCAAAATAGTTTGCTGTTAACAATTCCCATAGCATCGGGTTTAAAACACGATAACACTGTGTAGCTTGCTTTTCGTACTTCTTTCGGTTACGATTAGCCTTATAGTTCGGACTCCTGTGGTTCTGAATCTGGTTTTACAAGTGCAATGTGAAATGGATAAACACAAAAGATTCCAAATGTGACAAACCATTTTAGAAAATCGATTTTGAATCAAAAATGCCAAAAATAGACCGTTTTGCCAGATTTCAAAGTCCCTACCTAAATATTTTTGAAAAATTTAGGAAACCCGTGACTCGTGTCAAAGGCCATTAGTTTGTCATCACCAAAGTATCTCGGCTCGGGAACTTAGGTATGAAGGAGAAAGGTCATGAATTGAGCACCCCACTCATCCTATCAAATATCGATCTCTACTAATCATGATGTGATTCTTATTTACATTATGTGCTCTTGTTCTGATTGTTACGCTATCTTTACTATGTGTTGCACACAAGTATAGACTAATTCATAAAAGTTGGAATGCTTTGATTTCATGTTCGTTTTGAAAAGTGTTTGAATATGTACCACTTGAAAAAGTGATCTCATATGTACATTTATCCAAATTATCCCAACTTAAGCAAAAAGCCTCCATCCACAGGCATTCAAATAGGTATATCAACTAAGCATTTAGCCTCATGGTAAACATGTTTGACATGGCAACATTAACATTCATGCAATATGCTAACGCAAGAAACGCTCACCTAGTACTCCAAGCCAAGCCAAACGAAACAAAATAATTAGAAAAATGCATGCTCTAATATGCAAGTGACTAATGCAACACATACAAAATGGAACTCCTAAGCTCGGCTACTAGCATGGTATGTGAGTCAATTCAAGACATGCGATGAAGCACGTATTCGAGCAAAGAATTTGAAATTGTCATTGGTTAAAATGATGAGCCGAACCCTTATGCGTGTAAGATGAATGGATGCAAGTTATGGAAAATGCTAAGTAAATATGATGCTACCATTATAAGAAGGTAAATAAAAGGGAGAAAGAAATGGGGGTTGGAAGACATACACAATTATTACATATTTTGCCCTCGTGGAAGAGGGTCAGAATGAGTGTTCAAGTGTTTGCATTATTACTAGCTATTACAACACCAAATGAACGAATTAATTGAACTAACTACCAACAAGCTTTCTAAGTTATTACAACAAGGATATTACAACAATTACATCAATATAATATGAACAACAATAACATGAAAAGTAATTACAACAATAACATGAAAAGTAATTATAACAATAATAATATGAACTACAGATACACAAGGATCAGATGCGTGTTCATGCGAACAGTCTGTAAAAACTACTATGCTTGCCTCCCTGGAAATCTGCCATGTTTCACCCTCGACCACTGCCCTTTGTTTCTGCCAAGTACTCTATTTTACCAAACATTGGAGCCCGACCAGCCCCTAATGAAGCCCAGTTGGGTCCAAACAAGGCTGGTCGTGCCTTAATTTCATGCAAAACCTGTTTTTGTGCTCTGAGGTGAAAACACTGCAGACAGAGTAGCTTAAGCCTTGTTTATCCTTTCTGTTCTTCTCTATCAGAGAGAAACTCAAGAGAAGAGTGAATTCGATTCCGAAGCCATCAACAATCGTAAGTTAATTTCTTGATGGTTTCGGATACGATTTGGACATAAATTTATGAATGTAATGAAAGATGACCACCCCTCACTCTTATCATGAATTTAGCTCAAAGAGGAAGGTAGACATGCCTCAAATTTCATAAAAACATCATGAAGTAACATATGATGACTCTTGACGTGATGGACTTGGCATAACGTTCGGCTGAATCCAACCAATTTAAAGCATTTTCTTTATGTTGGTTGAGTTGATTTTAAACCAATTTTATTAGTCCTTTTTTACTTTCCTTTCCATTATTTACTCATTTTGTCCAAAGTAATAGTTAAGTCCACTAAATGAAAAGAAATGTCAAACGAGAAGTGATCCATAGCATGAAAGAGAGACTATGCCTTGACGATGAACCTCTGTAGAGATTAAGCCATTAAGCATAGATCTCTTTCTCATGCCTTGAATAATAATCAATCACTTGAAATAACTCTCAAACAAAGAAAACCAAGAAATGAAGGAGAGCGCAAAAATGATTATGCGAGATTGATTATTAAAATGAGACTCTTTACATGAAAGGAAGGTTAAAAAGGCTATCAACTCGAATGACTCGGCATCTAGGGCCTAAACAACCGAAGTCGTGAGGACTTACAACACAACAAGCAAAGTATTCAAAGCATGAACTAATTAAATGAATTAAAACAACCTAAAACAACCCCTAAAGTGTAAAAAATAGTGGCTACAAAGATGCCTAAAGAGCACAAAAGATAAGAAATAACAAGGAATTACAAGACTAGTAAACATGAGCAAGGAGAGGTGGACCCCTCCATTTTTTGAGACTTTAAACCATGTTTTCCAGCCCTTTTTAACTCTGAAAATCAGTTTTAAAACCAAAGAAAAGAGTGCAAGAACAAAAGGTATGAGCTATGAAATAAGGTGCAATAAAGGGTGTTAAGCCTTTCTACCTTTGGTAGCTATTCAACCCCAAGTTCCAACACTTAAAATGGATCCAAAACAGTGTAAAAACATGAGAAATAGATAGAATAAGATTGAAATAAAAGCAAAGAGAAATGTGGTAAGCTTATACTTGTTGAAGAGAACAAGCTCTTGTTGTGAACCAAACTCAATCCAAAGGCACTCTCAAGTTTGAATTGTGATTCTCAAGCCTCAATAAAGACTCTAAGGCTATGTTCTAAGGTTGTATATGGTGTATAGATATAGGGCAAGGATGATAAGCTTGTTTAAAGATAGCTTGCAAAGGAAGAAGGAGCTCTCAAGGGTGTATTAAGCTCTTTGAAAAATTTTCAACCCTCAAAACAGAGACAAAGCCTCGTATTTATAGAATTTAAGCAAAATAGGTTGAAAATATCTTCAAAAATAGACAGTTGGCGGATTCCCTCCCTGAAACAGTGTTTATTGCCCAAAAGGCACGGCCGACCCCAAATGGCCACAACCGGCCCCCAATGAGGCACTGCCGGGTCCCAATGTGCTTCCCTGTTCTTCTTTTTCAGGTTCAATGTAGGTTGGCATAGTGCTAAAAGACGAGCTTCTATGGTAAAAAACAATGTGGGTAGAGAGGTTTGAGATTGTCCTTCGTTGAGAATTTGAATCATTAACAAGTAACTTTCATTATCTAGTGCTCAGGACAAAGCTCCCAAATCTTGCAGGCGGTAAAAAATTGGGTGTCTACACACAGAAGCAGCCATTCTCTTAAACAATCAATTACTGGACTTGCATAATTTAGTTCATCTACATCATATATGTGCCCCATAGTTGAAAATTGGTTCTTAATAGTGTTCATGATTAAATCAGTCTGTTGTTGGTAGCCCACATGCAATTACTATCATAAGGTAAGCGTTCAATCAATTCAATATCTCTAAGCAATATAATATAGTCATTTGTTCGTAAACAATTCATAATCCCCTATAAATGAAATCAAATTAGATAGAGGTTCTATCAAATCAAATCAGGTAAAGGTTCTATGTCATCATTCTCAAAAAAGGTACATTTGGTTCCAAGGGTCACAGTCAATTCGCTTAAGTACATAGTCAATAGTTTCACAATCGTTCTAAGTTCATCTGTTCTCAAGATTATAATGGTTCATGTCAAAGCATTTCAAGTCATATAATATGGCATTCTCCAAATAAGTTCACATGTAGTTATACAGGTATGTAGTTGTTCATAACATAGAGTTCTTCGGTGGCACATAATATAGAGTTCATTATTTGGGGTGCCCAACCCAGTGGCATAATCACCGATTCATAGTCCCGATGGTCTAGTCATTGGGAACAAGTAATATAACAAATCATCCTAAACAAAGGTATATATATGTCCATAATCAATTAACATGTCTAATGCGTATTTTATAAGCATGATGTACGGATGAACACAAAACAGATTCTCCAGATAGAGCAGATACACATAATAGATAAGGAAACGATTCCATGGGTCTACTCAATCTAGATGCAAATGTAGTAGATGCAAAAGAATGTGTCCAGCCTGAATCAATTAGCATATAAATATCTTGATTGCAAATAGAAAGGGTACTTGAGACAATGGCCTCGGTATTCTATGTATCTCCTGGGACAAGTGCAAGCTTAATGTGTCTTTTGTAGCAGCAAGTCTTGTAGTGTTTCCCAATATTGGGACTGACCCAGTTGAGATAGCAGTGGGTCTTCCACTTCTCTGTTGTTTAGTTTGGGGGCAATTTCTCGCCATGTGTCCCATTTTACCACATTTAAAACAGGCCTCAGAAATATAGTAACAAATCCCTCGATGTTTCTTTTCACATTTGCTACATGTTGGTGCCGTATCCCTTATGGAGTTTGAAGTGCTCGTTGATCCCATATTTTGCTTTTTAAAAGATCCCTTCTTTGAGAAAAAAGGCCTTGCTTCTTGCTTTCCCATTCAAATTGTTTATTATGATTTGTCATGTTAGTTTTAGACATTAGGGCTCGATCCAACACATCAACGTAAATGGGTAGCTTGAACACATTAACTCTCTCTAGAATTGCATTTCGGAGTCCACCTTTGAATTTTCTTACTTTTTTGTAATCAGTGTCGACCATATGAGGTGCAAATCTAGCCAACTCTGTAAATTTTGTCTCATACTCGGTTACTGTCATATTACCTTGCTTGAGTCCCTCAAACTCGGATACTTTTCGTTTACGGATGCACTGCGAAAAATATTTCTCATAGAAAATTTCAGGAAATTGTGCCCAATTAATCCCCTTATTATCTTCTCGGATTAGCACCCATCATCTACTTGCCTTATCCTCTATAGTGAATGCAGCCAACTGAACCTTTTGTGCCTCGGCACATGGAAATACTTCAAATAATTTCTCGATTCCAATGACCCAAGCTTCAGCTTTTAATGGGTCTACTCTTCCATGGAACAGCGATGGTTTCATCTTCTAAAATTCTTTAGTGAAGGTAATTGTACGGTCATTAGCCTGATGATCTTGCACAGACGGTACTTTATTAGAGGTGGGGGTGGTGGTTGTTGCCATTGTTGTTGTTATCTCAGACTTTCTTCCACATCTTACATCATTCTCTCCATTCTGTCTAATCGAGCAGTGGAAGACTCTTCTATTTCATTGGCTATTGTTTTCACTATTATCTATATAAAATTGCATTATAAAAAAAAAAAATCTTGCTCGTACACATAGGTACAACAATTCATATCTCATATATTCACATATTCTCAATGCACACAAGTATGTTCTTATCAGATGAATGCACCTTAAGTCTTTTCTAGACATCTTAACGCTCAATTGGACAAGGGTGTGAGTCATTAACTCGTGGTCTAATACCACTATGTCAAGACTCAAACCAGCCTCTAAAGGTTTGGACCATAACTAGCCAGTAATCCTAGATTACCTGCCTCAAAAGACATAATTTCAAAATTTATTTAATTATATGGGGCCAGAAACGGAAGCAAAAATATAAAATTTGTCCAATGAGTTTGTACATAAATGGCATGACCAAAAACTTTTGTACATTAATAATAACTCACACCTATACATACATAGGAAATTTCACATGTCTAAAATCATATCTATGTTATCAATATATAAACCAAAACTTATATACAGATGTTGTCAAGCATGACCAGTAAGAGAAAACAAAAGGTTAAAAACAGAAGCCTGAGTTGTGAGGTGTTCCATAACTGACTCCACAAAATTTGGTAGTCCTTCATAGGTTCACTAGGGCTGGACATCTCACTGTTTACCTACATACATATAAATACGAAGGTTAATGAATAACATCAAAGTAAAGAGGTTAACAAATGAGATTCGTATTAAATAAAATCATACTTATAATTTAATATTTGGAATACCCTTCCATTCATATCAGATTCAAATTGATCATAATAAAGCAAAACGACCTCGGGTCCAATCCATTGTACTTAAAACATACTAAATGAAACAAAACAACCTTGGGTCTAACTCATATGCAAAACAACCTTGGGTCCATCATTTACAAAACGACCTTGGGTCCATCATTACAAAACGACATTGGGTCCATTTCAAATATACAAAACAACCTTAGATCCATTATATATGTTTGTATTCCATCAAACACATTTGCAGCTATCATGTTGATTAGACAGATAGAAACCTATTCATACTTGCAAATCATAGTTTTGAAAAAGCTTCCCATATTAGGACATTCAGAAAGTAAAGTAAGTAAGAAAATATATTTACTAAGATATACTCACTATAGACACCCCATTTTTGACCGCCCGTAAAACTTGGACGCTTTGTCCTGTGCACTCGATGATGAAAGTTGCGTTGAGTGTAGTTCGAAATCTTAACGACGGATCTAAGTTCAAGCTTCGAAACGAGCCAGACCTTTCATATTTACACTGTTTGTACCCTAGAATTTCATTTTTTTTGAACCCTGTGCTGATCTACACTGAGCCTGAAACAAAGGAACAGGGGAGCACATTAGGAGCCGGCCATGCCCTAGTTTGGTTTACAACAAGAGCTTGTTCTCTTCAAGAGGTAGAAGCTTACCACCTTTCTCCTTGCTTTCATTTCTGTCTCTTTCTATCTATTCCTAGTGTTTTTGTATTGTTTTGGATCCATTTCAAGTGTTGGAACTTGGGGTTGGACAGCTATCAAAGGTAGAGAGGGCTAACACCCTTTCTTGTGCCTTAACTCATAGCTCATACCTCTTGTTCTTGCTGTCTTTTCTTTGGCTTTCAAATTGATTTTCAGAGTTTAAAAGGGCTGGAAAACATGGTTTAAAAGTCTCAAAAAGTGGAGAGGTTAGCCATTTCTTCTTGCTCTTATTTACTAGCTTTGTGTCTCTTCATTCCTTCTCTCTTTTTGTGCATTTTTAGCCACAGTTTTTCACATACTAGAGGCTGTTTAGGGCTGTCCTAATTTGTTTAATTAGTTTATGCTTTGAATATCTAGCTTGTTGTGTTGTAAGTCCTCATGGCTTCGGTTGTTTAGGCCTCAGACACCGAGTCATTTACTTAGTTTTCATATCAAGAGTCTCATCCTAATAATCAAGTTCACGTGATCATTTCTGCACTCTCCATTCTTTCTTCTTTTCTTTCGTTTGAGAGTTATTTCAAACGATTGATTATTATTCAAGGAATGAGAAAGAGACCTATGCTCAATGGCTTAATCTCTACGGAGGTTCATCGTCAAGGAGTAGTCTCCCTTTTATGCTATGAATCATTTCTCGTTTGACATTTCTTCTCATTTAGTGGACTTAAACATCACTTTGGACAATTTGATTAAAGAATAGAAATGATTAATAAAATTGGTGTAAAATGAATGAAACCGACATTAAGAAAATGTTTAGATGGTTGGATTTGGCCGGACATTATGCCAAGTCCATCGTTTCGAGAATTGTCACTTATCAATCCATGATACGTTGATGAGACTTAGAGCGTGTCTACTTTCCTCTTTGAGCCTTCATGATAAGAAGGAGGGGTGGTCGTATTCATTGCATTTATTAACTTTTTTGTCCAAACGTACCCGACATCATTAAGCAATCAACTTGCTATTATTGATGGTTTCGGACTCGAATTCGTTCTTCTCTTGAGTTCCCCATGACAGAGAAGAGCATAAGGGACAAACAGGGCCCAGAAAGGCTCTGTTTGCATTGTTCTCACCTCAGAGCACAAAAACATTTTTAGCATGAAATTAGAGCACGGCCGGCTATTTGTGGACTCGGCCGGGTCCCATTTCTGCTGGCTGGCCCCCAATGTTTAATAAACAGTGAATTTTGGCAGAAACAGAAGACAATGACTAAGGGTGAAACAGAGCAAGTCTAGGTAGACAGAGCAGTTTCTGGACACTGTGCATGTAGTCGTTGTGCCTCATTGTTGCTTGTAATTATTATTGTTATAAATAATTATTGTTACAATTTCATTGTTTGAGCTAGTATTGTTATAATATCCTTGTTATAATAAAATTAGATAGCTAGATTAAGTCAGAATTCATTCAAGTTTGTAATAATTAGTTAGTTTATTCATTATTCATTCGGTGTTGTAATAGCTAAGTAGTTTAATTCAAACACTCGGACATTCGAGCCCTCTTGCACGAGGAAAAAAATATGTCATAATTGTGTATGTCTTCCAACTCCCATTTCTTTCTCCCTTTTGTTTACCTGCTTATAATGGTAGCATAGAGCATCATATTTTCTTAGCATTTCCCATGTTTGCATATACTCGTCTTACATGCATTTGGGTTTGGGTCATCATACTAACCAATGTCGCATTCAATTCTCTTAAATGAATACATGATTTATCACATGTCTTGAATTGGATCACATACTATGCTAGTAGCCAGGCCTATTTACTTGCATAATTGCATGTGTCACAGTAGTCAGTCATATTGCATTGTTTAGAGGCATGTATGCTTTCTAAATTTTTTGTTTTGTTGGTTTGTCTTGGATTACTAGGTAAGCATTTATTTCTTTAGCATATTGCATTGCGTGTGATTGTCGCCATATCTAACATGCTTTCCATGAGGCTAATTGCTTAAGTAATATACATGTTTGAATGCCGGTGGATGAAGGCTAATTGTCAAAATTGGGATAAAGTGACTAATGTATATACAAACTCACTTTTTCAAGTGACGTGTATTCAAAATAATTTTCAAACAAACATGAAATCAAAGTATTCCGACTTTTGCAAATTAGTCTATACTTGTGTACAACACCTAGTAAAATTAACTTAATAATCGAAACAAGAGCATATAATGTAAATAAAAATCACATTATAATTAGTAGAGGCCGATCTTTGATCGGGCGAGTGGGGTGCTCAATTCATGACCTTTCCCTCTTGTACCTAAGTTATCGAGCCGAGACACTTTTGTGATGACGAACACGTGGCCTTTGGCACGAGTCACGGGTTTTGTAAATTTTCCAAAGAAAATATTTAGGTGGTGACTCTAAAATCTGGCAAAGCAGTCCATTTTTGGCGTTTGATTCAAACATTGATTTCCAAAAGATTTTCCGAATTTGGACTCGTTTGTGTTTATCTATTTCACATTGTACTTGTGAAATCAAATTTAAAACCACGGGAGTCCGAACTGTAGGGCTAATCGTATCCGAAAGGAGCACGAAAAACAAGATACAGTTTCTGGCGACTCTGCTGGGGAAATTAGAGAACTTAACTCAAAATTCATTATGTGAAATTTTATTTACAATTATATGTTCTTTGCATTACATTTGCATTGTTTCTTTAAGTCATTGTCTTTTCCATCTGCTATTCCTGGACAGTTTATCGGAGGCTTGCCTAAAAAGCTTGCCAAAAGGCTAGCTGACCATAGGCTCTGCCATGTTGGAAATACAATCCTTGGATCTGGATTAATGTTGTACCGCTTGATCCTCCTTTCACTTCTCAGTGTTAGGTGTGAGGTATATTAGGTAATCTTGCCGAGGTAGCCTTTTGGACCAATTGGCCTAGTGTATATAGTACGCTCTAGTGACTATCCCAAATTAGGACAGGATGCTATGAAACTACTTGTTTGAAGTAGTGCAAACTAGATCATGTCAAAAATCTAGGGCAGGGTAATCCTACTCCATTATAGGGGTGTTTTGGCTCTCTTTTACCTGTTATGTGCTTTTACAATGAAACTATACAGGGATGTTCATATCAGTGGTACAAATGTTGGTATCAGTTTGGGAACAGAGATCAGTAGAGATTACAGTCCTTCAGTTGTGTGTTATTGCCTATTGTGGATTGGGTCGAGGTGCTGTTCGATTTTGATTGTTTTTCTTTTCTTTTGCTAGGTAGTTTACCATCATAGCTTCAGAAAGACCCAATATTTCCCAAGTTGTGTGGACTCGTTCTGGCCGGCTTTGCAAAATTCGAGATCTTGTTGACGATTAGCTAATATTAGTCTCACTTCCACCGGTTACTCGACAAAGAAGGAATAGACAGTTAGCAGCCCTAGCATAGAGCATTCAGCAAACATCTGTCTATTCCCACCCAATCAGTTCACCAGCATCTAGCTCACCCAGACTAGCAATGGTACAGAATACAACACAGAACACAAAAGAATTTGATGCCATGATGGCAGCATTCTAGAGAACGATGGTCACTGTAAATCAAAGGATGGCTGTACAGGAGGAGATTATTGCTAATCTGCGACGCCCATCTAGGGCATCAGCATCAACTGTCCACCCAATCCCAGCTACTCAACCTAATCCTGATCCACCTCCATCGATTGAAAACCCTCCGATCCCAGATCATCAGGAGATGTTCCCGCAAGTTCCAGTTTTCAGGCCTCTGGCACAGCCTCACGGAAAACTTCATCCCTTTGATATCAATGATATCGACCCATCTCTGATCAACATTGCCAAGTTAGAGAAATCACCAAAAAAGTTCCAGGGCTTCAATTCCATTCCGGATATTAAAGACGGGTACACTGAGGCTTTGGTTAGGTCACCGGAGAAGTTCAAGATGTCGTGCACTGACAGATTCGATAGGAGTGGGGATCCGATTGCACATGTCCGCTTGTTTTCTAATGTGCTAAGACCAATAGGCCTCTCTCGGGCTCATAAATTGTCGTTGTTTGGAAAAACTCTGTCTGACGTAGCGGCCATCTAGTATGCTAAACTAGAGGATTCTACGAAGTGGAACTGGGAGAAGCTATCTGAGGGGTTCGTCAACCAATATTCATATAACACTGAGATAGAGGTAACCATCAATGAGTTAGAAGTAACTACCCAGAACCAGAAAGAGCCTTTTATCGACTTTGTCGCCAGATGGAGAGCAAAGACAGCTAAGATGACCAATCGACCCTCTGAAAGAGAGCAAATCCAACTGGTGGTCTAGAACCTTGAGCCAGATATGCTGCAGAGAATGATAGTGGCACCGTTATCCACATTTACTTCCCTACACGAGTTGGGGGCCCAAATCGAGAGTGCATTCAAGAAAGGCATCATCCAAAGAACTAGTGAACCTGCAAGAAGGCCATTCTCTAGGAATACCAGTGTTAGTAATAACACTATTCCATGGCCTGCAGACGTCAGTACTGTTGTTACAACGGCCAAAATGGCCAATCCCTTTGCCGCAACAGCCTTACAACCTTCACAAAACACCAGCTCACCCCGAAACCGAAGAATCTTTACTCCTCTCCATATGAGCCTGGCCCACGCCCTCAAAATGTTAATGGAAATGGGACATCTCAAACCCCTCGATCCGTAACCTCTTCTTGACCCACTACTACCTAGACATGACCTTACCCAGTATTGTCTATTTCACCAACGGCATGGTCACTCCATAGACCTGTGCTACCCCCTACATCACGAGATCTAGGATCTCATTGGCAACAAGATCATCACTCCACCTGCCAAACCAAACATAACCACCAATTCACTTCCCACTCATAACCAAGGCCCCCCCACCCAGAAACATTAATCAAATCCATACACTACTACCCTCCTTTAACCCCAGCGCATATATCACCTCATCCCACCTACCAAAACCTAAGTTGGCTATTCCGGATAGCACAGATATGTGCATGACAGACATAACACCTCTAACCCAACTAGGGCCTGTGATGGTAGAGACGAAGAAGAAGAATGCACTAGAGACTGGGTCAACTGACACCCGAGTCAGAGAGAATGGGGCTTCACTCGCAGAGGAGTATGACCCCAACTTATACATTGTTGCCGTCGATCAACCAAAGCCAGTGGTCATACTACCAAACTTTCTCAGTATTAATGCCCGTGGGAAAGATGAGCAAGGGCAACATCAGAACGATTGGCCTGAACAAGGTCTTCATGACTTGGCCGAATTAGAAAAGGAACTGGAAGAACTAAAAGAGGATCTAGACAACCTTTATTTCTTTGAAGAAGTGGATACAGGCAGTATACAAATTGGGTGGTGGGACCCAAGCCAGCCAGAAATAAGCAGCAGGTGGTTGAGTGAAGATAAGTCAGATATTGAGGAACAGACAAGAGAGACTGGGAAAGAAGAGGGAGTTGGTGCTAGCGGCAAGACTGAGGCTACACCTCTGACCGAGAAAGAACAAACGTTAAAACAGTTCTAATAGGAAAGAATAGAGGAGATCCAAAGGAAAATAACCCTAGAGCAAGAAAAAACAGAGGCCGAACTAACAATGGATGACATCTGGAGCATGGGAAAGATTGAATAGGAGCCTAGTGACAGGAAAAGAATACCGAGAAAGCTCAGAAAATATTATAATGCAGAAACAAAAACTATAGTGGAAGAGGAATCGTATGATGATGGATGGCGTGATGTGAACATGCTCCAAGTAGAACCCGATAATAGCCCAGCCATGGCTGCAGGAGAGTGGTGGGAAGACAGCAACCTAAGTCATGCATACACTGACGAGGGATGGAAAGCTGATACTCCTGATGATACGTGGTATACTGACGAGATCAATCACATGACCCGCAGTGGTTGGTATTTTAAAACCCTGACTCTAGATCAGCCAGACTACTCCAGTAAAGAGACTAAGAAAGCGAAAGAGAAAGATATTAAAGAAGACTTGGTCTTGAAACAGCTCAAGAAGATTCAGGCAGACATATTAATCTGGGAGTTACTGATGGCTTCCTAGGATCATAGGCAGGCTTTGTTAGAAGCCATGAACAGAACAAAGTGATCCATCGATACCGCCATTGACCAACTGGTGTCGTTGGTCACTTTTAGATACGTTACACCAATGATATCCTTTACGGATAAAGAGTTTCCACCAGAGGGTGCCAACCACAACCCATCCTTGTATGTAACCCTGGAGAGCCGAAAAAAGTGACTTCCGATGGTGTTAGTAGATACCGGATTGGCAATTAATGTGTGTCCGGCATGGATTGCCTATGCCATAGGTTTGAGGCCGGTTGACTTCACGCCCACAACCCAAGCCATCCGAGCTTATGACAACACTAACTGGGATGTTATGGGAACGTTCAAGAGCCACATACTAATCGGTCTGTCCGAGCATGAAGTGGAAGTCCATGTCATAGACATGCCGGCAACTTTCAATCTACTCCTAGGCAGCCCTTGGCTACACCAGATGAAGGCTGTATCATCAACAGTCCACCAACTGGTAAAATACCCCTTTAATGGTGGGATTGCTACTGTGTATGACAATTTTGCAATTCACCCTTCTTAGGGGACTACCACACCCTTGTTGGGAATCATACACGGGGAAGAGGATGTATTCTTCTCTGGCTTCTCCTTGGTGGAGGCTCGATTAGTCCAATCAATCATGGCAAAAGACAGTGGAAACTACATAAGTGCTTAGTCTATCTACATGATGAACAAACAAGGGTATATTCCTAGATCAGGAGTGATAGACAGGGGGTACAATTGCCAAAGAAATGAGTCCTAACCCCCATACTTTTGGGCTGGAGTACAAACCTACCGCTAAAGACTGGAAACAGGAAGGGAATGAGTTGAGAGAAAGAATTAGAGCAAAGAGAACTGGGAGACAGTATAAGTTAGTTCACAAGCCAATACGGGGAACCCTGAAGAGACGCTTTGTTCGCCAAGGGGAAGTTTTCCCATTTTGTGGATTTCCAGAGCCTTGGGTTAACCGGGAAACAAAGACCAGGTACCCAGGGTTCGAGATCTTCTTTGGGCACTAGTTACCAGAAAAGGAGGATAAGCAGATGGACCTAAGCACTCATACAGATCAAAGCAGGACTGCAAGCCTGGATATTGACGAAGAGGAGCTGTTGGAGAATGCATTGGCTGATCTACTAACAAGTTCTCATGATGGGATTGAGCCCGCCAACTTGGGGGATAGTTCTACTATCTCAATGATTGGGGACACATCGGCAGCAGATTTTATTGGTCTCATCGTGGACACATTTGAGGCTCCATGCATGGATAGAGAGTCCGAATTTGATTCCGCTGAGTGTGTGGAGTCAAACTCATATTCTAGTTCCTCTGAGTCTGGTACTTCTTGGAGTGGTAACCCGGATACCAAAGTCTTGTCCAAGTCGTCTTTCAGCTTTTCTTTTGAGTCCATTGTAACCGAAGATCCGAACTTTTTGAATAAGAATGCTGTAGATTACACTTACTTCTCTGCGCCTTTAGTTTGTTGCACTAATCTTGATTTTCAAAATTTTGACTTAAACGAAGAGAAAGAAATTCCTCAAGTTTTGAAAAATTTGGTTGATCGTGAGGAGGAGAGGCGTGTTAAGCCCTGTACAGATAAAATCGTATCAATTAACGTAGGTACTGATCCACAAAGAAGTTGAGGTGTATGTGGATGACATGATTGTCAGGTCCAAGGAGCGAGAGGGCCATTACATTGCACCGGAGAAATTCTTTGAAAGGACCAGAGAGTATAGACTGTGGCTGAACCCCCAAAAGTGCACCTTTGGGGTGACGACAGGGAAGATGTTGGGTTTCCTCATCACACAGAGGGGAATTGAAGTAGATCCTTCCAAAATCAAAGTTATCTTAGAAATGCCACCACCGAGGATTAAAAAGGAGGTGCGTGGCTTTCTAGGCCGAGTACAATTCATAAGATGATTTATTTCCAAATTAACCTTGACTTGTGAACCACTATTTGGTCTCTTGAAAAAAAGGGAAGAAGTTTCAATGGGACGATCGCTATCAATTTGCTTTTGAACAGGTCAAGCAGTATCTGCAAAATCCACCTGTGTTATCATCGCTAGAACCAGGGAAGCCACTGATTTTGTACCTGTCAGTGACAAATTCGACCATGGGGTATATGTTAGCTCAAGAGTCAGAATCCAAGGCGAAGAAGGCCATCTACTACTTAAGCAAGAAGATGCTAAGAAAGCTTGCTTAGCCTTGGTATGGGCTACCACGAAGTTAAGGCACTACTTGTTAGCTTACTCTGTAATCCTAGTTTCGAGATTAGATCCCATCAAATATCTCTTTGAGAAACCAACGGTTAGGGGTAGGCTAGCTCGTTGGTTGCTTCTTCTCTCCGAATTTGACCTCAAATATGTCACACGCAAGTTGGTTAAAGAGAGAGTGGTAGCGGAATTTTTGGCGGACCACCCAATCGAAGGAAATGAGGCAGTAGAGTACTTGTTCCCAGATGAAGATATTCTGCAAATAAAATAGGAAACTTGGACAATGTATTTTGATAGAGCGTCCAATCAGTACGGTTATGGGATAGGTATGTTGCTGATAACACCTGATGATTCCCATATACCCTTAGCCTTCAAACTCCAGTTCAAAGTGTCCAACAACGAAGCAAAATATGAGGCGTGTATTGTTGGTTTAGAAGCTGCCCTAGAACTAAGGGCAATAAGGTTAGATGTCATCGGAGATTTGAATGTGGTTGTCTCTCAAGCAAATAGAGACTGAAGAGTCAAAGAGGAGAAAATGAAGGCTTACCATCAGACCCTGGATATTCTGATTCCGAAGTTTGAAAAGCTGACGTTTATACATCTCTAAGAGAGAATAACCAGTTCGCTAATGCATTAACAACTCTATCTTCTATGGTAGACATCCCACTGGGAATTATTGTCGAACAGAAATATGGGCTAGCCTATGAGGCCATCGCCACAATAGATGAAGTACAAGATAAAAACCCCTGGCATTACGATATTTGGAACTTTCTAGAAAATGAGACGTATCCACCAGGGGCAAACGCCAAAGGCAAATGGGGAATACCGCGTCTGGCCATCCAATTTATCATCTACGAAAATAAGCTGTATAAACGAGGTCATCTGGGAATGCACAAGCTGTGTGTGGAGGAAGAGGAATCGAAGCGTCTCATGGAGACTATTCACAGAGGAGAGTATGGGGCACAAATGAATGGCGTGATGCTAGCTCGGAAGATCCTCAGACAAGGTTATTACTTGTCAACCATGGAGAAGGATTGCATTGGTTTTGTACAACGATGCCATAAATGCCAAATTCATGCCAATCGCATGAACATACCGCCGTCTAAGCTTTACAATAGGATTTCACCATGGCCTTTCTTAGTCTGGGGAATTGACGTTATTGGTGAAGTCTCTCCATAGAAGTCAAATGGACATGAGTTCATCCTGGTGGTGATTGACTACTTCACAAAGTGGGTGAAAGCTCAGTCCTATGCGATGTTGAAAGCATCGCATGTAGCCAAATTCATCAGAAATAACATCATCTGTTGGTATGGAGTTCCGAACGAGATCATATCAGATAATGGCTCACACTTCAAGAAAGAGATGGTGGATCTGCTTGAGAAATATAACATGGCTTTTCACAAGTCATCGACATATAGACCACAGACCAATAAAACTGTTGAAGCCGCCAACAAAAACGTTAAGAACATCCTACAGAAGATGGTTGAGACCTACAAGGACTGGTCGAATAAACTATCGTTTGCTCTCTGGGGCTACAGAACGTTGATTCAGACATCCATAGGGGCAACCCCTTATTCTCTGGTGTACAAGATGAAAGTCGTTCTGCCAATTGAAATTGAAGTACCGTCACTGCGGATTTTAGCCGAGTGTCAGATAGCGGAGGTGGACTAGTAACTGAGCAGATTTGAGGAGTTGATGTTGTTTAATGAGAGGAGGCTGAGGGCATTGTATCACATTCAAGGCTACCAAAGCCAAATTGCTAAGGCTTTTAATAAAAAAAAGTTAAATCCGAAAATCTCAAAGAATGGGACATGGTACTGAAAGACAATCGAGCTTCCATCCATGACCCTAGGGGCAAGTTCAGACCCAATTGGACTAGTCATTATCTCATCAAGTCAATCTGGTCAGGAGGAACGATTATTCTTATGGATTTAGATGGCCTAAAGTTTTCATAACTGATCAATATGGATAAGTTGAAGAAATATCATCTTTGAGAAGCTCGCTAGGCCGAAAACCCGAAAGGGCGACCTAGGCAAAAGTTAGAGCATGAAAAAGTAGAAATAAAGGAAAACTGAGCTCGCGAGGTTGAAAACCCTAAAGGGCAACTTTGACAAAAGTTAGAGTGCAAAAGGAGAGAGTTAATACGCGAGTGAACCAGAACCGAACTATGTAAGGCCAGATTCCCATCTTTGGGATACGTAGGTAACTTCATCCTAGAGTTCGGCCACAACTATTTCCAACTCAACTATCATTTTCATTTATTTGATCGGGTCATTTTTCTCTATTATCAGTCAGCTCGGTTGTGTGATCTTCATTTTAGCAGAAATACCGATATGGTGAATGTAGTTATGGGCAATTGCGATATGTTGATTCGAGGTTGTATATCTTGAGGGCTGATTTCATGTGTGTCAAGAGGTGACTATTTCCGAAAATTGTTTTGAAAAGTTTTAATAAAGTTGATTTTTCTCAAATTTTACCTTTTACAACTTAGACCTTTTTTTGGGGACCAAAAAGGAAAATTTTCAGTGCTTGCAACTTTAATTTTATTGATTTCAAACACAAGTACATTCTCTAATTCTCGAATTTAAGTCAAAGTTGCTCTTACATCATAAAACTTCAAAAGAAAGATCAAAGCAGTAAAACTAGGGGCACATCTAAGTCAGGTAGCTCTATGTCTTCTGCCTGCACTCGTGGAAGTTTCTGTAGCTAAAGATGGCCCAATTTGTTCTTCGTCCTCGAGCCAAGCCAAGCCAAGCCAAGCACTCGCCAGAAAAGGCGTAACTGAAGCTAGGGGCAGGGACAAAAACTCTCTTATCCTCCAAGCAGTGAGGTAACGAGTCAAATGTGAACCACAAATGGGAAATGAAGCTGGGTACTCCACCCCTTCTTCTGGGCAAGTCTGATCATGTCCAAATTGGCATCTAAACCGAAATGGAAAATAGAACAAGCAGTGCATAAGGCCAATTAACTGTATACCCGACTATCGGGACATGTTGTAGCTTATCTCCGTTAAGTTAAGTCAGGGGCAACGCCAAGCTATGTCAGCTGCAGATCTGCTGCACATCCAATCACACCACCATCCCTCTGAAGGGAAGTCCACTAGCTGTTGGCGGAAAAAATTAGCTTTGGCTAAGTACTCTGGGCAAGGGTCCACCACTTTCAACTTATCTATGAGCCATACCTAGGAAGGGACAAAAAATAATAGAGATGTACATTGAGAGAAAAAGTAAGAAAAAAAGGGTTTTAGGATAAAAATGGATAGTGAATGCCGAGTGACGTAAGGATAATAAATAAGAAATGGTGGGAAACAATACATGAAGAAGTAGTGGACTCCCTGCAAACTGGGTGGTCTCCCATCAATGAAAAACATCTAAACCCATCAGGGTCTCGGCCAGTGTCAGACTTGTCACGACCCAAACCCGCCCCTATAGGTTTAGCATCGTAACCGGCCAGTAATCCTGGGATTACTGAAAGCCTTTGAGACAAATTAACATAATATTAGGGGCTAGCGGAAGCAAAAAAATAAATATACAACGTCCATTGAGCTATGCAAACTTATATGAGACAGAAAAATTTTAAAGTTTTTATATACATATATACATATCATTCTTACATCATCATATATATACAGATTAGATAAAAAGGGACTTAGCTCTATTTACAAAATACACAAACACTTGTTTAACCAAACAAGAAAACAAAACTTAAACTTTAATTCACATAATCATAGCCACTTGACATATCCAAAACCTCCACATGAGGCACATAGGTTGGCTGACAAAAACAGATTCCAGACAGATGCCTCTAAGCCTGGTCACACGCCTGATCACCTACATATATAAATAATACAGTGAGCTGGAGCCCAGTGAATAATAACAAAGTAAAGGGTTTTAATGAATGATGTCCATCACAGATTCAGAAATCAGAATCTATATCGGAAACAGATTCTTATCAGAAACAGAGTCTTATGCATATTCAGATTTTAATCAAAAATAGGTTCATATCCATATTCTTATTCAAATCATACACAAAAATCAGAGTTCATGCTTAATTATACGTGGTACATCCATTAGCATTATCATGTTTGTCAGTTCCATTAAGGAACCTCCAGTATTGAGAAACTTATAACATACTTGAGCCACGGTAATATTATTCCCAGAAAAGGGCCATGAGACCACGGTATTGTTACCCCCAGGAAAGGGCCTTATACTTATAGACCACGGTATTATTACCCTCAGGCAAGGGCCTTGTGCTAAGGATGCCACGAATACATTTCAGAAATTTGGACAATCATTCATTCATACAAAACATCGCATTTCAGAAAACTAATATTTGATAGCATCAAAAAATAATTAAAGTTAAACGTAACTTTACAGAGTTATTACTCACAGATGGCTCCGCTAGCAGATCAGATAATGTAAACAAATCAGATAGATCAGGCAAACGATAGTGCGTGACCTACACAAACACATAACATATACACATTGAAACACAATATTGATTCCTTGATCAAACTTGACTTTTCTTGTCTTTTGTCTAAATAATCCGAAGGTCTACTACGCTTATTCTTTCTTTATTCAAATGAATCGGGTTCTCGTTTCACATATTCTTTCATTACTAAATTATTCTTTTCTAAATAAACCAATTTCTTACTCGGCTTCTTAATCAATTATTACTAAGTCAATGACTTATTCTTTAACCAACTAATTTATGTTGATTGGTAGTTTATTAATCTTGTTGAGTCATAATTCTTGCCTAAGAATGCTTGGAAGTGAAAGAGAATGGAAATCGAAATATGAAACAACTTTTCAAAATTTTCTGAAACAGGACTCTTCACTCGAGCGCAATATTGGTCGCTCGAGTAGACCCCTTGGTCTGCAAAAATACTGGTTGCTTGCATTCTACGCTTGGGCGACAACTTCTTCGCTCGAGCGATGGTGATGAATTCTAGATTTTCCATAATGTTGTTTAAACTTCAAAACGCATTACCAAGGCTCCAAATTCATGCATGACTCACTCGAATATGCAAAAACATTTCCAATTACATTTATTTAAAGTTACTTCCACTTACACTTCAAAATTTCATAATTTTAATTCACATTTAAACCTTGGATTTCACATTTAAAATCATCTTTCAATTCTTTATTTGTTTCATGAAACTTAAAATTGAATCTATAAGGCCCTTTTTAAAAATATTTGCATGTATAAAATTAAATCAAAATCAAACTAATTTTTTATTCTCAAATATAAATTACAATTTATTTCCATATTGACTAACCTTAACCATGTTCATGAATTAATTCTTTAATTTCTCCAAATGACATGCATGTAACAATAAGATTCAAATTCATATAAGATATTCAAAATCAAACCCAAAATAATTAATTTCTAAGTAAATTTTCATAATCATGAACCTAATTTATCTTCCTGCTAATTTATTTTTATTTACATAAAATTGACTTCAAACTCTTTTCTATCTTCCTTCAAGACATGAAATTAAAATTATAAACTTCTTAGATAATCATCTGCATGTATAAAATTAAGATCAAAACTAGCTATTTTATATTTTCAAATCATAATTTTACTTCTTGAATTGTTATAATTTAGATTTTTATTACTTTTCTTCATATCAAACCTAATTTAAGCTCATAAACCTTTAAATCATGAATTAAAGTCTAAAATCTTGGAAACCCACAATGCATGTAAAGTTAGACTTCAAATTTATAAAGGATGATAAAGATCAAACTCAAATATTAAATTACCACATCAATCTCTTAATTATCAAACCTAACTCAAATTTTCTTCATCTTCTTGCTAATTCCTTTTAATTACATGACATTGATTCGAATTTCATCTTTAATTTCAAGTGTAATGTAAAGATTCTACACAAATTAAACATAAATTCCATACCTCGATGTAGACTCGACTTTTTCGCGCCCCCTTTCGAAGAGCTCGAATTGGTCCTACAGTTCGAACTCCCATCACGGTTCTGAATCTAGTCTCACAAAGTGCAATGTGAAACTGATAAACACCAAAGAGTCTAATCCGGCAAATTATTTTGGAAAATCGATTTTAAATCAAATAATACCAAAACTGGACTGCTTTGCCAGATTACAGAGTCGCCACCTAAATATTTTATTTTTGGAAAATTTAGGAAACCCTGACTCGTGCCAAAGTGTCTGTCATCACCAAAGTTGTCTCGACTGGGGAACTTGGGTACGAGAGGGGAAGGTCCTGAAATGAGCACCCCCGCTCGCTCGATCAAAGATCAGCCTCTACTAAACATGATATGTTATTTTATAAACCTCATGTGTTCTTATTTCGGTTATTAGTTAAATTTACTATGTGACGCACACAAGCAAGTATAGACTAAGTCACAAGATTTGGAACAAATTCAATTCATGTGTTGCTTTCGAAAATGGTTTGAAAATGCCACTCTCAAGTGGGCTAAAGCGCGGATTTGCCACCCTCAAGTGGGCTTAAAACAACATGATTTTGCCACTTCGCAAAGTGGGGTTAAAACATACATTTATCGAATTGTCCCAATTCAAGCAACCAAGCCTTCATCCATAGACATTCATGCAGTTTAATCATTTAAGCAAATAGCCTCATGGCAAGCATGTTGTCATGGCAACACTCACACTCATGCAAGTATGCTAAAGCGTAAAACTTACAGTGTACTCCAAGCTAAAACAAAAGTTAGTTAGAAATATGCATGATCCTAACTATGCAAAATGCCTAATACAACACATGCAATAATGCAATTAATAGGCTCAGCTATCTAAGATGGCATATGAATGTAATAATTTGATAACATGCTTTGAAACACGTATTCAAATAGGTATTGAAATACAATGCAGTTTGAATGATGCGCCGAGCCTCGGTGCATGCAAGACAAATGAATGGATACAAACATGTGAGCATAAGGTATGTTAATTGAAACATGATCCCTAATCTAACCATCAAAAGCGGATAAATAAAATGGAGAAAGATGTGGGATTGGAAGACATGCACACACGCATGCACACTTATTACAACATTACGCTCTCTCGAAGAAGGGTTCGAATAAATAAGCTAACTAGCTAAGCTAAGCTAATTTTTACAAGCCAACTAATTAACTATGCTAGCTAATTAATTACAAACCGAATTGAAATTGAATAACTAACTGCACAAACTAATTAAGTACAATACTCGAATCAAATAATGAGTTACATCTAACTAATTAAAGCAAGTAAAGTGGCCTCGTGGGCGAGGGAGACATGCATGCTCGGTTGGCGTCATCCCGAAAATCCATCGCCTTGCTGTCGGTTGTCTCTGTTTGCACTTGCCTTGATTTCTGCAAAATTATGCCAATCTGTAGACTGCCTTTGTTTCAAAACAGGAACATTTTTGCACCAAAATAGACTGGTGACCGGTCGGCCACAAAAGTGGCTACTAGCCACTTCAACTGGCCGGTCGGCTAGTGCAAGTGGCCGGTCGGCTACTTTCTTTCCCAAACTCCTGGTTTTGCTGCAACAGAGAACAACAGAGCCAAGATAATGCATTTGCAAGGAAATGTATGTACTGCCACTCTCCTCATCATGTCTTAAGCTCAAAGGAGTATGGCACTCGGCTCTCAAGCCATCAACCAAGAATCTCAATGCATGATGGCCCAAAAACCAAGCTTGTACAACATTAATGAATGCACAAACATGACTCGAAAAGCCTCCACCCTATCATGCATGATCAAGGGTGTCGGCGACCAAGAAACGTGACACGTTTCATCACTTTGAAACGTCCCACATTTCTTGTGTTTGGATTTTGAGCATGAAAGAGGTCTCATGTTGTTGGTTAGTAGAAACCCTTAAGAGAGGATTAAAACCATTAGGCATGAGCGCCTCAATTTCATGCTCAAGCCAACAAGGGGCTCAGAACCTCTTTCAAAAGCAAGATGAAAAGTGAAAAATGAAGAGAGGTGCAGACTTTCAATGCTGAAATGGCATGCTCAAGACACTAAACCATGTAATCAACATAAGCACAACATGTTCCAAGGTTAAAAGCATGAAACTAGTGAAGAACGCTACACTAGAGGCATGCAATACCAAGCTCAAATGATCAAACCAGCTATGGACAGACCTAAAACATGCCAAATCAGTGGCCTAAACATGTTGAAATTAAGGCACAAAAGAGTAGAAGATCATGCGCACATGTTGGCTTGCAAGCAAGACATAAGGCACAACTCTCAAAAGCAATTAAAGAGTGATATATGTGAGAGTGTGATAGAGGTATATGCTTTGAAATCACATGCTAAATGATACTATACCATGTAAACATCACAAATAAGGCATGCTAGAGGGCCTAAAACATAAAGCTAGTAAAGGCATTTGCACTATACCTATACAAAGCATGAGTCATATGACCAAGACCACTCCAAACAGAGTTAAATCATGACAAAACCTGGGCAAAAGCATGCTGATATGGAGCTAACACAAGCTAAGATGATAGGCTAACTCATTATGCATATTAAGCTAGTAAGCATGATTACACTATAAGTGTAAGAAGCAAGCAACAAGTGACCCAACCAGCCAAAAAAAAAGCTAAAGCAAGTCAAAAAAGTCACAAAAACATGCTGAGATCAAGCCATGAGATGGTAGAAAAACATGCTCCCACGTTGGGCCATCAACACTTGCAAAGAAGACACAAGGAGTGGGGGCCACCCCCTCCTATTTGGGACCTCAAAACATGGTTTTTGTCACTGAAATTCCCCTGGAATTCAGTGGTTAAAGGGCCAAAAAGGAGTTGTTTTAAAAGCTTTAAAAGATGGCACAATACTTAGCAAACAAGCTACAAAAGAGGGTGAACCACCCCTAAGTCCAAAAAGGCCTTAAACCACCATTTTTAAACCATAAAAACAGAGGTTTTTGTAGTTGAAAACTAGGCCAAAAACAGCATGCAAAGGTGGCCAAGCTAGCAACTAAAACAAAGCTTAAAAGGTAAAGTATTATACCTTTGAAGCACAGCACTAAACAGGTGCAAATCTGAGCTCAAACCAACCTTAGGAGCTCCAAATAAGCCTCAAAGAATCTCAGCTCCAAGATGAGGATGTTTGGTTAAGGGTCTTTTGCAAAAGTGTAGAGAATTCTAAGCTTAAGGCCCAAAACAAGAGGAGTGATAGAACTATAGAGAGAGAGAGAGAGGCTTGTAGAGAGAGAGGATTTTTAGAGAGAGAGGCTCCCAAAATTTGCTAACCTTCCAAAATGAGAGAATGGCCTCCATATATAGCAAAATACAAGCCTTGGGTCGAAATATTTGCAAAACAGACAGCTAGAGCATGTGTAGAACAGCTGGAGGGAAAAGATCTACAAAATATATGAGTTTGGGACACTAGTGGCCGACTGGCTGACCGTCCACCCCTTGTGGCCGACCGGCCACTTTTCTGGTCGACCGTCCACTCCTAGTGGCTGACCGGCCACAAAAATCTGCTTTTTGGGCCTGACTTCAAATGGGCATAACTCCTTCATCTGGACTCCTTTTTAGGTCATTCTTGTGTCTAAACTAAAGCCCAGAACTAATCTTTCCAATGGTTGCAGCCTCATATCAAAATTCTAAGTGTACAAAAAGATATGCCTCTTTTAGTGAAGACTGCTCAGTTTCGATCCAATCGGATTGATGTCCAACTTCAACCAACCATATCTCTCTCATCTGGCCTCAGATTTAGGAGATTCTTGAATGCAAAATGAAGCCCCAGAAGTCCTCTTTCCAACGGTGGTGGCCTCATATCTAAAATCCAAGTGTACAAAAGGATAGGCCTGATTTAACGAGGGCTGCTCGACTCTCTCTTAATGGTTCATGCCCAACTTCCTTCCCAACTTTGTTTTGTCTCTCTCCTCTTCTTTTCTTCAACTCCAAACCTCTAAAAAAGATGTTTTAAAGATTTTTTCAATGAGCTCACCTCTCTTTCATTCATTTCCACTTTGTCCTTGCTCGGTTTACCAAAAAGTGCAACATTTAACAAAATGTGTGCCTCGGAACATCGTAGAAGCATTTTCAAAAATGTTTTGAAATGGAGGGTTTAAAGGACTAAAATCTTTTTGGTCAAAAGGCTTTGGTCCAAAATAGGGTGTAAGGTTAGGATTTGGAGCTCTCCTTGCCGAAGAAATCAAACATTTGCACTGCACAACTTTCGTCACCAAGTAAGCAATTAGTAGCGCCCAAGTCTTAAGGGCGGTCAAAAATGAGGTGTCTACACTAGAGTTTTAATTTCAGAATATTTAATTGAATCCCTTCTAATTCTTCTTGGGTTTCTTCAAAAACTTGAGCTTTCCTTTCAATGTTGCTTCTCCTCTTTTATTTTCTTTGTTCCAGCAACTCTCTCTCTCTCTCTCTCTCTCTCTCTCTCTCTCTCTCTCTTGTAAATGAACCCACTTCACTTAATGAAATCAATACAACACACACTCCACTCTTTACACTACACATGTGCACTCATCCTTAAATTCCAACACATCACTCACATGAACACACATACACAGATTTGCTTAGTACACCCACACCCATTTACACCCTCAATTTTAGATTATTCCATAATTTAATTTATGATTAGAATTGATTTAATTAAGCAACATTCAATCTAATTAAATCTTGATTATCACATAATTAAATTAATCATAACCAATCACCAATCCCATAATTTGTAAAAATGAAGTAACAAGAAGAAGTTAAATTATTCTATATATAAATTTGTATAAAATTCTATTGAAAAAATACAAACAAACAAACAAATAAACAAAAAATCTCAGGATTTGAACCATGTAACAAAATAAATTTTTAATTTTTAATTTTACTAATTTTAACTTTAGATTTTTTATTTGTTTTCAATTTAAATCATTTATCTATTTTTATTAAATAAAATGAAGGAAAAAATTATATTTAGTCATTAAACTCAATGTAATAGAAAATATCTAAAATATAATTTCCACCGAATTTAATGACTAATTTTTTTTTTTTTCATTTATTTTACTTAGCAAACATAGGATAAAAAATGATTTTATTTCATTTTAAACTCAAAAATAGGATAAAAATTTGTGGTTTAAAATGACAATTAAAATCCAAAGTTTATTTTGTTTTAGGTTTCAAACTCTAGATTTTATTTCATTTTATTTATAATTTTCCCAATTCTATTTGTATATCATTACTCTCAAATAAGAATCAGAGATTATTGCATTATGTTTGATTAGGATGCAATAAAAAAAAATTAATTATTTTTCACTTCTAATTGGATAAAAAAGAAAAATAATTTGAAGTGACATAAGAGTATCTTCAACAATAAAGTGTTATGATGCTTTTTGCACCCCCACTCTTTTTATTGATGATTGTTATTGTATTATGGCTTGATCATTATCAATGAGGTGTCTTTTTGGCTGTTTAAAAAAAAAAAATTTTGTATCTTCAATAAATATATTATTTCTTAAATGACTGCCTAAGTAACAATATTTGACATTTTTAATCTCTAAATAGAAAGAAAAAAACAAAAAAAAAAAAACGTCATTTGTCAAATACATAGATTTTTTCTAGCAATAATAATCTTATCATAAGAAGTAAAAAATTTAAAAATTTACTAAAAAGTATTTGTAAAACCAGCTGAAAAAAAATATTTGGATATTATTTGTCATCGTTGAATAACAATAAATATTAATATGAAAATTTTATGTACAATACTTTATTATCATTTCATGTGTCACAGTTTTAGTAATTTAATAAGTTCCTACTCATATTTATTATGAATAGATTATTGATAAATAATGACTCAATTTGGTATCACTTGTAACTGAGTTTTTTTTATAACTAGTTTGAAAGAATTAAAATAAGCTGTAAATTTGTTTGGTATAACTTTTTGTATTCCATATATATAGTTTTTTAAATGTTAAACTTGTTTGGTTATACATTATGTGTAAATATCTCACATCAACTCAAAAATTATAATTAAGACAAAAGAAATAGAGTTATTTTGTTCATATATATTAAGAGTCTTAAATAAGTTTTGACTATTGTATTTACAAGGCATATCTACCACATGTTTAGGATCAACTTCATTAACATTAGGAGGACATAGCAATGGTGAAAAATGCGACTGGAGGAGAAGGATGGCAACCAGTGGTACGTCGATATGGTGGACGGCGAGTGTGGAGTAGTAAGGCAGACACATCTATACATTCTATTTTCGTGGATAACCTACCGGAATCCATGGAGACTAGAGGACTATACAACATTTTCTCCAACTATGGGGTAGTCATGGATGCTTTCATTCCAAATAAGTGACGAAAGATGACATGATCTCGATTTGGCTTTGTCAAATACAATTGCTCCGTAGCAACAGATATGGAAGTACAAAAGGCACATGGGCTTTGGTGTGATGACAGAGCACTGAGAGTTAAGATGGCTGAGTTTGGCAAGGAGTCTGGTCCTCAGCCCAGATTGAAACAAACACCACAGAACAGAAAAGCCATAGCTGTTAATACGACGTATAATGCTGGCTACCAAAGTAACAGGTCCTTTGCTGAGGTTGTGAGGGGCAGAGGAGTTCGCACAAATGCAATCCGAACCATCAAGGCTTATGAGGAAGGTAATGGTTGGTTGTATGAAAGTGTAGTAGTAAGGCTAAAAGCATCATCATCAATGGATACTTTTAAGGAGGACATCATCAGGGGAGGCTTTGGGGAAGTAAAGGTCAGATGGGGGAGTGGCAGAGATATGGTTCTCTCTTTTAAATCTACCGCAGATATGAAGGATAAATTTCAAAGAACGCAGGTTTGGCTCAATGGATGGTGTGAGTTAGTCCAAGAATGGCACCAAGGGTTGGTTATTGAACAAGAAAGATTTGTCTGGCTTAGTTGCTATGGTGTTCTGTTGAACTTATGGAGTTTTAAAACATTTCGTAGTATTGGGAACATTTGGGGCGCAGTGCTGGCTATTGATGGGGATACTCTTCGGCTTAATTCACTCTATTGTGGCAAGGTGAAGATAGCCACGACAAGCATGAATTCTATCAATCAAACCATAAAACTGGGGTGCAATGGTACAATATACCCAGTGAGGGTTTGTGAGGAACAAATAGTTGCCTCTATATCACCGTCTGATCAGAGTACAGCTCAATCCACCGAATGGAAGAAGACAGGGAAGTCAACTTCAGAGGCAATTGCAGATAAGCAGCTTACAGACAAAAACAGCCGGCATGAGGAAGAAGATGATGATGTGGAGGTCCAGATGGGCAAGCAAGTAGACCTACGAGATGAGGTGGCTGGAGAGGGGAACAGTGTCTCACCTGCTAGCTCAAATGAACTGGACGGGGATGAAAGATTGAGTGATGTCTCTGTTGTCTCTAAAACAGACATGATGAAGGATGGGTCTGAGGAAGGTGGCGCATGCGCAAGTAAAATGGCAGGGGTAGGGTTGAGCTCTGAGCAGGGTGATGATGGAGTCAGGCGTAGGGTAGAAGCTGATATATACACCCCTGGGTTTATCAAAAGTCTGAGTGGATCTGAAGGCAATCGGCTGGGTATTCAACTGGAAGTGGATCTCAATCGGGCCCAATTGGGTGGTGGCCTTGATGGATCGACCCAAAGACCTGTTGGGCCGGTTCAGTTTCAATGCAGCAATTCATAATGTGGTATTGATGGGTTGGCCCAAAGACCTGTTGAGCTGGTTCACAGTCATCACAGCAACCCGCAAGGCTCCTCTTTGTTTTCAGCCCATAATCTACAAGAATCCTCATGTCCAGCAAGTAAGGGGAAACTAAAGACCAGAGATACAGCAGCATCAAGAACACAGTTGCAGAAAAAGCACACAAAGGGGAAGCTCGAGATTATCAAGAGATTTGGGGCAACATCACTGAACTTGAGAAAATGAGCTATTTTTAGGTCAACTGTAGCTGCCATTTCACTATCCATGGCAAGTGGAAATAGTAGAGAACGGAGAGTGTTATCAGAGGCAGAGACATCTTTACAAATAGGTAAAGCTCTGGGCCTAGACTGTGAAGGCAAAGAAAAGGAGGTGCTGAACAAGTTAGAGGATCTAGAAGCTCAAGATCAACAGAGTGTAAGGAAGAAGGAAGGAGAGGCAAGTTAGATCTTCATACCAAGCTGATCAAGAGTGATTTTTATACTCATAAAGATACAATCATGAAATGTGAGAGGAATTGGAAGACCTGAAAAAAGAACGAGAATTAAGAAAAGTCTTACAGAGAGAAAAGTGGACATTGTGTTACTTCAAGAAACTAAGAGGACAGCAGTGGATTCTGACTTGGTTAGGTCTTTGTGGCCTGGGGATCTTTTTGATTTCATGGAAGTTGATGCGATTGGTCAAGCTGGAGGTTTGCTGTGTATCTGGAACCCTAAGGTGTTTCAATTGAAGTCTTGCTGTAGCTCAAAAAATTTCATCTTATTATCAGGTTCACTATTCTTCAGTTTTGATTGTGTTATAATTAATGTTTATGGTCCTAATGAGGTGGTTAAAAAGAAAGAGTTGTGGGATTCTCTAGTAAGGTTAAAATCTAGTTTTCTGGGGCCATGGTGTCTGGGGGGTGATTTCAATGAAATTAAGAGCATTTCAGAAAGAATAGGGTGTTCAAGAAGGGATAGAGGAATGAGGGACTTCAATACTATGATTGATGAACTAGAGTTGATAGATATGCCTATGTTAGGGAGGAAATTTACGTGGTGTAATTCTCAAGTAAGGAAGAAATGGAGTAGAATTGATAGATTTTTGTTGAATCATGAGTGGGTACAGAATTTTTCTTTCAAATTATGGGGACTCCCAAGATTGTTGTCTGATCACTGCCCTATTATTTTAATGGAGGATGATAGGGACTGGGGCCCTAAACCTTTTAGGTTTCTTAATGCCTAGTTTCTACATCCAAAATTCCTTTCCTTTGTTCAGCAAAGATGGTTAGAACTTGGTGTGGAAGGTTGGGCAGGGTAGAAGTGTCTTACAAAGTTTAAGGCGCTGAAACAGGCCCTCAAGCAGTGGAATGTGGAAGTGTTTGGTAGGATTGAATTGAAGCTGAAAAGTATGGAAGATGAGGCTCATAATCTGGACTTGTTAGCTGAGGACAGACCACTATCTGATATAGAATTGATTAGAAGAAATGAAGTGAGGGGCGAAGTTTGGAGGTTAAATAAAATACTGGAATGGATTTGGCTACAAAAATCTCGAGTGTGTTGGTTAGCTAAAGGGGATAAAAATACCAGGTTCTTTTATATTATGGCACGTAGTAGAAATAGCAGGAATTCTCTGTGTTCAATAGCAATGAATGGTCTAGTTCTTGAGGAGCCTTTGGAAATTAGGGATGCAGTTCAGACCCATTTTACAAGGCTATTTTTGGAAGTTTGGAAAGTCAGAGCCAAACTGTCTGGCTCTTTCAAGAGCATAGGTGGAGAACAAGTTGTGGCACAATTGGAGGCAGAATTTACAGAGGAGGAGATCCGGACTGTTTTAAAGAGTTGTGATGGTAATAAGGCCCCTGGGCCTGATGGCTTTAACATGTCCTTCTTTAAGAAATGCTGGAAAATTGTGCAAATTGATGCGTTACAGTTTATGAGGGAGTTCCATCAGAATGCTAGTTTGGTTGGTGGAATTAATAGCTCTTTCATAGCTCTCATTCCAAAAGTTTTAAGTCCTTCCTGTTTGAACGAATATAGACCCATTAGCCTGATTGGCTCCTTATACAAAATTTTAGCCAAAGCGCTAGCAAACAGAATGAAAAAGGTGATGCCCAAGATTATTGGTGAGGCACAGTCAGCTTTTTTGGGGGGAAGGAACATTTTAGATGGCATTTTAATAGCTAATGAAATAGTGGATAGGTGGAAACGTTCTAACCGAAAAGGTTTGGTGCTTAAGTTGGACTCTGAAAAGGCCTACGACTCTATTAACTGGGAGTTTTTGTTTGATTTGCTGTCGAAGTTTGGCTTTGGAACTAGGTTGGTCAATTAGATGAAAATTTGTGTTTCCTCTGCTAAGATCTCTGTCCTGGTAAATGGGTCTCCAACACCTGAGTTTCGTCCTCAAAGAGGTCTTCGACAAGGAGATCCGTTGTCACCATTCTTATTCAACATTGTGGTAGAGGGTTTTAATATTCTATTGAGCAGAGCCAAGGAGTTAGGCCTAATCCGAGGTGCAGCAGTGGGTTCTAATGGCCTTAGAGTCACTCATTTGCAATTCGCGGATGACACGGTTTTGTTTTGTAATGCGGATAGGGTGGAGGTGTCCAACATTAAAAGAATTCTAAGATGTTTCGAGATTGCTTCAAGTTTGAAAATCAATTACCATAAGAGTGTCCTATGTGGTGTTGGGGTGGACGAGGATTTGGTGCAGGAGTTTGCTTTGTTATTCAACTATCTTCATCAAAAGCTACCTCTCAAATACTTGGGGCTTCCTTTGGGGGCAAACCCCAGTAGGAGGAGTACTTGGAAACCCGTCCTTGACAAGTTTAAACAGAAATTGTCTTCATGGAAGAGAAGGTTGTTATCATTTGCCAAGCGTCTAACTCTGATTAAATATGTTCTGTCCTCTCTACCTATATACTATTTATCCTTGTTTAGAATTCCGGCTGGAGTGGCCAAGGAGTTGGAGAGATTGCAATCTACTTTCCTTTGGGGTGGCTCTGATTTGAGAAGAAAAGTTCATGTGGTCCGGTGGGAGGTGATTACTAAAAATAAGAATTTAGGTGGGTTAGGCGTGAGGAGGATCAAAATCTTGAATCACTGTCTATTATTAAAATGGTGGTGGAGATTTGGCGTTGAGGATTAGTCGCCCTAGAAGGAAGTGATTTGTGCAAAATATGTGCCAGCGGATAGAAGATGGTTCCCACAACTAATTGGTAGAGAATCAAAGCTATGGACTGATATAGTACAGGTTGTTTTATCCAATTCAGAGCTACATCAATTTTATATTAATAATTCTCAGCTGGTTCTAGGGGATGGGAGAAGAATTCTTTTCTGGAAGGACAAATGGGTGGGTAATGTCTGCTTAATGGATGAATTCCCAAGGCTTTTCTTATTATCTAATGATAAAAATGGTGTGGCTAGTGTGTTTTTTGAAAGAAGGGCAGAGGATGGTGGATGGAATCTGGGTTTTAAAAGATTTTGTTGGCTTGGGAGGAGGCAGAAGTTCACAGATTATTCAATCTTCTTAATGTTGCACCAACACTGTGTGGTACCAGACCTGATGGAGTGTAGACAACCCATTTTTGACCAACCTTAAGACTCAGACGTCACCGATTGAGCTTTCGGTAATGATGCATATTGTGCTCGTTCTGAGGTCACGGAGTCTAGACTGAGAGCCTTGCCTCCGGACTTCGGGGCTCTTTTGTGCTTTGTCTCGGTTTGCGAACCAGGTCCTGTTTTCTCTGTTTTCTCTTCCCGAAGGGAGGGAGAGGTCTCGAAGACCATCTCTCAGTGGCCGTAGGCTACGTTTCGTGGTCGTAGGCCATTTTTCCTGTTTGGAGACCAGTTTCCGGTTTTCGGAGCCGTCGGCCGTGTGCCTCGGTTCGGGACCGCTTAACTACCTCTGTTTGCTCCGGTTTTTGGCACACACCTTGTTTCCTCTCCTTAGAGGGACACTGTGACCCGGGAGACCACCTTTGTGGTCGTACGCTACCTCCGGTGCTTAATAGTCAGTTTTCGAGGCCCCCGGCTGCGCGTTTTGGCCCTCGAACCCTCGTTTTGCATCGGTGTGGGTTCATTTTTGGTGTGGACCCTAGTTTCATTGTTAGGAAGGTGGTACGGGGGTGGGAGATCAGCAATTCTTCTTGGAGACAACCTTTCTCTTCGCCGCCCGGTTTTCTTGGCGAGTAGGTGGTCTCCCTCACTTTTGAGCCACAATTTCGGGTTTCCCACCATACCATTGTGTTGTACTCATCTGGGAGGCCACCAATATGGGTAGGCTGACCAGCTTTTCTTCCTAACCCTTTTGAATCTTGCTAGAAAGCTGGTTTTCCTCTCTCCTGGGTCACATTTTCTGGTCTCCCTTACCACCACTGTATTGCACTCATCTGGGAGGCCACCAATATGAGTAGGCCGACCAGCTTTTCTTCTTGACCTTTTTGAACCCTGGTCGGCCGACCAGGGCAAGTGGTCGGTCGACCACTTGAACTGGTCGGCCAGCCTTCTGCTTTTTGCTCTCTCTGAATGCAATCCAGTTGTGCCAGCTGGGAGGCATTTGGACCATCCTCCATACACGTGTATGGAGGATCTTCAAAGTTGGTTTTAAGCTTCTTAAAGAAGCTTTAGAGCCTCTCCTCTATAAAGGAGGGGCTGATCTTCCATTGCAAGGGTTGAAGACTTTGGTTAAGGCATATATACACCATTCCCTATATCTCTCCATTCCAAGCTTCAAACTCCATTGTTCTTGCACCCATTGCACTACACCTCCAAGCACAACACCTCCATTATCAACCTAAGAACCTTGGAGCTGATTTTCAGAGGTTGAAGAGTTCCTACCTTGGTCCAGAAGTTGCTGGAGGTCTTCCCTACAAGAGTAAGTCTTTATTTCCCTCTTTGTAGCATTATTTTGCTTCAGATCTTAGCTCTATTTGAAAGCATTTTTGGGCTTCATCATAAACTGAAAAAAGTCTTTTTTTGAGCTCCTCTTCAAGTTTGTTCAAGACCATTTTTCTGTTGGGGGTCATCTACCCCCTTGCATGCTTCATTTCCTCATGTTTTGGGCTATGCATTAGAGCATTTGTGTTGGCCTTGGTTTGGCCTTTTAGCCACTAAAATCCAGTGGATTTTCAGTGGCTAACATGTGTTTTTGAGCCTCAAAATCAGAGAGGGGTGACCCTCTCACCCCTTGTTTTATTTACTAGCTTTATTGGCCTTGCAAAGGAGCCCCTATTTGCATGTTTTGAAGCCATGTTTCAGGCCATTATTTGTAAATTTTATGACCTGCGTAAGCTCTTTCCAGAGCCCTTTTGGCCATTTTGAATGTCTATTATGTATGTGTAGAGCAATCCTATTCAAGGCCTTTCAAAGGGGTTTTTACTTGCATGCTTCCTAGCTTCATTTCAGGCCATTTTTGATGAGTTTTAGGGCCCTCATAACCTCTGTCCATAGGTGGTTTTGCCATTTCGCATGTCTATCTTGCATGTGTAGAACAACCCTCTTATTGGCCTCTCAAAGGAGCACATCATTCTTGCATGCATTGACTGAGTTTCAGTGGGTTTTTGGGCATTATTTGGCATGGCATACTTCTGTTTTTGGCTGGTTTGGTGAGCTCTCATATGCTTTATATAGTTGTAGTACAACTCATGGTTCACTAGCTTTCTTTGCATGCTTTGTTGACCCTTGATTCTAGCACATTTTGACTATGCCTCGAACTGATTTTGTGCATATTTTGGACTTCCCTAGCTCTGTTTTTGGGTCTCATGGTCGAATGATGCTTGTTTTGCATGCTTGTAGTTCAATACACTTGCCTAGCTTTGAGTTTCGAGGTCCATTGCATGCATATACTGAGGTGTTTTCATGCTTTGGGGTCATTTTGCATCATATTTCAGAGCTTATGTGAATGTCATATTCTCATGTTTTTTACTCTTTAAGTGTGCTTGAGAGTTGTTCATGAATGCCTTGTTTTCGGACCATTGAATGAGCTCCATTTCCTTGCATGTTGAGCCATCATTTTAGGCCATTTTCCCACTGTTTCAGACCTACCTAGGGTCTGTTTGGGGTTGGTTTTGCCACTGGTGCATTGCTTTGTGTACCTCTAGTGTGACGCACTTCACTAGTTTCGGTATTCGGGCCATCTAGCTTGCATTGTGTGACATACTTGCATGTTTTGGGACCATCTTTTATACCATTTCAGAGGTGTATCATGTGCCATCCTATGCCATATTTCATTCTTTGCCATGCCTTGTTAGAGTTGCATGTTGTGCCTTAGGATCGATCCTTTGCATTCGTGCATGTTTGCATGTATTTCGGTTGTCTCATTTTCATCATATGGCCATTGATTTGAGTGTGGCTGAGGTCCACTCATATTGGTTTAAGTCCACCTTGCATTGTGTATGCCATTTGGTTCATATTGTTGCATGTTTGACCATCGCATTGTGTATGCTTTGATTATGTCTTTGTGTATATCCATCTTCGTATGTGTGCATTGTGTATACCATATAGCTCGTGTGCATTGAGTATGCCATTCTAGGTTGCATGTGTGCATATCATCCCTTGCATGCCAGCATGATTAGGTTGCATTGCATTTAGGGTTGCACGTTAGTCGCATTGTGTATGCTATCTTGTTGCATTATGTTTGGAGTAGGGTTAGTCCAAACACGGGGAACGACTGACGTTTCGCACTCAAAGTGACGAAACGTGCCTCGATTCTCGGTCGCCGACACTCCGGATTACCCATAATGGAGTTTAGGCCTTGTTGTGTTTTCATATGCATTCATTTCACATTGAGTCGTGCAATTCGACTCCTCGGCCATCATGCATCGAGATGCGTGATTGATGGCACGAGGATCGAGGACTACACTCCCTAGAGCTTGTGCAATGACGGGAAGAGTGGTCGTGCGCACATGTGTTGAAAATTCTTTGCCATGCCCCTTTCTTGCTCTCTGTTGCAGCAAACCAGAAATCAGCAGCCTTCTAGAGCTTTGTACAATATTTCGGGATCAATTGCAAACAGAGGCAAATCGGGGCATCACGAGGAATTTCCCGACAAGGCGACTCGAGCATGCATGCATCTTTCATCATTCGGAACAGAGCTGAGGTGGTCCATAGATCTGCATACTAGTTTATTTCGTTTCTTAGTTAATTTGTTAATTAATTAGGGTTTTGTAATATTTAATTAGCTAAAGTAGTTAATTATTTATTCGGTCTGTATTATTTATTCGGACCCTCCGAAGAGGGCAATTTTGTAATAAGTGTGCGTGTGTGTGATGCATGTCTTCTAACCCCACGTCTTTCTCCCTTTTATTTACCAGCTTATGATGGTTAGTTTAGGGCATGTTTCAATTAGCATACTTATGATAGCATGTTTGCATTCATTCATCTGTCTTGCATGCACTGGGCTCGGCTCATCATACTAACTGCATTGTATTTCAATTCCGAGTTGAATACTTGTTAGTTGTAGCATTTCACATGCCATCTTTAGAATAGCCGAGCCTATTGTAGTTGCATTCCTGCATGTGTTGCATTAGGCATTTCAGCATAGTTAGGATCATGCATGGATTTCTAACATAGCTTCTGTTTTGGCTTGGAGTACTCGGTAAGTGTTTATGCTTTAGCATCTTTGCATGTGTGTGAGTGACTGCCATGATAGCATGCTTACCATGAGGCTATATGCTTATGTGATATAACTGCCTGAATGCCTGTGGGTAGAGGTTGGATTATCTGAATTGGAACAATTCATTGATTGCGAGTTTTAAGCCCACTAGATAGTGGCAAACCACCATGTTTTCCTAAGTCCACCTGAGGGTGGCAAAGCCACGTCTTAGCCTACTTGCGAGTAGCACATTCAAACCATTTTCAAACAAACATGAGATGTTTTGTTCCAACTTAGGCGATCCAGTCTATACTTGTATGCTGCGCGCATCACATAGTAATTCTAGGTTAATAACCGGAGTAAGAGCACATGTGTTTTCAAAAACAAGATATCATGCTTAGTAGTGGCCGATCTTTGATCGGGTGAGCGGGGGTGCTCATGAAATGACCTTTCCCAATCGTACCCAAGTTCCCGAGCCGAGGCAACTTTGGTGATGACGGACACGTGGCCTTAGGCAACGAGTCAGGGTTTCCTAAATTCCCCCAAAATAAATATTTAGGTGGCGACTCTGTATCTAGCAAAGCAGTCCATGTTTGGCACTTCTTTCAAAAAATCTGTTTTCAAAAATGATTTGCCAGATTTGGACTCTTTGATGATTCATCGGTCTTGCATTGCACTCTGCGAGATTAGATACAGGACCGTGACATTGAGTCCTGAACTGTAGTGAGCCCAATGAACAAAACGGGATTCCCTCCTGGGACGTCCGGGGACGTCTACATGGAGCTTCATTGGTGTGCTGACCCATCAAATCTCTTTTCTATCTCATCAATTTATAAATGGACTGAATCATCCTTGGGTCCTGCAATTCTAGTGACTGCTTCAATTTGGAACAACCTTGCCCCCCCAAAAGTGCAATTCTTTGGGTGGTTGGCTTGGCTTGGTAAGGTTAAAACCTCATCTTTCCTTCATAGAATTGGAATCCTCACAGGAAGTTCAAACCATGGCTGTGTGTTTTGCCATAATCAGGTTGAAACAGCGGAACATATTCTGCTTTTCTACCCCTTTGTGTGGCTGCTTTAGTCTGGCATTATACACTGGTGGGGATTGCAGTGGGTGCTGCCAGGTTCAGTGCAAGGTTTACTGCAATGGTGGTCTGGTTGTAGAATGTAGAAGCTAGAGAAGAAAATCTGGATGGTTATCCATTTGGCCACTCTATGGTCCACATGGAAGCATAGAAATGACTGTGTTTTCAACGGCTCTCAACCAAACTTGGAAGCTCTGTGTGAATTAGTGAAAGTTCGAGTTGCTATGTGGCTCAAAGCATCACACACTCTAGTAGACTTTTCTATTCATGATTTGGTCTCTAATTTGCCACATGTAAAGTATTGTATCAGGAATGGAGGTTGAAAGTTATGGTTTCGGTCTAGAGCTTTGTCTGGTGGTTCCTGATCTGTTGGTTTTTGATCTGCTGATGGGTCTGCTGATCCTGATCTGCTGTGTTGGCTCAAATAAGTGGCTGTCCTCCCCTTGCTGTTGTTGGTTCTATAGTGCCTGGTCTGTTTTGCTGATGTGTTGCTCTTAGCGTTGGTTTTTCTGATTTTTCTAGTTTTTCTATGCTCATGGCTGGTTTTAATCTTTCTGGCTTTTCTGGTTTTTCTATGCTCATGGCTGTGTGAGGATGTTTTGCGGATGTGTTGTAGTGCCTGATCTGTTTTGCTACTGTGTTGGATTAAACAAACCTGGTGCTTTGATTGAATGAAGGGCTGCTGTAGTTCATGGCAGTGTGTTTGGAATGATTGTTGGTCTGTAGTAATTCATGGCAGTGTAGTTCAAGGTAGTGTAGATTATCTGAAGGGCTGGTTGTCTGCTCTACCTATTCTGTTTTCGTGCTTGGAAGGGCTGTTGTAGTGCCTGATCTGGTTTTGGTGCTTGGTTAGGCTGTTGTAGAGCCACAGCTTGGAAGGGCTGCTGTTTTAATCTTTCTGGTTTTTCTGTTTTTGCTTTGTGTGTTGGTTTCTCACCGACTAGGAGGTTGGAGGTTAGAGCTTGTTATAGCTCCAAGCTCCTCTTTATTGATGTAATTTTTCATATATTCCATCAATAAAATCTTCTTTTTACCGATCAAAAAAAAAAAATCTTAAATAAGTTTCAAAAATTATATTTTACAACTTAAAAATATCTTTCTCATTTTTTTAATTTTTCAAATTAGTTGAAAAATACAATAAATTATAATCTAAAATTGTAATAAAACACAATTAGTGAATTTTTTTATTAAATAATTTATTTATAATTTTTATCAAAAGAGACAAAAAATTATAAACAAAATATAAAATTAGGAAATTGTCCAAGCAAATAATAAAGGAAAAAAAAACACAGCATACAAAATAGAGGCAAAAGTGGAAAGAAAAATAGAAGCCATCTTGTATTGTATTGTAGCAAGTCTAACTCTCTTATATATAAAAGGATAAATTACAAATATGCTCTTTGAGATTTATTTAAAATACAAATTGTCCCTTGTGATTTAGAAAATTACAAATATCTCCCTGTCAGAATTTTTTATTTAACAGAATTAATTGAAAAAGTGAAATTTCTAACTGTTCATTTATACAATAATAAAATTATCTGAATTATTAATTGAAATAAAATTTTAACATCATTAAAAACTGTTAATTAACTTGATGATTTATTAATAAAAAGATTTATTTGTTATGAAATTAGAAACCTTATGGGGCATACTGTAATTTCTAGAACCACAAGGGATAATTTGTAATTTAAGTAAATCTCAGAAAGTGTGTTTGTAATTTATCCAGAAACTAAGTGTACAGATATTTTAAATCTTCTCGAGTACAACCTCACTCAAGAATCTATATATCTATATATAATATATTAAGCAAAAGGGGGTTTTTAACCCCAAGGCTTGTGGAAGCTCCAATCTCCTAATCCTAATTTTCTAATTTTTTGATTTAAAAAAAAAAAAAAACCTCAGCATTTATTGACTTCTCCCAACCCAACCTCAGCATTTATTGACTTCTCTTAACCCACAATTCCTTTTGACTTCTCTCATAATTATTGCAACACCCTTTTCAATTTCTCCCATCCACTATGGTTACACACAAAAATAAAAAAAATAAAAAGATAAGAATTTAGCTATAAATCTCAAAAAGATATAACATCTAAATTTGAATTATGATTTAATAATATAATTATGTATTTTTTATTATGTATATCTATCAAAATTTAAATCACTTAATGGGACAAATTAATCAATTTTCCAAAATTATTGATTTTTAATTTACAAAATAGATTAAAAAAACTATTGACTGATTTATTTATTTAATAACAAAAATATTTCATAATCTCTCCCTCCTAATCTCTCTCACAAATTTTCAAAAAAAAATATTAAAACTTGCATTCCTTTTCTCTTCCCAAAAAAATCAGATAATATTTTTTATTAAAGTTGTAGATATCTACCTATATTTTATATATTATACTACAACATAACAAGAAAAACTAAAAAACTAAAAAAAAAAATCTTTAGAGTTTATCTAAATAAACTTTAAATAAATAAAACTCACATATCTATAATATATCTAACTCACATCATAACTTACCTAAATGATAATAATTAAAAACAAATGGAAACCACAGATAAATTAAATTTAAAAAAAAAGACACCCACAACTCCATCTTAAATAAATTGAAAAAAAAAATACCCGAATAGAAACCACACAAAAATAAAAATAAAAATAAAAAGATATATTTATCTATCTATCTATATATATTAAGAAAAATGGGGTTTCTAACCCCCCAAGTCATGTGGGAGCTTCAATATCTCAATCTAAATTTCTTGATTTTCTATTTTATTAAAAAATCAGATAATATTTTTTATTAAAGTTGTAGATATCTACCTATATTTTATATATTATATTATAACATAACAAAAAAAACTAAAAAACTAAAAAAAAAAATCTTTAAAGTTTATCTCAATAAACTTTAAATAAATAAAACTCACATGTCTATAACATATCTAACTCACATCATAACTTACCTAAATAATAATAATTAAAAACAAATGGAAACCACAGATAAATTAAATTAAAAAAAAAAAAGATACCCACAACTCCATCTTAAATAAATTGAAAAAAAAATTACCCGAATAGAAACCACACAAAAATAAAAATAAAAATAAAAAGATATATCTATCTATCTATCTATATATATATATATATTAAGAAAAATGGGGTTTCTAACCCCCAAATCATGTGGGAGCTTCAATATCCCAATCTAAATTTCCTGATTTTTTATTTTAAAAAAAAAACCCTTAGCATTTATTAACTTCTCCCAACCCTCAAGTATAAAAAAAAATTCTTTGAAAAGTCCAAACACATACGATTATTATCCCTCATAATAACACTTTAATACATTAAGAACAATCATAAAAAAAAAATTCCTTGAAAAGTCCAACACATATGATTATTATCAAAATATTACACTTTAATATAATATAAAAAAAAAGATATTTAAAAAAAAAGACATTTAAAAATCACAATTCACATATATAGAAATAATTGTGAAGTACATATGAATTCTTTGAAAAATCCAACACATGATTATTATTCCTCATAATAACATTTTAATGCATTAAGAACAAGCATGAAAAACTTCCTTGAAAAGTCCATCACATATAAATTTCTTGAAAAGTCCAATACATATGATTAGTATCAAAATATTAAATTTTAATATAGTATAAAAAAAGAAAAAAAAAAGACAAAGACAGTGGTGAAACACAACCCGTGCATAGCACGGGTGATATGCTAGTTGAAATATATGAAAATCTCTCATAATTTTTATACGCTTAATGAATTATCTGTATGTTCAATGACAAATAAAGCTTTGTTTGGGGTACTTTAAAAAAGTTAAAAAGTCAAAAAGTTACTATCCTATTTAAATCACATCATCTTATTTAAGTCACATCACCTCTCTACCACATCACTTCAAACCCAACCCATACCCAACTCACATTTCACAAAAAGTCAAAAAATATACTTATTAGATCATCCCAAACCACACCTAGATCAATATATACTTCAATATATAGTGCTAGGAAAATTTAAAGTAAATAAGGAAATCAGAATCACAAGACTTGTGTTCCAAGTATGCAAAGGCATTGTGACATGATGCATCCAAATGATGAAAACAAACCAGCAGCCATGGATTCGAACAAGCAATGCATTTGAAAATTTTTAAAATTTTCATCTTCGTAAAACTCGTGTGTTTGAAAAAATGAGCTACTCTTGCATATATTTGGGTTGCTCAAAAAAAAAAAAAAAAAAAAAAAAAAAAGAGAGAGAGCTGCTCTTGCATTTGAATGTGCTATTGTTCCAAACCGTAATATTAAAATAAATAAATAAATAAAGAAAAAAAAAAAGTTCCAAAAGGCAATCTGTTAGCCTATAGTCATAAACCAAATTATCTAAGGTCATAAACTCTATAAAATTAAACCCAAATAAACTAATTTAAATAAAACTCTCTATATGATGCTGATGCAAAAAGTATTAATTTTACCTTCACAAAGAGTCTCTCTATTTTAACATTGCTTGAGATTTTAATCTTGAATTTCCCTACAGAACTACTCAAAACTACTAAATTGAAAACAGAAAATACAGTTAATATTTTAGAATGAAATTAACAACACAAAAACAATTAATTAAGAGATAACTAGACATTTGTTTTGAAGTAAAATGCTTTAAGAGACGGAGCTTAAGTTGTTGATTTTTTTTTTTTTTTCCCCTGGATACACATAATCAAATTAGCAGAGAGGAACCAGAAACATTTTACAACCTTTTGCAAACATATTTCATAACATATATGACATGTAGTAAAGAAAATGAGGTATTTAAAATGGGAACCATTAAAATAACATGATAGAGACAATTCATCATATGAGTAAGAAAATTTTGTAATGAAAAAAATATAATTATTAACTTGTGTAGCATTGTTCAATTTGATTAGCTTGTATAACAATTTTCTCATTAAAATTCAGAAGGGGACCATAGCGAAGAAAAGATCATATCACCCGTTTTCAGTCCCGTCCTCTATTCGACATTAATTTCATATCGTTACATTATCAAAATTATAACTTAAAAATATATAGGATAAAAGGTGATATGGAGAGCGAGACAGATGATCCTATACCAAAACTTAAAAATATATAGAACGACCAACATTACCAGGTCTGGCATTGAAAATTTACAATGGGCTCTTAAATGCACATGTGAGGGAGGGTTTGACTTTAGCCTATATATTTAAAAGTTGGACTTTGGTTGATGATCCTGACCACCACCCATTTAACCCACACTGTAAAGGCATTGGAGGAACATAAGTCTCTCATGAATACCATCATCACCACCAAATGACAATGCAATAAAACAGTTATTTCTCTCTCCCCCTTTTGTATTTTCAAAAAACACAAAGCAAAGAATTTATTGAGAGCATGAACCTTTTCTTCCAATGACAGACTGATTGAAGGTTTTACAACCAAGCAAGAGACTTATGATCACTGAGAAAATTAAGAATCACTATTCCACCACGAAAGGAAGCTTCCTCAGCATAAAGTAAATCATTTATAACTGCATATATTATAAGGAAAATATCAAATTAGTGAGAATTTTAAAAAATAATCACAAATTAATGATAAATTTTATTAATATTAATAATCATAATCATAATTTTTTAATAAATCAGTAATTATTTTTTTGAAATGTACAATGATTTGTAATTTCCCCTATACTATATATATGTATAGGAAAATTCTATAATACATTCCTCAAAATGGAATGTGTATTATATGTCCAATTATAACATTTGTAGTCTTTCTCTATGACCTATTATGGTTTGGGATATTTATACACAAATTCTAATTTACGAACTTATACTCCATTAAATAACTAAAATTTTTTAAACCTTCAAGTCCTATTAAATTTTTAATAGTTGGAATTGCCTTTCAAATAATGAGTATTCATCATTTATGATTATCTATAAAAGAACAAGATGATTTGATATTTATTTTGATTTTTAAACTTTAAAATATCAACTTTCAAATTGAAAAAAACTTTTACAAAAATTATATGCAAAAAAAAAAAAAAAAATTGAAAAAATTAAAAAAACTGAATTATTTTTTTGTGCAAAACTAAAAAATTTGTGTCTATAAAAGGAGCATGATGGTGGAACATTGATATGCAAAACTGAAAAAAATAAAAAATAAAAAAACTGATAATGTTATCAATTTTAAAACTGAAAAAAAAAATTGATAATGTTCTCGATTTTATTGGATAGTTGAATCAAACTAATAAGTAGAAGTACAAAAATGTTTAATCTTATGCTCTGTTTTTTTTTTTTTTCTCAATTAGTGAAACAATTATCTAGAACATTATTATGCAAAATTGATAATATTCTTAATTTTAAAATTTTGGAAGAATTGATAATATTCTCAATTTTACAAAATAGGATTTATTGGTTCAAAAAATCTTAGATAGGACATGAGCTACCATAACATTTGTAAATAGGACTTTTAGGTAATTAACTCTTATGGTTTTAGTTATAAATTATGACTTATTGTGGTATTAGTTATGATTTATTATAATATTAGCTATTGACCTATTATGATTAAAAAAAAATCTTTAACTCTACCTTATGTGATGTTTGATTATGACTCATTATGTTTTTTTAGTTATGACTGAAAGTAATTTAGTTATGATATTTGTAATAATCAATACACAAATATTATAACTAGAATGACCCATATATTTGGGGTGTGTCCCATATGCTCCCTAGTTAGGACTTTTGGGGTATTTGATTATGACTTATTGAGGTGTTAGTTATAACTTAGTTATGACTTAGTTATACATATTGTGATACAACTGTGATACAGACCCCCAGTGAGGTGGCGAGCCCCCACTGGTTGAAACTCAAAAAAAATAAATAAATAAATAAAATAGTTTTTTTTTTGTCCAATCCAGACACGCCACCTCACTGGGGGTCGACCCCCAGTGGGGGTCCAAAGCATTTTTCTATTGTGATATTAGTTATGACTCATTGTAATGTTGGTTATGACATTATTTTGTTTATAATTCAAAAGCTCTTTAATTATACATGTTTGATTATAACCCTCTCTCTATTTCTTTTTTTTAAAATTATGAATTCTATATAATTGGGTTATAATATTTATAATAATCAATTCCATAAATATTATAACTTTGCATATAGTACATGCCCTTTAGCATTATACTGCCCAAATGACCTAAGGCCCTTCCTTTTTCTTTCTTTTTTTTCCCTTTTTTTTTTTTTTTTTTTTTTAGTGAATAAACTAGTTTTTAAGAGGTTTTCCAATAACATATTATATGTATAAAAAATGATGTATAATAAACTCACTTTGTATTTTTTTATTATTTTATATCTCCGAGATACATGGTAATATTTTATTTATTTTTGTTAAGTTTTTAATAATTATTTCTAAACAAAAAAACAATCATAAATATTCCTATATATTAGGGGTGAGCAACAGATATTCTAATCCATCCAAACTGACCGAACTGAATCGAACCGATCCGTCGCATTTTGGACAGATGCGTTATGACGAGTGAACGGTTGCGGATTGATTTTTTTGAATTCACCTAATTTTGGATGGATGACGGATTTGAGATTCCTTTGACCGCAATCGAACTGTCAAGCCGCAAGCACCCCTAATAATTTGTAAGGTTTTGTATTTTCAACTTGTTTAGATATTTTGTTAGTATTTTCAATTGAAAATGAATTTAGATATTCTGTTGTATTTTTAATTTGAAAATCCTTTTATCAAATGGCAAGTGTTGATATTTGGTATTTTTGTGTGGAAAATATAAGGCTTAATTTTTTCATTTTTAAAAAAAAATAAATTAAATAGTTTTTAAATAAAAAAAAGTAATGAAATAGTTTTGATAATATATGATTTTTTTATACGCATTTATTATTGGTATATGATAATTTACTTGATAATCTTTTGGTTATGTTGAGTTAGATTGTCATAAAAAGCAATGTTGACAAGGTGTTGTATTACGTTTAAAATTTATAAAAGTTTAAACTACCAAACCGATTCGCATCCATTCGCCAATCAGCTTGATCCACATCACCAATCTGACAGACGGATGGTTGATTGGAGGTTTTTCGACCGCAACCGAACCGTGAACACCCCTAATATATATAGTAATATAAAATGAAAATATATATGCACAATGGAATTATGGTTTTAAATTAGCTGGCATGGCGCAGAAGGTCATGAAGCCCATGTTCTTTCCTATGATGAAATACAGCTAGCTATTTTCCTAACTTTTACTGTTAAATATTTCTAGAGTAATGATAAATAAACATACAACATATATAAAATAATGTGTCAAATTTATATTTATTTATTTTATATCTAAAAACTCATCAAAATGCTCTGTTTCTGATGAAATATTTTATATAAATTAAATTTTTGTTTGTAAATTATTTTCTTATTCAATGTGGTTGTCATTACTATAGACCATATCATCTCAAAAACTAACGGGCAAATTACACAAACCTCTATTGAAAATTAAAAAGAAAAAAAAAACTGCATAATTTTACTATAATCATATTGAATCCCTTAAGATGTCGTTATCTCTTTTGCATTGAAATGTATATCTTTTAATAAGTTACACTATTAATCCTTGTAGTTCAAATTTCGTTTTGGTTTCTATTGTTTTAAATTGAACAATTTGATCTATACACTTTAAGTCTATTTCAATTTGTTCCTCCAGTTCAAATAAGAAGTTAAAATTAACAATTCTGAAACAAAATTAAAACTAAACTTAAAATATAGAGGCTAAATTGTTCAAATTAAAACAATAGGGATCAAACTAAAATTTGAGCCAAATTATAAGGGTGAAAAGTATAATTTATCACATTTTTTTTCCTGTCATCTACATATTGGTTCTAGTCCATTTAATCTTATTAAGGAAGATCAGTATAATTATATTAAAATTATAAAATTTATTGTATTTTTAAAATATATATATATATATATATATATCAAGGAAGGTGGGTATAATTTATCCACAAAGAATCTATCATAACTAACATGCAATTGACACAATCATGTGCAATTGCAGACGTGACCGTGCTATGCCACCTAAAATTGTATTTAAAGGAATCATGTGATGAAAATATGAGAGAAAGATAGATCTATGCAAAGACAAAAGAAGGTTGGTTTGGTCCAATGGGGACCATACTTTATACCCTGGTTTTCCTTGTATTAATATTTGTAGGGTCTCTTAATCTTTAAGTTCTATTGACATAGTAGGATTGCAAAAGAACCTTCTATGCATGCATGCAATGATGGATCTAAAGGCTAAGGGGCGGTCGCATCTCAAAAATTTAAAAAATATTATATATTATATTAAAAATTTTAAAATAATTTAAAATTATAAGAGTTCGCACTCCTAAATTTTTTATAGATAATTTCAAAATTATATAAAATAATCTTTTAATTTTTTAACACTAATCCAAGATCCGTCACTATATGCATGAATGCATGCTCTCTAGATACTAGCACATTGAGAATCCCATAATGACACTAACACTAGCACATTGAGAATTTGACTATAGTTCAGGTTAAGCTTTTATAGTTTTGTGTCCTGACTAATCTTTGGTACAGGCAGGTACTGTGTCTCACGCATATTAAGGTAGCGTTTAGTTAACTTTTAGGATCGTAATTTCAATTAAAAAAATTTAAAATTCTTTTTAAAATTTATAATTAAACATTTAATTCAAAAAAATTTTAAAAATTCTTTTCAAAATTATAACCAAATACTTTTTAAAAGAAAATTTCAAAAAAATATTTTCTTATTTGGTTCATTAAATTTATTTTAAGAATTGGCCAAATAATTTGTTATGATTTATATATATGGCTGGTCTAAATTTTTTTGAAATTTAAAAATAAAATTTAAAATTTTAAAATTTTTAAAAAAATAAAAATAAAAATAAAAATAAAAATAAAAATAAAAATAAAATATTAAAATATGTAAAAAAATATTTAAAAAATAAAATAAAAAAAATATAGTGCACAAATGTAGAAAAATATAGCGCACATTAAAAAATAAATAAATAAATATTTACAATAAAAAATATTTATCCTCAAAAAATAAAATAATTTTTGTATAAATATTTTTAAAAAATAAACCCAAAATAATTTCAAAATGTAACTCAAAACTCAAAATTCTTTTCAAAACTCATAACCAATCAAGTTTTCTCTTTTCAAAAATCATTTTAAAAACTTACCTTTCAAAACACAATTCTATACTCAAATTATGACTCTAAAACTAAACCAAATGGAGCCTAAATAATTACAAGTCTCGAAAATGCCTCCAATGAGGGTGAGAAATAAAATTTGAGAAATAATTCAGTAATCTTGGAAAAATATTTCATATTAATACTTTGTACTTGTTTCTTAAACTTTGACATAAAAGTAATGAATCACACTATTTAAATCAATAATTATTAATTTAGAATATCTCTTAAAATCACTCAAGAAGTATTGAATAATTTTTTTAATTTAAAACATCTTACTCAGCAAGAAAGTACACCACCATTAGTCATTCTTTGGGCAAAAAGTAAGCTTAACTTATTAATTTATTTTGCATCGCTTCCTCTTTCTATTATTTTATACATTTTTTTATAATAATAATATATAAAAAAAGTCAATTTATAAGTTATATCCAAAATAAAATTTAGCATGTGAAAGGTACTTTTTATTATTGTTGCAAATCAACAGTAGAGGTTCATTTGTGGCTTGTTAGAGTTAGATCAATTAAAAAAAGTCAAACTTGAGTTAAAAAAAAACTTAGCTCAATTTATTATATTTAAATAATATAAATTGTATTTAACAATTTGAGCAATGAATCGAGTTTTAACTTAATTAATTTTTAGATTAATTATTTTTCTAGTTCTCAAAGTATGTATCTTGTATCATTTTAATTTTCAATTTTTGAATCGTGTCAATTTTATTTTCAACATATGAAGAGTTTGTTTGGGATGTGGATTGACTTTTTGACTTTTTAGTTATTTTAGCCTGGGACTAAAAAATCTCGTTTGGGATAGACTTTTTGACTTTTTTGACTTTTGTAAGAAAAAAAATGATTATGGGTTGGATGTGATATTTTGGCCTATTTTGGAAAGATTGTGAAAAGTAACTTTTTGGTTTTTTGGCCTAAGCTTTTGGCTTTTTTAGACATAATTTGGGAAGTTGGTAAAAAGTTACTTTTGACTTTTTTGATTAATATTTGTTTATAATGTCAAATCACAATAAAATGACCAAACTATACCCCCATTCAATTTAAAATATTTACAACTTCACCCATGTAGCACATTTTGACCATGAGGGTTAGAATTGTAATTTCACTAGTGGCTGAAAACTAACTTCCGAAATGAAAAAAAATACAAAAAAGCCAACTTTTAACTTTTGCTACAAACCAAAAAAAGTGACTAAAAGCCAACTTCCCAACCTATTTTGTCTTATATGACTATTTTAGTCCAAAATATCTTCCCAAACAAACTCGAAAAGAGTTTCAATTTGAATCCCCAACCTAACTTAATCCATAAATGACATTAAATCCAGTGATAAATATGGAAATGCAATTAGAAATTACATTTAAAGTCCTTAAAGTATATAGCTGGCAAAAATAATTAGAAAATGATATACAAACCCACTTTGTAGATCCATTTTCTGAACCCAATTATGTATAAGTGATATGATTGGTTAATAATTAGAGAATATATGATTGAGAGTATTTCCTTAGATATTCTAATTGATTATCACATCATTGAACTTGAAAATGATAAGCCACAGTCACAGTCGCAGTCACAGTCTAAGTATGAGTTAGAAACAAAGCTGCAGTTGCAAACCAATCCACAACTATAGCTCAAGGAGTCATTGCAGCTACAGACCAAGCCATAGCTCAAGGAGTCAGTTGAGCCATCTAAGGCTAATGCACAAAGGATAAGCACGCGTATGAGATTTTAGGGGGGGGGGGTTACAATCCACTTGTGGTGGTTAGAAGAAACTGTTAGGAATCTATTAGGAAGTTGTGGTAACACAACCATGGTTAATTAGATGATTGGTTAGGATAGGTAGTTACAGTAATTGTATAAAAGACTCAAAGTTGTATTGATTCAATTGAACAAGAAAATAAAATGATTTTCAAATTCTTTTATGGTATCAAAGCATAAAGAGCTCCTCTGAGCATTGCATCTTCAACAAGATTCAGTAATAGTAGCAAATCTTCAAGAAGTTGCAACAATGGTTGCTTCATCATTTCTTACTGTTCCTTCGAACATTTCATCAAACACTTCTGTGTTACCTTTCAATTTTACTCTTCTTATTTCAAATCTAAACTCGTTTGTTCCAACCAAGCTTGATTTAACAAATTATATCATTTGGAATAGTCAATTTTAGAATATCTTGAAAGCTACAAAGCTTATAGGCTATGTTGATGGTTTAGAAGTCTGTCTTCCTTCAATAATCAATTATGAAAATGGTAATCTTATTCCAAATCTTGCATATACTCATTGGATCACCATTGATGCACATTTTTTGAGTTGTCTTACTGCTACCTTATCATTATCTATTTGCACTTTTGTTCTTCATTATGGAACAAGTTCAAAAGTCTGGACTACACTAGCTACCCAATTTACATCCTTGTCTAGATCTCATATCCATCAGTTAATGTGACAACCACCTATAGGCACCCCATTTTTGACCGCCCTTAAGACTTGGGCACTACTAATTGTTTACTTGGTGATGAAAGTTGTGCAGTGCAAAGGTTCAATTTCTTCGGCAAGAAAAGCTTCAAATTCCAACCCCACACCCCATTTTTGGGCCAAAACTATTTTGACCAAAGATTTTAGACCTTAAAACCCTCTCTTTCAAAATATTTTTGAAACAAAGTTCCTACGATGTTCCGAGGCTCGCATTTCGTTAAATGTTGCGCTTTTCAGTAAACCGAGCAAGGACAAAGTAGAAATGAATGAAAGAGAGGTGAACTCCTTGAAAAAATCTTTAAAACATTTTTTTAAAGGTTTGGAGGTGAAGAAAATTGGAGGAGAGGGAAGAAACCAAGTTGGGGAAGAAGATGGGCATGAACCGTTAAGAGAAGATCGAGCAGCCCTCGCTAAATCAAGCCTATCCTTTTGTACACTTGGATTTAAGCTATGAAGCCACCACCATTGGAAAGGGGACTTCCAGGGCTTCATTTTACACTCAAGAATATCCTCAAGCCGAGGCCGGATGAGGGAGATATGGCTGGTTAAAGTTGGGCATCAATCCGGTTGGACTGAAACTAAGCAGTCTTCACTAAAAGAGGGATATCTCTTAGCACACTTTGAATATTGATGTGAGGCTTCCACCATTGGAAATAAGACTTCCAGGGCTTCAATTTAGGCACAAGAATGACCTGCAAAGAAGTCCAGATGAAGGAGATATGCCTAATTGAAGTTGGGACCAGAAACCAGTCTTTGCTTTCCAGCCACTAGTGAAGCTTGTCGGCCATGTGTCAGCCACAAATGGCCTTTGTCAGCCATATGTCGTCCAAAAAGGGTTCTTATCGCCCACAAAAAGTGGCCAGTCGGCCACAAATGTCCAGAAAGCTCAGAATTTGCAGATATTTCTCCTCCAGCTGTTCTACACTGTACCAGCTGTCCTGTATTCAGATATTTCGACCCAAGGCTTGTATTTTGCTATATATGGAGGCCATATCTCTCATATGGAAGGTTAGAAAGTTTGGGAGCGTCTCTCTCTAAAATCTCTCTCTCTCTACATTCCTCTCTCTCTTGAGCATTTGTGCTTAAAAGCTTGCATACTTCAAACTTTAACCTATCAACCCTTAACAAAAGTGGTTCATCCTTGGGCTAAGGTTGCTTGAAGCTCTCTTAGAGCCTCCTTTGAGCTCTAAAATGGTGGTTTAAGCTCAGAATTGGTGATGTTTTAGTGCTTTGCTTCAAAGGTATAGAACTTACCTCATTTAAGCTTATTTTGCACACTTGTTTTGCCACCTTTGCAAACTATTTTGGCCTGGTTTTCAACTACAAAAACCTCTGTTTTAAAAGTTTAAAAATGGTGGTTTAAGCCCTTTTTGGAGTTAAGAGTGGTACACCCTTCTTGTAGCTTGCTTGCTAAGTTGTGCCATCTTTCAAAGTTGTTTTAAATCAAAATTTTTGGTCTTTCTAACCACTGAAAATCAAAGAATTTTCAGTGGTAAAAACCATTTTTTGAGGTCCAAAATAGGAGGGGGTGGCCTCCCCTCCTTGTGTCTTGTTTGCAAGTGTAGATGGCCTAACATGTGAGCATGTTTTTCTACCTTTTTGTGACTTGATCTCAGCATGTTTTAGCTACTGATTTGGCCTACTTTAGCTCTGTTTTGGGCTGCTTTGATCATATGACTCATGCTTTGTATAGCTATAATGGAAATGCCTTCACTAGCTTTGTGTTTTAAGGCCTCTAACATGTTTTGCATGAGATGATTGCATGTTGTAGCATCATTTAGCATGTGATTTCAGTGCATATATCTCTGTCACACTGTCACTTATTTCACTCTTTCATTGCTTTTGAGAGTTGTGTTTTGTGCCTTGTTTGTGGGCTAACATTTGAGCATGTTTTTCTTGCCTTTTATGCTTTAATCTCAGTATGTTTTGGTTATTGATTTGGCATGTTTAAGCTCTGTCCAGAGTTGGTTTGGTCATTTAAGCTTGATATTGCATGCCTCTAGTGTAATGTTTTTCACTAGTTCAATGTTTTTGGCTTTTGAACATATTGTGCATGTGTTGCTTGCATGCCGTAGTGCCATTTTTCATGCCATTTCAGCATTGAAAAGTCTGCAACCTCCCTCTATTCTATACTTTTCAATTTGCTTTGAAAGTGGTCTTGAGGCCCTTGTTGGCTTGAGTGTGAAATTGAGGCTCTCATGCCTAATAGTTTTAACCCTCTCTTGAGGGTTCCTCCTAACCAACAGCATGAGACCTCTTTCATGCTTAAGGTACTTGTGGCTTAAGCCCTCTTTCCAATTAGAGGACTTTCACTTTGGACTTAACCGGTTAAAGGACTAAATCGGTAATCTAAAATGTGTAAACAAAATGAACCAAGTAAAACTTGAGCAAGACAAGAATGTTTGTGTTGCATTGCATGTGTTTGGATCAGACGTTAATCCAAACACAAGAAATGTAGGACGTTTCATACTCAAAGTGATGAAACGTGTCACGTTTATTGGTCCCCGTCACCCTTGATCATGCATGATAGGGTGGTGGCCATTCGAGTCCTATTTGTGCATTTATTGACTTTGTACAAGCTTGGTTCTTTGGCCATCATGCATGAAAATGCTTGATTGGTGGCTTGAGAGTCAAGTACCACACTCCTTTGAGCTTGAGAAATGATAAGGAGGGTGACAGTACACACATTCCTTGAAAAATGCATTGTTTTGCCTCTGTTGCTCTCTGTTGCAACAAAACCAAAAGCCTGGAAAAATGGGTGACCGACCGGCCACTTGCAGTAGCTGACCGGCCACTTATACTAGCCGACCGACCACCAGTCCATTTTTGTGTAAAAGTGATCCTATGTTAGAGCAAAAGCAGTCTGGAAGTTGGTGCAATTTTCAGAGATTAAGGCAAGTGCAAACAGAGGCAACCGACGGCAAGGCGATGGATTTTTGGGAGGAAGCCAACCGAGCATGCATGTCTCCCTCGCCCACGAGGCCATTTTGTTGTTTTAATTAGTTAGTATAGCTAATTATTCAAGTGTTGTAATATTTTGATTAGCTTAGCATAGCTAGTTATTCATTTGTGTTGTAATAATTAATTAGCTAGAATAGCTAATTAGTTGGTTTGTAATAATTAGCTTAGCATAGTGTAGCTTAGCTTATTTATTCGGACCCTCCTTCGAGAGGGCGCAATATTGTAATAAGGGTGCGTGCGTGTGTGAATGTCTTCCAACCCAACTTCTTTTGCCCTTTTACTTAACCGCTTTCGATGGTTAGTTTAGGGCACGTTTTAATTAGCATACTTTATGCTTGCATGTTTGTATTATTCATTTGTCTTGCATGCACCGGGCTCTGCGCACCATACAAACTGCATTGTGTTTCAATACTTATTTGAATACGTGTTTCAAAGTATGTTATCAAAGTATTGCATTCATATACCATCTTAGATAGCCGAGCCTATTAATTGCATTATTGCATGTATTGCATTAGGTATTTTAGCATAGTTAGGATCATGCATATTTCTAACTAGCTTTTGTTTTGGCTTGGAGTATTCGGTGAGCTTCTACTCTTTAGCATACTTGTATGAGTGTGAGTGTTGCCATGATAGCATGCTTGCCATGAGGCTATATGCTTAAGTGATTAACTACATGAATGCCTGTGGATAAAGGCTTTGTTGCTTGAATTGGAACAATTCATCAAATGTGAGTTTTAAGCCCACTTTGCGAAGTGGCAAATCATGTTTTAAGCCCACTTGAAGGTGGCATTTTCAAACCATGTTAAAAAACAAACATGAGTTGTTTTGTTCCAAATCTTGCGACTTGTCTATACTTGTATGTGTACGTCACATAGTAAAGTTAGCTAAATAACCGAAATAAGAACACATGTATTCATAAAACAACATATCATACTTAGTAGAGACCGATCTTTTGATTGGGCAAGCGGGGTGCTCATTTCAGGACCTTCCCCTCTCGTACCTAAGTTCCCGAACCGAGGTAACTTTGGTGATGACGGACACGTGGCCTTTGGCACGAGCCAGGGATTCCTAAATTTCTCAAAAATAAAATATTTAGGTGGCGACTATATAATCTGGCAAAACAGTCCATGTTTGGCGCTTTTTGATTCAAAATCGATTTTCCAAAACGATTTGCCGGATTTGGACTCTTTGGTGTTTATCAGTCTCACATTACACTTTGTGAGATTAGATTCAGAACTGTGACAGGAGTCCGAACTGTAGGACCGATTCGAGCTCTCCGAAAGGGGGCGCGAAGAAAATCGAGTCTACACCACCTCCTTAATTAATTAAACTAGTTATGCGCTTATTATTAATCATGTGATCATGTGTTAATTGTGACTTATGTGCCATCTGATATATGCTTGCATTGATTGGTATTGTATTGTTAATGAGAACAGATGCAGATATGTATGAATTAGACCTGTTTGATTCGTTAATTTTAACAAGTTAGAATTACGAAATTGGATAGGAATTAGAGCTTAATTCACCTTAGTATAATTTAATTTAGTGTAATTAAGATTATAAGATGAGGATTAATTAAATTGAGTGAATTTGATTTGCATTACTTAATGTAATTTATTATTAGCCTAAGTTAACCTTGAAGAATAAGAATAAAAGAATTTTACAAAAAACAAATCCTACTCATCAATTGGGAACTAGTGGAGCTTGCTATATACTACAGGTAGAGAAAGAGAGAGAATGAAAGACTTGGTGAGAGAGAGAGAGCTCAACAAGAGGAAGAAGTTAGGAAGAAGAAAAAGTGTAAGGAAACTTGAAATCTTCACCAATTGGTGTAAGTGAAAGGTAAGAAATTCCCACAAAATTTCATGGAATTGAAATGCTTCCCTCATAATCCTTTAGACTTTGAGTTGTGTTACTTAAAGATCATGAACAATTATGAGATTAGGAGTGTAAATTGATGTTAGGAATTCATATGATCACATAAACAAGGACTTGTGGAGATTAACTAGAATTAGCAACATGCATGGCATGAATTCAAGACACTCTTGTTCATACGCATAATTCTTGCCTAATCTTCATAAGTCTAAAGGTTGTGAAAGGATTTTTCTCATCAATTTTAACCTTGGAGCTTTGAAATACTTGGTTTATGTGTTTATGTTTTATTTGGAGTCTTGAGCTTTCAAATTGCCAATGTGGACATTGTTTACAAGTTTTGATTTGTGTTTCATGATCAAGGCTCAAAGTCAAGCATGTTTATTTGAGTTTTTGGGAGTGAATTGCATGAAAATGTGATTGATTTTGCAAAAGAGTGCACTGCCATAACAGAGCAGTGTTTGGACTGGTTTTGTAGCATCACCGCACGTGCGCCCTAGAGCCCCGCACGTGCAAAAAACAGGGTAATGGTGAGTGAGCATTCTGCTTAAATTGCACCTGCGGGAGGCACATGCGGGGAAGGTTCCGCACGTGCGGCCAGAACCCCCGCACGTGCGGAAGTCAAGGTGGTTCCAATTTTGTTTCCGCTCCTCTTTTCCACCTTTTGGGCCTTCGTTTGCATAGTTTTAAAGTGTTTTCATGTGCATTTACATCTCGTGAGTGCATTAGAATGAACAAATGAAAATTTAGAACCGAACGAGTAAAGACGATTGGTTATTGAATAAGTAACAACCGAATCAATAGAATTGGCTAACGATACGAATGTAATTGAGTTGTGCTTGAATTTGTTTGTTTAGGTCGGACGTCGCATCCTTAGTGCATTTTAGCATGTGTTTTAGGGAGCCCACTGTGAGTAACAATGTTGTAAAGTTATTTTCAAATTATACTTATTTTCTAAATGATTAATTGTACTGCTTTCTGAAATGATATTGTTTACTGAATGAATGTTGTCTTATTTTATGAACTGTACTCGTGGCATCCATAGCAACTGACTGTTACTGTTACTGTTACTGTTACTGTTACTGTTACTGTTACTGAGATTTCTATCAATTCCAAGTTTTGGAACTATTGCTTATTGTTTGATGGCCATCAATTGACTGTTCGGTCTTCTAAGACCTACTGTACTATTCTGCTATTGGATGCACCATGTATGACTGCTATGATTACTATATGACAGAAATGATATGAAATATGAGATATTGATCGAATAAATAATCTATTGATGCAATTGACTGTTTTAAATACTGAAAAGGACACTCATTCTTAACCCTTTACACATTTGTTATTCACTAGGCTTTAGCTCACAATTTATTATATATATGTAGGTGGTCAAGCACCAGAGCAAAGTTAGCAGCGTCGACCTGAATCCATTTGTCAAGCCAACCTATTGTGCCTCACAGCGAGGTTCTGAACTGTTAATGTCAAGGATTTTTGGGTGATCTAATTCCACCCTTTTTGAATGTTATATGAAGTCAAGTGAATGCTTTATAATTTATTTTGGCTTTGGGATTTAATTCCCTAACATGTCTTTTAGTTTGTGCTTAGATGTGTTTTGGACTTAAGTGTTTATATATATATGTTTGGACATGGACTTGGACTTATGTGTGTATCAGTAAATATATAGAAGTTGTTTGTTCATTTAAGTCCTCGCAGTTCTTTGGACATTATGTTTTAATAATTACAGGCTTCCGTCGGCCCCTTTTATTGTATAATTGTTATTACTGTTAAGCAGGCATTTAGCAATCACGGATTACTGGTTGGTTATGATGCTAAACCTTTAGGGGCGGGTTTGGGTCGTGATAGTTAAAGAACAAACTTAGTCATCTCACAAAGAAAAATGTTACTATGGAAGATTATTTGAATCAAATCAAGACTGTTTATGATCAGTTGAGTTTGGCTGGTTCACCTATTGAGGATGAGGATTTGGTCTTACTCACTTTAAATGGATTACCTGATGAATATAATGCTTTCAAGACCACTATTTATGCCAGATCTGAACCTATCTCTATTACTAGCTTATCTTCATTACTGTGTTCAAAATCAATTCATGTTGAAACCTCTCTTAAACAAACACAAGCCTTAAATCTTCATTTTGCCTATGCTGTTACTAGAGGCAATTATAGAGGTAGTTTCAAAGGTTCTTAAAGAGGGAGATATCGAGGTCATGGTGGCAATTCCTTATTTAGAGGTCAAAATAATGGCAGATTTTCTCAGAACAGAGGAGGGGGTAGATCTTCTCAGTTCTCTCATTCTCAAAATCAGTCCTCTAGTACCTCCACTGTTGGACCTTTGTTATGTCAAATATGTAGAAAGCCTAACCACTCAGCTTTAGAGTGTTGGCATAGATTGGACTCAACTTTTCAAGCACCTTGCTCTTTTAAGTCTCCTCCTAGGCCTATGTTGCATCCTTATTATCAATCAATCATGCCACCAATGCTACTACTACTCCTACTGCTTCTCAAGATGGCTCTCATTGGTTCTTGGATTCTGCTACTACAATTCATTTCACCAATGATCTTAATAATCTGAGTGTGTATCAACCTTATCATGGTCTTAATCAAGTCACTGTGGGAGATGACTTTGTATTGTCTATTCTTCTTACTCCAACCATGCCCTTCAAAATAATAATTTTCTACATGTTCCATCAATTTCTTCAAATCTTCTTTCTATTCATCAACTGATTACTGATAACAAGTGCACCATTACTTTTGATATTGACTCATTTGTTATACATGACAAGCTTACCAAGAAGGTTCTTTATAAAGGCAGTTATTCTAATATTCTTTGTCATCTTCCAACTTCAAATGCTTCTTCATTTTCTTCTAGACTTGCATTTTGTCTTTATTGTTCCACTATTGCTGCTATGATTCATATCGATTCTCTTTGGCATTCTAGATTAGGCCACCCTTCATTTAAGAAGCTACACTTTCTTGTTTCTCATAATCATTTACTTACTACTGTTACTAATATTACTGCAAATAAATTGTGCACACATTGTTGTGTGCCTAAGAGCCATAGGTTGCCATTTAGTCTTCTAATTCTTCTGTAAATCAACATTTAGCTCTTATACATTCTGATATATGGGGACCATTTTCTTCATCTATTTCAAACTATAAATAATATGTCCTATTCATTGATGACTATAGCAAATTTACGTGGATATTTCCTCTTTCTTATAAGAGTGAAGTCTTCTCCAAGTTTGTTGAATTTAAAGCTTTTGTAAAAACACAATTTCACACCACACTCAAAATTCTGAGAAGTGATAATGGAGGGGAATATCTTACTACTAAATTTCAAAATTTTCTTAAAACAAAGAGCATTGAACATCAGCTCACTTGTCCATATACAACCTATTCAGAATGGGGTGGCTGAGATGAAGCATAGACACCTAATAGAAACTACAATCACTCTCATGTATTAATCTTTTCTTCCCATAAAATTTTGGTTTGATGCTCTTGCTACCTCTGTCTTTCTCATTAATAGGCATCATACTTCTAAGCTTGCCAATTTAACTCCTTTTGAAGTATTGTTTAATTATCCTCCTGATTATAATTTTTTGAAGGTCTTTGGGTGTAGATGTTATCCTTGGCTTAGACCCTATACCACTCACAAGCTTCAACTAAGATCTCTTCCTTATATTTTTCTTGGCTATCAGCCTCTAACAAAGGGATACATATGTCTTGATCTGTCTAGTGGTTGAATTTATATTTCTAGGCAAGTCCTCTTTGATGAAACCATTTTTCCTTTGCAGGACTTTTCTATCCGTGCTACTGTTCCAGCTCTTACCTTATTTCAACTTCAGACTTTCTTCTGGCCGCCCATTAGTCCTACATCATCTATGGCACCAGCTAGTTCTACATTTTCTGCAGCACCTGCAATCCAAAACTACTGCACTACATCCTTTGCAATTCCTACTTTTGTAGTCCTTTTCTCATTTACTGCTCATTCTCTCAATGCCTTTACTTTTTTTGCAGCACCTGTCTCACCTATTCCTAGATCTTCTCTCTCTGCTTCTATTCAGTCTCCTATTCTTATTTCATCTATTTCTATAGATTTACCTCTCTACTTGCCTTCCACAAAAACCATCATATTCTTACCAGGTCTAAAACCAAACAAGTGTCCACTTGTTTATTAGCAGCCACTAATTCCATAGAACCATCTTCCTACAAAGAAGCAACTCAATCTTCTCAGTGGCAAGTTGCAATGATGGATGAATTTCAAGCATTACAAAGACAAGCCACATGGTCTCTTGTGCCATTACCTCGTGGCAAGTCAGCCATAGGTTGTAAATGAGTATATAGGATCAAGAAAAATTCAGATGAAGGTATAAGGCACATTTGGTTGCTAAGGGATTTTTTCAAACTGAAGGCATTGATTTTCATGAAACATTTAGCCCTATTTCCAAACAACCAACTGTCAGAGTTCTCTTATCCTTAGCTTTACATTTTCATTGGCAAATTAAGCAACTTGATTTCTCTAATGTCTTTCTCCATGGTGTCTTAGAGGAGGAAGTATATATGTAACAACCTCGAGGCTTCATTGATGCATCTTTTCCTCATCTTGTTTGTAAAATTCACAAGTCACTTTATGAGCTTAAACAAGCTCCAAGGGTCTGGTACTCTACCTTCTCCACCTTTCTTCATATTTAGGGCTTTCTTTCAAGTCATTGTGATTCTTCCATATTTGTTAAGAAGACTGCTTCTTCTATTCTCATTTTACTCATATATGTGGATAATATCCTTTTAACTGGCAATGATTCTTCTTCCATTGCTCAACCTGTTAAGCAAATGCACTAAGCTTTTGCCATGAAGGAACTTGGGTTTATTAATTACTTTATTGGTATTTCAGTCACTTCTTATTCTCAAGGCTATTTCCTCTTTTAATACAAATATGCTTTTGAAATCCTTACCAAAGTTGGCACGTCTAACTGTAAATCATATTCATTTCCCATGGCTCTTAAACAGATTGATTCCTATACTGATGTCCCATTTTCTAATCCATCTCCATGTAGGAGCATTGTATGTGCTCTTCAATACTTAACTACCACACGCCCTGATCTTTCCTTTATTGTGAACTATGCTTGCTAATTTATGCATCCTCTTGTTAGTCATTTGCTCATGTTAAACGTCTTCTTTGATATCTTAAAGGCACTCTTGATCTTGGTCTTCAGTTCAGCCCTGGCTCTCTTCTTCTTCAACTATACTCTGATTCGGATTGGGTTGGTAGTTCTTTTGACAGAAGGTCTACAACCGACTACTATGTGTTTCTAGGTCAAAATTTGATCTCCTGGTCTACTTAAAAGCAACCAATTGTGGCCCGCTCTTCTACTGAAGCCGACTATCGACCCTTAGCTCAAATAGTAGCAGAGCTTAGTTGGCTTACCATGCTATTATCTAATCTTCTCATTTCAGTTCCTCCACTCACTCTTTGGTGTGATAATATATCTGCCATTGGCCTTTCGTCTAAACTTGTCTTCCATGCTCGAACAAAGCACATAGAGGTTGATTGCCACTATGTTTGAGAAAGAATGGCAGCCAAGCAACTCAAGATCAGTCACATTCCTACTTCTGATCACTTGGATGATATTTTAACTAAACCCCTCTCTGTTCAGAGGTTTCAATAGAATCATGTTTTGAAACTATAAAAATTTTACAATTTCAAAGCATGCTTTTTAATTTGAGATTATTTGCTTAAACCCTACAAAATTTGGAAAATAATTTATGTTTTTCCCCCATTATTGATGTTTCTTGTTATTATGGTTTTTTTTTTTTTTTTCCTTTTAGTTTATCAATATTTAGCACATTTTGTTTTTTTTTTTTCCTAATTTCTCCACTTATTCTTTTTTTTTTTTCTTCTTAATTATATTCTGAACATTTTGGTAAGTCACTTGCAATATTCTTGACGTTCAGTGATGTTCTAAACATTCCGGTGACTTCCGATGGCGTTCATAATACTCTGGCGACTTTCCATTGATGTTGAACATTTCGACGAATCTCCGGTGACTGTATGATGGAAGTCTGGTGGTGGCGGGATGTGACAACGTTTTTAAATTTAAAAAAATATATTTTTTTTTATAACAATTAAAAATATGTAAGACTAATTGGAATAACTATTTATTTTAGGACTAGATAAATTTGGAATTTCTACCTACCGGTCAGTGCCCAAAAATCAACTGCTAATATTTTGTTTTTCTCCATCTCATTAGAATTTAGCTAAATCAACTATTATGTTGTTTGCCCATCATTGTGATTTTACCATTTATATTGAGTCCTACATACCCCTCAAAAATGTGAAAATTACATTTTTGGAAAAGAAAAAAGAATTATTACATTCCATGGGAAAATGTCAAATGCCACAAATTAAATTATTAAAATGCGAGTTATAAGGTGTGCAGACCACCATAATTTTATCATTTATCACATGCTGCAAGTCGAGTTTAAAAATGGTAAAACATTTTCTTTTTATATATATATTTTTTTTAACTTATCATTACACATAATCTAATTAATTATATTAAGTTACATAAAAAGGCCTAACTACTAAGAAATAATTTTTTTTTAATAAAATAATGTTAGCTTTCATGATAAATTATTAAACATGATGCAATTAATTATGAAATATGATAATTCCAAGGTGCATAAACACTAGAATTAAAATAAAGATAAAGATTTGTGGGGCCTGAAATGCTTAAGTCTTCATCTTTATTTTAATTTTAGTTTGTATTTAACTTTGCCTGAAGGATTGGAGATATTGATAGATATACATATAATGAAAAACAAAAAAAATATATATATATATTTAATCTACTCACCAGTAAATCTTGTCTTTAGTTTTATTTTTTTATCATCTGATTAAAAAATCTGTTTAATGCTTTTTTAGTTTATTTTATTAATTATACTAAGATCTCATCAACTATTCTTACCTCTTTATCTATGGATTTATGTATTTTGACCCCCTCAATTATAAAAATATATTATTTTCATTTCTTCGAGAAGAAAGTATTTGTATATTTTATAGTTAACTTAAGGATCAAAATATACGGGTTCATAAATGATGATAGCAACATAATATCTACTAATAATTTCTGGCGTTTTGATTTAATTAATATTTTTTAAACTATCTTATATATTTATGAAATAGTTGGAGTATGAAAATCTAAGCAAACCTTGTTGTCACCAATTGATCAATTCATTATCAAAAATATTAGAGATTCCAAAAGTTCTATCAAAATTTTTACCAAACGTGTCACATAGGTGTGGAATCCACATGGGATCCACATAATGTGGGTCTCACACCTATGTGAGACATTTGATAGAAATTTTAATAAAATTTTTGAAATCTATAACATTACTCATTCATTATTTGGGCTCAACCAAAGCCCAATAAAAGTGTCTCAAACAAATATTAGGAAACCCAGCCCAACATGCATTTGAAGATTAGAAAACAGTTACTTGATTCGAAGATATGGTTGGGAAGTACTGTAATACTAGTATTTCTTTGTGGGCTTTGAATCTTCTCTCCTGCTATTTTTTTTTTCATAATAATTTAGGGGTGGTTTGAAATTTAATTTTTTTAGTCATTTTTAAAATTTTTTAGAAAAAGGTGTGTAAAAATATAGAAAAATTAAGTTAACCATTTGTATTAATTTTTTGACATTTTGGATAATTTAACTTATTCTCAAATAAAGCATTACTCGGAGTTCATTTTATTATGAGAAAAGTGATGCTCATTATGACCTAACTGTACTACAATAAATTAAGATTTTAGAAATAAAATTATTTTTTAAGAACAAAATATTTTAGTTGTCAAAAGTATCATTATTTTTTAGCGACAAAATTGGATATTAATTGACAAATTACTACCCTTTTGAGACCAAATTTTTCTTCTTGAAAAATATATTTTTTTGGCACCAAATTGTTTCACTCGTAAAAGTGCATTTATCAGTGATATTTTTAGATTTTTGTCACTAAAAGTCATTATTTTAATTTTTCGATAATACTCCCGGGAAGGCAGGAATTGATTTTTTAAAGGAATTACAACAGTCTAAATAACCAAAAATAGTTACACAAACATGAGAGGTGCAACTCCTCCCCTGCAAAATATGCACAAAAAGAGTTGAACCCCCCACCTCCGTGTAATTGCTTTTGGTGTTCTGCACTGATTTGTATTATAAAATTTTCTCAGGTAGGATCCACTTTTGCATGCCTGGATCTCAGACACCAAAAAAAAGGGTTGAAAAAAAAAAAAGAGTTTGGTTTCTCTCTAATCTAAGATTAGATTGGAACATATTGTTGGATTTGTGAGAGCCCACCACGGGTCCTGTTTTAATAATTTAAATGTTCAATCTGTAGAACTTGTTGAGCATTTTATCCCTGTAGAAAATCATGTTAATTGGATATCCATAACTATTTGATTGAATCAGATTTCTGTGAACGGTAAATATAATTTTTGAAATAAATTGTTGATAAAAATTTAATCCGATCAAGTAGCTATTCATATCCGATCAATGTGATTTTTTATAGAGATAAATCACTCGACGAGTTTTATACATTAACGGTTCAGATTATCAGAACAAGACCCGTGGTGAACCCCACAGGCTTAACATAACTGTCCAATTTACAAAATGGATTAGAAACAAGCCTGGCCCAAAACAAAAAAATAAATAAAGAAAATTATAGGTTGAATTCCCATTTTGTATCTCTATTTTCTTGTCCAATTAGACAACCCGTTTGGTAAAATTATGGGGGATTTGGTCAAAATCCCTCACAATAAAATTTTAATGCATTAAAGATAAATACAAAAAAGTTTTTTTTGAAATGTTCAACATATATCATTATTACCAAAATATATACTTAGTGAATAATTTAATATTTAAAATTTTAAAATAATACAACTTTTGATATAGATGTCGATTTTTAATAAAATTAGTAATTTTCTCATCAAGATCTATCAAGTAAGATCTATGTTAACTATGAAATTCTTAAAAAATAATAAATAAATAAAAACACCATCAAAATTAATGTAAACAATAACATGTTACTCCGTTTGACAGTAATATGTTACTCTAGTTTACAGTAAAATTTTATTATTACAAAAAAATAGAATACATAGTAGATGAACTAACCAAAAATACATATACACAACATTCTAAAACTTGTATAAAATAAAATAAAAGTATTCCTTGTCAAAAGAGTTCTGTGATATATATATATATGTTCATAGGCAATATTATTCAAGAAAAGAAAGAGAAATTTTACTTTGTCCTTACGCAATTATGCGTCTCCTTGTTAGGAGTTTTATGAAGCAAAATAAATTAGATTATCCTTTTCATCAAATAAGGATCCAATGGAGAAGTTTGGCTAAATTTTCCAAAATTTAGTTATAGCATATTTAGTTTAAAACTTGAAATTTCATAGTTAAACCACTTGTACTTTGATATTGTGCATTCTAATGGAATAATCTAGGATTTCATCAAACCACCGCTACAACAAAATGTACCTTTGGCGATTAAAATTGGCAACTAAAAAAAATTTAGTTGCCAAAAGTTGTGGAATTAGCGACCAAAAATTTTTTTAGTCGGCAAAAGTATAATATTTAGCTACTAATTTTTTTTAGTCGGGGTATATTGATTATTGACGACTAAAAAAAAATTAGCCGCTAAAAATACCAAAATTGTCTACAAAAAAATTTTTTAGTTACCGTATATTGAGTTTTGGCTGCTAAAACCATTTAGTCATCGAATGTAAAACAAAAAATTATTTTTTAACTTTGGCAACCAAAGGTTTGGTCACCAAAAACATATTTTCAGCGACAAAAAATATTTTAGTCGCCGTATATTGAGTTTTGGCTACTAAAACCATTTAGTCGCCAAATGAAAAATATTTTTTATCTTTGGCGATCAAAAGTTTGGTCCCCAAAAACATATTTTCAGCGACAAAAACATTTTAGTCGCCAAAAAACTAAAATATTTGAAGGAAGACATTTCAAATTTTGGAGGGATTTATAAAATTAATTGGCGACTAAAAATATTTACTTTCTAATGGTGTAATATATATATACATATATATATTGGGTTTCCAAACCACAAACTAGAGCCTCTATCTCTATGAGAACCCGTAGTTTTGTATATTAAATTATTTTGGTAATTATATTTAGCTATTTAAATTTTGTAATCAACATCTATAATCCAATTCCATAACAACATTTTGTGACCAAATTTTATAATCAACTTTTAATTATATTATTATTATTGTTGTTGTTGTTGTCGTCGTCGTCGTCGTTGTCATCGTCGTTGTCACTTTTATGACTACACAAATCTAATTCTTAATATATATTATTCTGTATAAAGTTTTGTATTAATAATTTGTGCACATGAAAATTAACCCATGGAGATTAATTGGTTCAATCTCATGTCTTTTAGTTACATAAAATAATATTATAATATTAAAGTGACTCAAAATCATATATATACAAAAATAAATAAATAAATAAATAAAAGGAAATTGAGAGAATGGTCGGTTGCCTCTTCCCAAGGTCTTTCCTTGGGTTTTGTTGTGCATGCATATGTAAGAGTCTGCTTCTCCAATAGTACACACAACCTCATTAGGTGGACAAGCATGTCTATAGGATGGTAATTCAAACCAATAAGAAATTTTGCTAAAGATAAAATAAAGTAAAATAATAAAATAAACAAAGACAATTTAAACATCCATTTCTCTTCCACAATGCCTACATAAGGACCCCATCTTCAACCACCTTCAGATATACACAGCTGAGTAAGGGAATAAGAGAAAGAGTAGAAAAGAAAAGAAAAAGAGAGAAAGAGGAGAGGGTGTTTGGTGGTCACCATTTCAAAACTAATCTTGAGAATTGTTTGTAAAAGTTCTTGAGATAGGATAACTCAACCTCTATCCTCCCTTAGATATTTTTTTTAACTAAATCTATATATCAAAAATATGCAAGAGTATGCATTGTTAATACACAATAACTCAATGCATGTTGATAGAATGATGATCTTATGATTATATGATTTCTATCTCCTTATTGCAAGTATAGATTAAAGGGTCTAGTTACTGATTTTTCTTCTTATGTGCTAAAATATTCTCTATTGTTTGAATTAATCTTGCATGCTTATGAATTTGTGTTTACTCTTCATAAATATTATTTTCATCTATTTTCTGTCACCACTAATGAAAGTAAATATGAAAGATTAGAGTTTTACATGGGAATAGTAGCAAGAAATAATTTTTATGGTCTTATGTATGATTTATGGTGAATACAAAGTATGTTTTTCACAAAATAATGAACTTTCAGCAAAAACATATTGTTAATCCGTTTTGAATAAACCCAAACAAACTCATGAGAGCACTTTCATAAAATTTGAAACTACCGGAGTTAGTTTAACATGGTTTCATGGTGCTAGAATATCAAAAAAATTATTTGACAACGTTTTATGGCCAAAACATATTTTTAACTTCATTGCTGTTTGGAGGTAGTAGCAATGCTGACTTTACCGGGTCACCGTTTATTTTACAGAATTAATTTTCAAGTGATTCAAATTGGAAAAGTTATATTTTTAAGTTACCTTTCAAATTCAGCTGGTTTCATAATTTTTTATTAAGCATTGAGAGAGAAACGTCAATTTTTTGCAAAATGTGACAAAATCTGTCCAGTTTTCTTAGAAAAATTATTTGACCATCTTCCATTGAGTTTCAGTCTTCAAACTCTCTGGAAATATGTTCTAAACTCAAATATCTAGCAAACCGTTCTGACCATGCCTCTTTTTGACACCGTTTGAGGCTTCTTTTTATTTTTCAAACACAGATCACCTGTGCTGGAAATTAATATAACTCACTGTTCCAGAAAAACCAATTTTCTTCCAAATTTTATTTCTCCATTTTAAAATCGTTTTTAGCCTTGGTATTCTTCTCGAAATATTTTCCTAACTCGATGAACTAGCACCAGTAAAAATATTGTAATGGTTGAACTTCGTTTGGTTTGGGTTTCATTTTTTTTTTTTCGTCAGACCATATAGTGCTGAAAGAAGAAGTGTGTGAATTCCTAAGAAACTTTGTGATGAGTCCTAAGACATTCTGTCATATCTATTTTGGTTGCCATACATGATTGTGTTGTGCTATATAAACATTATGACACTGTGGTTTTCAAACTAAAACTCGTACATGCATGAAAATGTGAATTAGACGAAGTAAAGAAAAACAAAATTGAACTAATACATTAAAATTTAAAAGTGATGGGGTGAGCTCGGTTTAGAATCTTGTGCAAGTGAGTGGTGAACCCTGACATGGCATGAGAAGGTATTTCGGCTCTTATCGATGTAGGCAATATAAAGTTGGTGGTGCGGGTGTCACAACATAGACCGTTCCCTTGGGGCAGACCATGATGTCACGACTCGGGTACGTAATCCTGGTGCATGGGCATCATTGGTAGTTACAGCAAGTAACATTTGAATATTTGACCAAGGGAGAGTTAGAATTGCCCGTGGCCATTGCTTAGCAGTTGAGTGGAAATAGTGCTCCGCGGGGAGTTACTTAAATTTATTTGATAAACTAAATCTATGAGAATTTAAAAAGAAAGGTGGGCATTTTCCTTATGATAAAATACTGCTTCCGTTTGCCATTTTTTTTTATTATCTATTGTTATTATTTCAACTGATAGCATTCCTGTTATGCTTATTAAATACTACTTGTTATTCTGTTACTACACATTATTCATTAATTGCGAGTATTATTATCGGGGTGGGTATTTTCGGGCTATAGTATCTTATTGAGCTCGTCGCTTATTAGCATTCCCGTTGCCCTAGCGTTTTATGTCAGGTACCGAAGAAACCGAAGGAAACACCAAGGTCTTGGAAGGCGACGTTCAGCCTTGGTTAACTTGAAGTGTGCCCAAGTCCCATGAACCTTTTTTTTCTGAATTTTCTAGTTTTTCTCTAGTTTCTTTTTATATTTGTGTTTTTCTTTCATGAATATCTAAAACTAAGCTTTAAGTTTGATTGGAGTTGTAATTTAAGAACTTCTAAATTTCTGATTTGTTAATTAATGGATGATGGTAAACTTGGTGGCAACAATTATTAGAAGTTCTTAATTAAGAAAATTGATTTTAAGTTAAACCTTATCATTATTTATTTATTTATTTTATTTTGTTGATTGGCAAAAAAACCTTTATTGATGAAACAAAGAACTTATAACATCAAAAAAGGAAAAAAGAAGAATGGGTACAAAAAGTATCATAGTGAGACATATCAATCCCAACTAGGTTAACACCAATATGACCACACAATCCCTTGCTAGCACACTATCAAAGTTGGTGAGAAACCAACCAAAGCCAAAAAAAGAGTAGCACAAGGCAAAACAAAACACCACCATAACAAACTCAGCAGCAGCCCACCAAGTTAACCTCTGTTTTCAACACCAGGACACAAACACCAAGAAGCAGAACAACCAAACCAAAAATAGCACTGCAACAACAAAATATTAGCAGCAGCAACAAGCATCATCCCAATACCAAAGTAGCACTGCAGCCTCTCACCACTCAGTAGCAACTAGCATCAGTCCAAAACCAAGAGAGCACTGCAGCAGCCGCATCATCCTACCAAACAGCAGCACCTATCATTAGCCCAAGCAAGAAAAATAACGAGAAGCTAAACCCACAACAGCCCGGATCACTGCAAATACAGCACCAGCAGAGACAATAGAATAATCCCAACAGAATCAGCAACAACAGACTTAACTACAACAGAAGCACAGTAGTAACCACAACAGAGGCAAGACAGAGAAGCAGTGCTTACAGATGCAAAACTCAGATGCACAGACCAGAAGAATCCCAAATGCACGACTTCGCACCCATTCCAGCAAACACATCAATCCATCCACCCATACAAGTCAGCAAGAATCACAAATACTGAAGACAAACAAGGCCTAACCCAGACAAACCAGTATAGCACACAATCCAAACCAGCATCATGAAGATAACAGAGCCAAACCCGCGAAAGTCCATTCACTTGATACATAATCTGATCTGTTGCAGATTCGAAACAAACTGATTAATGGAGTAATCTCTTCCCACCAATTTTGCTTTCATCCACATGGCTACTCTAACCTTAATAAGATCACATAGCTCTTCCATATCGAGTTGTACCAAATTTAAGATAACATCAAATCTATGCTTCCATACCGACCAAAACACTGCTAATGGTATTACTTTCCACATCTGCATTTCCCATTTTTTAAACTTCCATCCAAACCACCACTGAAACAAGCATTCTACTGTACTAGGAATTACTCATTGCACACCCCACCATTTGATGATATTAGACCAGATTTTCCAGACAAAGGGACAATGTAGCATTATGTGGTTTAAAGATTCCTCCCTAATCTACATAGAACATAGCTTGAATCCACATTGGCATCAACAACCCCAATCTTTTTCAAAAAATCAGTTGTCTTTAATCTCCCTTTTCATACCAACCAAGCAAAAAATTGGGATTTTGAAGAAGCAGTATTGTTCCAGATTACACTAGATAAGCTTTTTATAGGACCATAACTTATCTCACACCAATTATATGCTGCTTATCATTCCATCTGAGGTTGTCCCAAGTATCCAAGCAGAGAACTGGACCAGTGCCTAAATCCTCCTTCAAAATTCTCAATTCCTCTTCTTCCCATGCCCTTAAATTTCTTTGAAACCTGAAAAACCAATCATCAGAGCTGGCTTTTTTGTCCACCATTTCTTTCAATGTGACCCCTTTATCAATAGAAATACTGAATAATCTCGGATACTTGACTTGAAGACAACAGCCACCCTTCCAAGCATCCTCCCAAAACAGAATCCTAGACCCATTCCCAACTTTGATTTCAACATTTTCCTGATAAAAATTAAAAAGCCTAGGATTAGATTGGGCCACTGATAAAATATCACTCCAAATCCTAGAGCAAGAATTAGCAGTCATGAGGAAAGGAAACCATATTCCACCAGCAGCTCCATACTTGTAGCAAATCAATGACTTCCATAAAGCAGAATCTTCGGACCCAAACCTCCACCACCATTTGGCTAATAAACTTTCATTCACTGTTTTAGTATTCATTATCCCCAGACCTCCAAGATTCTTGCTTACTGAAGTATCCTTCAATTTCACTAAATGTATCCTTCTCTTCAGATCAGTTCCACCCCACAGAAATACTGATTGGATTTTATTTAACTCCTTAACAATTCCTTGAGGCATTCTAAATAAAGACATGTAGTAGATTGGAAGGTTGGATAGCACTGATTTAATTAATGTCACCCTACCAGTAAATGATAGCATTCTTCTTTTCCATCTAGCTAATTTACTTTTAAACTTATCCACCATAGGTTTCCAAGTTTGCTTTCTTCTAGGATTAACCCCTAAAGGCAAACCTAAGTACTTGAAGGGGAGCTTTTGGCTTGAGCAATTTAGTCTTGCAGCAAATTCAGCTACAATATCCTCTTTAATTCCCACTCCATTAACAGCACTTTTGTGATAGTTAATTTTGAGTCCAGACACAACTTCAAAGCACCTTAGAATCCTCTTTACATTTGTAATCTCCACCCAATCAGCCTCACAAAATAAGATTGTATCATCAGCAAGTTAAACCTTATTATGATGTCCTCAAATTTTGGGGCATCACAGTCTCTCTCTGTTTAGCGTTTCTCTCTCTCTATCTCTCTCTCTCTCTCTCTCTGTGTGTGCTACTCCTCTCCCCTCCCTCTCTCACCACCGCTCCACCAGTCACGCCTCTGTCGCTCCTCCTCATAGTCGCAGGTAACCGGAGCATCGATTCACCTAGATTTGCCCTATTTTCTCTCTCTAAAATCTCTCTATATTCGTATTTCTATCTATCCATCAACGGTGAGACCAATGTATTTATATATATATATATATATATGCGTGTATATGTGTGTGTGGATTTGTATGTGATTGTTAAGGTTTTGGAGATGTAGGGGAGGTTGAATGATGGAAGAGAAATTGCGGTAAAGAAGCTGTCACAGAACTTGAATCAGGGAAAGAAAGAGTTCACCAATGAGGCCAAGCTGTTGGCTCACATGTGTAGACGTCCCCGAACGCCCCGGGAGGGTATGAGCCCCCCGTTTCGTTCCTTTTGGACTCACTACAGTTCAGGACTCAATTTGTCACGGTTCGTAATCTGAACCAAAGAGTCCAAATCCGACAAATCGTTTTGAGAAAACAAATTTTTGAAAGAAGTGCCAAACATGGACTGCTTTGCCAGATACAGAGTCGCCACCTAAATATTTTATTTTTGGGAAATTTAGGAAACCCTGACTCGTTTGCCTAAGGCCACGTGTCCGTCATCACCAAAGTTGCCTCGGCTCGGGAACTTGGGTACGATTGGGGAAGGTCACTTCGTGAGCACCCCCGCTCGCCCGATCAAATATCGGCCTCTACTAAACATGATATCGAGTTTTGAAAACCTTATGCATTCTTATTCCGGTTATTAGCCTAGATTTACTATGTGATGCGCACAGCATACAAGTATAGACCGGGTCGCCTGAATTGGAACAAAACATTTCATGTTTGTTTTTGAAAGATGGGTTGCTACTCGCAAATAGGCTTAAAATGCAGATTTTGCCACCCTCGGGTGGGCTTAGAAAAGATGGTTTTGCCACTATCTAGTGGACTTAAAACTCACAGTTGATGATTTGTCCCAATCCAAATAACCTAACCTTCACCCACAGGCATTCAGGCAGATATATCACATAAGCAAATAGCCTCATGGTAAGCATGCTATTCATGGCAGTCACTCACACGCATGCAAGGATGCTAAAGCATAAAAGCTTACCGAGTACTCCAAGCCAAAACAGAAACTGATTAGAAATTATGCATGATCCTAATTATACAGAAATGCCTAATGCAACACATGCAAAAATACAACTATAGCAGGCTCGGCTATTCTAAACATGGCATATGGAATGCTACAGCTAACATGTATTCAACTCGGAATTGAAATACAAATGCAATTAGTATGATGCGCCGAGCCCGGTGCATGCAAAACAGATGAATGAATGCAAACATGCTATCATACTGTATGCTAATTGAAACATGCCCTAATCTAACCATCATAAGCTGGTAAATAAAAGGGAGAAAGACGTGGGGTTGGAAGACATACATCACACGCACGCACACTTATTACAACACTGCCCTCGCGCAGAGGGTCCGAATAAATAATACAGTCCCGAATGAATAGTACAGTCCGAATAAATACGAAATTCTAATTAATTTACAAATTAATCTAGGAAAGCATTAAACTAGCATGCAAGCTAGGGACTGCCTCGACTCCGCTCCGGATGATGAATGATGCATGTTCGGCGCGATGCCCCAATTAGCCTTTGTTTGCAATTGTTCTTGGAAAGCGCGCCAAGCTCCGGAAGGCTGCTGATTCTTGATTTGCTCCAACAGAGAGCAGGAAAGGGGCATGGCAATGTATTTTCACATATGTATGCTTGACTACTCTCCAGGGAGTGTAGTCCTCGATCCTCGTGCCACCAATCACGCATCTCGATGCATGATGGCCGAAGAGTCGAATTGCAGTACTCAATATGAAATGAATGCACGTATAAACACAACGAGACCGAGACTCCATCATGGATAATCCGGAGTGTCGGTGACTGGGAATTGAGACACGTTCCGTCACTCGGAGTACGAAACGTACCTCGTTTCCCGTGCTCGGGCTAATTCCTATCCCAAACACAATGCAATATGCATGACATGCATGAATGCAACTAATATACAACCTAACATGCACAATGCTATGGAATGGCATACACGATGCACGAGGTAACATGGCATATGCGATGCGCTAACATACAACCTAGCATACACAATGCTATGAAATGAAATGGCATACACAATGCATAATGGACTTACACCAACACGAGTGGACCTCAGCCACACCCACATAGGAGGCCATTAGATGGAAATGAGACACTCGAAATGCGTGCACACATACACGCAAACAGAAGACCGAACCTAAGGCACAAATGCCATTCTACCAAAGCATGGCAAGACATGGAACATGATATGCAAACAAGCAAATTTCAACACTAAAACATGATGCTAAATAGCCCCGAAACATGGCAATATGGCACCCGATGCATGAGGTGAGACCCGAAACTCAAAACTGGGCACATGGAATGACTTATAGCTATACAAAGCATGCATTATTTGAACATGAAGTGTAAAGACAGAGTCAAGACAGTCCCAAAACATGCATTTTTCCAGTTTAGAGTGTGGCCAAAAAGTGCTAGCAAGATGGCTTAAAATAGCATGCGAATTTGACCAACAAACATGGTTTACATGACAAGTGTAAGATGCACATGGAATCTGACCAAACCATCAAAATCAGTGAATAAATCATATGAAAATAAGCCCAAATAACCACTGATATGCAACCATGGCATGCCAAAATGATGAGTTGCTTTAGAGGGCATACAAAGGGATTCTTAGGTACATACAAGATAGACATGTGGCAGCCCCAAACCCACTTTGAAAATCAAATATGGTAGTCCCAAAACTCAACAAATTGGCCCCAAAATGTGACTAAGAAGCATGCAAGATAGGGTCGCTTTGGAAGGCCAAAATGACCACCAAACAAGTCAAGGTGAGAGGGGGTCACCCCCCTCTAATTTGGAGGCTCAAAACAGCAGCCAAGCCACTGGAAATCCACTGGATTCTAGTGTCTAGAGGGCCAAACAAGGCATGCAACAATAGCTAGGATATAAAGCTCAAAATAGGAGGCAACCTAGCATACAAGATAGCATATGACCTCAAACAAGAATGGAATCTTAATAAAGCATGAAGATACTGTCAAAACAAGCCTATTTCCAGTTTCTCAAAAATGAACACAAATAAGGCTAAACTATCATGCAAAAATGGCCCTAAAAGAGAGAGTAGAGGAAAGGGGCAGCAGCTAGTCCCAAATGGCAAAGAGCCCTTCAACAAAGTTGAAGAGAGGCTCAAAACATGGCACTTCACAGTTTACAACAAGCTACGAAAATAAACACAAGTAGGCCTAAAACATTATGCAAGAAAAAGGCCTAAAGAGGGACAAAGAAGCAAGTGATAGCTGCTGGTCCCAAACAGAGGAGAGCCCTTCAATAATGTTGAAGAGAGGCTCAAAACAAGCCACTTTATAGTTTATAACCAAGTCTAAAATAGCTCACAAATAAGCCTAAAATACTATGCAAAAATAGGCCTAAAAGAGGGTTTAAACACAAGAGGCAAGAAGGAAGCCTCAAACAGGGAAAGGCCCTTAATCAAACATGAAAAGGAGGTAAAAATATGACTATTTCTAGTTAGGGTCGGAGCCCAAAAATATAAGCATAAGGAGTTAAGAAAGCATGCAAAAAAAAGGCAAAAAAAGAGAAAATGGGACTCACCCTTGAAGACCAATGGACCAGCAGCCTTTGGACCAAGTTTTGGGAGCTCTTCACCTCTGGAAAACAGCCCCAAGTTGTTGGAAAGGAGGATGGAGTGGTGGTGCTATGTGGTGGTGTGGAAATGATCCAAGAACAAAAGGGTTTGGAGGCTTGGAATAGAGAGAGAGAGAGAGAGAGATGGAATGCAAGAGCCTTAACACAAATTTTGTAACCCTTCAAAATAGGTGTGGGGGTGCTGGTTTTATAGAGGAGGAGTGAAGGAAAAGGGGGGGAAATCAAATTCAAATTTCCCCCCCAAAAGGGCAAATCCCCGGGCAGGGTTCTGGGGGAAAACAGAGGGTACATCTGTAACACACTTGGAGAGGGAAAAATGGTTGGCCAGGTCAAAAGGGCCAAAGTGGTCAGCCACCAGTTTAGGTGGCCGGCCGACCAGGTCAAAAGGGGCAAAGTGGCCGGCCACTACCTAGGATGAAGCCCCAGAAGTTAGCTTTCCAATGCCGCAAACCTTGCATTAAAATTCCTCCTGTGGAAAAAGTTATGCCAGTTTTGGTGAAGCCGCGCAGATTCGGTCCAACCGGATTGATCCCCTACTTCAACCAATCATATCTCCCCCGCCCGGACTTGTCCTTAGGAGATTCTTGAGTGTAAAATGAAGCCCCGGAAGTAAGCTTTCCAAAGGTGGTGGCTTCATATCTTAATTTCTTTTGTGCAAAGAGTTATGCTCGTTTCGGTGAAGCCGCGCAGATGTTTTCCTCCTTCCCGGATTCATGTTGAACCACTTTTGACCAAAAAAGCTATTTTTTTAGAAAAATTGCTGGCCTCCCACCCTCCTACAAGCTTTCTAACAATGAAAATAAGGTCTCCACCAAAAATGAACCAAGACGGATGCAAAACGGAGGTTCGGGGGCTGAAACACGCAGTTCGAGGCCCCGAAAACAGGCTGTTAGGCATCGGAAGTGGCGTTCGACCACGAAGTTGGTCTCTCAGACCACAGTGTCCCTCAAAAGGGAGGAAATAAGGTGTATCCCAAAAACCGGAGTAAACGAAGGTGGTTAAGCGGTCCCGAACCGAGGCACACGGCCGACGGCTCCGAAAAACCAGAAATCGGGCTCCAAATGGGAAAAATGGCCTACGACCACGAAACGTAGCCTACGGCCACTGAGAGATAATCTACAAGACCTCTCCCTCCCTTCGGGAAGAGAAAACGGAGAAAACGGGACCTGGTTCGCAAACCGAGGCAAGGTACAAAAGAGTCCGGAAGTCCGGAGGCAAGGCTCGCAGCCGAGACTCCGCAACCTCAGAACGAGCACAATATGAGACATCACCAAGCGCTCAATCGGTGACGCTTGAGTCTTAAGGTCGGTCAAAAATGGGGTGTCTACAGTTGCCCCTCTTTGACAGAACTCGAAAGTCATAAGTGATGGGAGTGAATGTCAAAGCCCAGAGACGACCCATTTTTGACAAGGCCGAAGACTTAGACAAACATACTAGATAACAGAGAAATGTGCCCGCAGGCAGGGGGCAAGATGCAAAATGATATGCAGGAAGATTTTGATAATTGGACTTATACGCTACGCAAAGCCGATTTGAAAATTGGACTTATACGCTACGCGAAGCCGGTTTGAAGATTGGACTTATACGCTACGCGAAGCCGGTTTGAAGATTGGACTTATACGCTACGCGAAGCCGATTTGAAAATTGGACTTATACGCTACACGAAGCCGGTTTGAAAATTGGACTTATACGCTACGCGAAGCCGGTTTGATAATTGGACTTATACGCTACGCGAAACCGGTTTGAAAATTGGACTTATACGCTACGCGAAGCCGGATATCACTCATGATCATGCAAAGAGAGCTGTAATGAAGCAATTATGCAAAATAAATGCAACATTTTAAGCGAATGCTAAGCAAGCAAGTAAACTCGAACCAAACTATACCTCATGCAGAAAGGATGTAAGAAAATTATGGAATCTTCACGAACATGTGCGATAGATACACAAAGGTGAACGAAGTGTGTGATTGATGCACGAAGCGAGCGTGTGTGATAGATACACAAAGCGAACGTGTGATAGATACACAAAGTGAAGCGAGTGTGATGGATACACTATATGAAGCAAAGTGTGATGGATACACTAGGTGAGTGTGTGATAGATACACAAAGCGAACGTGTGATAAATACACAAAGTGAAGCGAGTGTGATGGATACACTAAAGGTGAACACAAAGTGTGATAGATGCACTTAGTGAACAAGTATGATTGATATACTGAAGGTGAACACGAAGTGTCATAGATGCACTTAGTGAACAAGTATGATGGATATACTAAAGGTGAACACGAAATGTGATAGATGCACTAAGTGAACAGAGTGTGATTGATACACTAAAGGCGAACACAAAGTGTGATAGATGCACTATGTGAACAGAGTGTGATTGATACCCTAAAAGCGAACACAAAGTGTGATAGATGCACTAAGTGAACAAGTGTGATGGATACACTAAAAGTGAACACAAAGTGTGATAGATGCACTAAGTGAACAGAGTGTGATTGATACACTAAAAGTGAACACAAAGTGTGATAGATGCACTATGTGAACAGAGTATGATAGATATACTGAATGTGAACACAAAGTGTGATAGATGCACTTAGTGAACAAGTATGATTGATATACTAAAGGTGAACACGAAGTGTGATAGATGCACTTAGTGAACGAAGTATGATTGATATACTAAACGGTGAACACGAAGTGTGATAGATGCACTTAGTGAACAAAGTGTGATTGATACACTAAAGGTGATGATGTGAATATGTGCATGATAGATACACAAAATGAGGATGTGTGTGATAGCTACACAAAATGAGTGAAGTGTGATTGATACACTAAAGTGAAGAGAGTATGATTGATACACAAAATGAGAATGTGTGTGATTGATACACTAAAGCGAGCGTGTGTGATTGATACACAAAGTAGGCATAGTGTGATAGATACAAAGCGAGTGTGTCTGATTGATACACAATATGAACAAAGTGTGATTGATACACTAAATGAATGATCTTAAACGGAACTTCTTTGAATGAACCGTACATACAATATCGTGCATCACTGAGAAAGAAACTTGATAGGTACAATGCATTACAATGCATGATGCTTACGGAAAGCAATAAATGGACAAAGTGGTGCTTTAGAAAGCACCTCATGAGGTGAGTGGCGGTGAACCGCTCTTCTCCGACGGGGATCTCCCCTTGTGCTCTTCGAACACTTTACCTTCAACTCACAGTACAAAGGCTCTGGAATGCTGGCAAGGGTTCTACACGTAGAACACTTTGGATGCTACCTTTCTTCATGATCATTTTCACAACTTTCCCTATTCTCCAACGGGGTGACAGACTAGGTTGGTTCAGTATCCAGAATTGAGGTGCATACACGTTGTCGCAACCTATGGGGCTTCCATACAGATTTCAAGCCGAGGATACACCCTTGGGTATTTAAACCAGACTTTAGTCTCGGAAATCCCAAACCTTTGCGTTCTAAGCCACGGCCATTCGAACTCTAGTTTCCACCGTCGCAGTTGGTCTCTTAGGAACTCATTGCGAACACAGCCAAGATGACCCTGGCAAGGAACTGGTACTCAGAGAGAACATTTCTGATTGCCATTCTGGCTTGAGGCAGACTTGATCTTAAGCTTGAGGTAGAGGTACACTCATACTTCGGAGCATTGACAAGGCCTGACAAGGTGCATACGGAATGCGATCTCGGAGCTTACTGAAGTTGGAACAAACTCAGATGCCCGACATTTTCCTCTTTTGCTTTTGCTTTGCAGTCCGGAACCATTATAGCTTCAGATAGGTCCTGGTTCCACTATTCTCACATGACCTGGGTTGAACCCTGCGGTTTTATGAAAGAACAAATTCTGTTTTGCACAAATGTGGAGAACGGCACGGCACTCGGAGCACAAAACGATTTTATTTTTGAAATTGAGAGATGAGTTTTCGACTAGGTATTGAGCCTACGACTGAACACAGCAAAACGACTCAACAAGGAAATAAAAGGCACACAACCTAGACACATCGAGTAACACTCGAAACGACTCAAAACAAGAATCGAGATCAAACAAAAAGACACGACACTCAGACGTGCACAGGGAGCCTGTTTCACCGGGTAGTGTTTCCCATCCTTTCTCATTTGTGATTCTCACATCACTCTGGCACTCAATCTCTTGTTTTATGAAAAAGCCCTTTTCTCACTTTTTCTCTCATCGCACATCTCTCTATTCTTCAATCTCTCATTTTTTATCCCTCCCCTGGGTGGTTGATAGATAAGCAGGAAGTCGTGGGCTCTCGCCTCTGGTATTCTACCAGATTCTCATTCTTGTTCACAACAGTGAGTTTTTTCCACAGAGGGGCTGTGCTACAGCTGGGTGTGTAGCAAACCTGCAACTAACATCGCTTGACAATGCTGCTGGGGAGTTTGGACATGATCAGATTTGTTCAGATGAGGGAGTGGAATATCTTGACCCATTCCAGTTCGTACTTCGCACTTGGCTTGATACCTCGTTGCTCGGAGGGTGAAAGAACTTTCAGCCCTTTGTTGTTGCCTTCAGTTGTGCCTTTTCTGGCAGGTAGAGTGCCCTTCTTCGCAAGTATGGTGCCCTTTCTGGCAAGTATGTTGACAATGGGGAAGAGACAGAACACCTGGCTCAACTGTGCCCCTAGTTCATCATTTCGACCATTTTTGTTTTTAGCTTTCTACTAAAACAATTTTGACCAAAATGAGAGTTAGATTAACATGCTTGTTCAATTTTTTGATTTAAAATCATGCAAGTCAGGCTATGAGCACTGAAAATTTTCCTTTTTTGGGTCCAAGAAATGGTCCAGTTTTGAAAAATGGAATACTTTTCCGAGAAAATTAGTCAACCTCAGTAAAAATTCTCAAAAACTATTTCGCGAACGGCCACTGCTGAACGAGCACGGAACCTACTCTTGAGATGCACAACCTCAGATCCGAAGGAAAATTGCCCCTTTCCTGAAGGACATTGCATGGCAACGGAAAGTTGCCCCTTGTTTGAATGGCACCGTAGCGCATTTAATAGCAACGGAAAGTTGTCCCCTGTTTGAATGGCACCGCAGCGCATCTCAGAGTAACGAACACAACCAAATCCTCAGATACAGAGAAGACAAAGATGACCAGAACCATCGCATGGACACAATCGAATTTGAATTGTTTTACGGCTGGACTTCAGAATGAAGTTGCCTACGTATCCCAAAGATGGGAATCAAGCCTTACGTAGTTCGGGGTTAAGGTACACTCGGGTATTTAACCTCTCCTTTTTATGCTCTAACTTTTGCCAAGGCGCCTGTTGCGGGTTTTCAACCTTGCGAGCTTTGTTTTTCTTCTTTTCAATTCTTTTCATTTCTTTTTTCATCTTTTCTTTGCATTTTTTTTTTTTCTTCTTTTTTTTTTTTTTTTTTTTTGTTCTTTTCTTATTTTTTTCTTTTTTTTTTGTTCTTTCTTCTTTTCTTGCTCTAACTTTTGCCTGGGTCGCCTTTCTGGGTTTTCGGCCCAACGAGCCTCTCAAGGGTAAAAGTGTAGCTTTGTCCATGTCAAATGGTTTTGAGATCCTGAAGTCATCTGAATCCAAGAGAATGGCTACTGTTCGCTGATGATGCAGGAGTCCATCCAATGGGGGGCTGAATTTGCCCCTGGTGTTGTGGATCGGAACTCAGTTTTTCTTCAGCAATACTTTCTTCTTCTTCTCCCTCTGGGATTTGGCATTCTTGCCGACCTTCTTTGATTTGTGGAATGATCCATCTTCGGCTCCTCGAGCACATTTGAAATTCTTTGCCCCTAGTTCCAGGGGTGCTTCTGATCTAGCTTTGCAAGCTTCTTTTGATGACATCTGGTCTTCTTGATCTGACTTTCTTGCCTCTTGTTCGAGGGCTGCTTTGAATCTGGCCAAACAGGCCTCACATTGTAGTTGACCGTTGAACACTCTGAATCCAAGTTCAAGGTTTTGAAAGCAGAGGGGTCGAGTCTCGAGGCTAAGAGCGATCCTAAGCTGCACAATCTCAAGAACGATTCTACACAGGTCTTCGCCGGACCGCGCAAAACATTTTTTGAAATCTTTTAAGGAAGCGACCAGTCGCTCGCGCTGAAGACAGTGTAGAACCAATCTGAATCAAGCCAGGATCCTTTCCAGTACTCATACTAACAAGCATGATTTCATTTATTAAGGGCGTAGCATGCCTCTCTTTCTCTCAATTGATCAAATTTTTGCAAATCCCGAGGAATTCCTTCCTCTTCGTTTTCACTGCAGTGTTCAAAAAGTTTTGAAAAACTTAGGTCAATACAATGACTTCAAGGCACAGAAAAGATAGAATTCTTAGTCAAATACTGCCATCTCATTCAGAACTTCCGGCATAACTGGCACAAGGCAGAAGCAAACGCGAGAGCGTGAAAATCACTGCTGTTTCATTCAAAATCTGTTGGCACAACTGGCTCCCTGGCAGGAACAGACTCAAAACAAAACGAAAAGACAAACGCGAAACAAAATGGTGACGCCCGAGGTAACACCCCGGAATCACCCGACCTTTGTACAACATGACTGACTCGATACACCAAGACAGACCCTACTGACTCAGTAAGAAAAGACTAACTTTGTACAAAACAACAAGACTGACTCAATACCCAAGTTAGAAAGCACAAAAACTGGTATTTGCATATTGCTTAGAACAGTGCATGCCATTCCTGCGTCTGGAGTTAATCGAGCGCTACCCGCAAGTGGTTCATCCCCTGATCACATAGTCACATTATCCCTCACAGGTTCACTGGTCGAGTGCCGATAGACTTTGCTGGACTGGCGCGGGGATGACCCTGTTGTCAAACAGATCTTGTACATCATGGCGCAGACGAAAGCAACTGTCAGTGTCATGACCGGTTTGTTGATGGTATGCACAGTACCTAGTATGGTCATGCTTTGGAGGGAGAGGATCAGGTAAAGGCCGTTGATCCAATGGTTTCAGATGTCCTTTCCGGATTAAGACCTCTAGAGCCTTTGACAAAGGCATATAAAGTGGGATGAAAACCCTCTTGACTCGGGGTGGATATTTGGCCGTCTGTGAGCTACTTCCGGACGCACCGGTGAATGGGGTAGCTTTTCTTGATGTAGTGGTGGTGACCATGCCCACTTCAGAAGATCTTGCAGCTGCATCACCACTGGTGGTCGCATTCGAACTGCGGGAAAACGCCCGCCTAGGCTGCTTCTTGTCCTGGTCAATAAGGCCCTGCTTCATGGCATCCTCGATCTGTACTCCCATCTCATGAAAATCTGAAAAAGGTAGGTGTAGACACCCCATTTTTGACCGACCTTAAGACTCAGACTTCACCGATTGAGCGCTTGGTGATGTTGCATGTTGTGCTCGTTCTGAGGATGCGGAGTCCTAGCTGCGAGCCTTGCCTCCGGACTTCCGGACTCTTTTGTGCTTTGCCTCGGTTTGCGAACCAGGCTCTGTTTTCTATGTTTTCTCTTCCCGAAGGAAGGGAGAGGTCTCGTAGATGATCTCTCAGTGGCCGTAGGTTACGTTTCGTGGTCGTAGGCCATTTTTCCCGTTTGGAGCCCGGTTTCCGGTTTTTCGGAGCCGACGGCCGTGTGCCTCGGTTCGGGACAGCTTAACCACCTCCGTTTGCTCCGGTTTTTGGCACATACCTTATTTCCTCCCTTTTGAGGGACAATGTGGTCCGAGAGACCGACTTCGTGGTCGAACACCACTCCCGGTGCCGAACAGTCAGTTTTCGGGGCCCCGGGCTGCGCGTTTTGGCCCCTAAGCCTTGCTTGCAAGCATTTTTGGACTCCGACCCAAACTATAAATAGTCATATTTTGAGCTCCTTTTCATGTTTGATTAAGGACCTTTTGCTGTTTGAGGTCTCCTACTATCACTTGCCTCTTTAACTCTCTTTTAGGCCTATTTTTGCACGGTATTTTAGGCTTACTTGTGAGCTGTTTTGGACTTGGTCATAAACTACAAAATGTCTTGTTTTGAGCCCCGCTTCAACTTTGTTGAAGGACTCTCTTCGGTTTGAGGCCAGAAGCTACCACTTGCCTCTTTATCTCACTTTTTGGCCTTTTTGGGGGGAAATTTGAATTTCAATTTCCCCCCCTTTTCCCCCACTCTTTTGCCTATATAAACACCTCCCCAGCTCTGGTTTTAGGGGTTAGAAAATTTTGGTTTGGAGCTCTCACATTAAATCTCTCTCTCTCTCTACTCTAAGCCTTAAAAAACCCCTTGGTTCTTCACCAACCCATAGCCCCACCCTTCCATCCTCCATTCCAGCAGCTTGAGGTTGTTCTTTAGAGCCTAGGAGTGCTGCATTTTGGTCCAAAAGGCTGTCAAAGATTAGTCTTCAAGGGTAAGTTCTCTTCTCCCCTTTTTGACCCTTTTCTTGGTTCATATTCTAGCTCCTTGTGCTTACTTTTTTGAGCTCCGACCCTAACTGAAAATAGCATTTTTTGAGCTCTATTTCATGTTTGTTTAAGGGCCTCTCACTGTTTGAGGCTTCCTTGTGGCACTTGCTTCTTTACCTTTCTTTTATGCCATTTCCTTGCATAGTATTTTAGGCCTATGTATAAACTGTTTTGAGGCATGTTGTAAACTGTAAAGTGACTTATTTTGAGCCCTTCTTCAACATTGTTGAAGGGCTCCTCACTGTTTGAGGCTTCCATTTGCCACTTGCCTTTGTATCCCTCTTTTGGCCTTATTTTTGCATGATTTGTTAGCCCCTTTTGCTTCTATTTTTGGGCTCTGGTCCGAACTGTAAATAGCCTTATTTTAACCCCCTCTTCATGTTTAATTAAGGGTCTTTTGCTGTTTGAGGCATCCTTTGTATACTTTGTGTTGAAGCCCTCTTTTTGGCCTTATCTTGCATAGTATTTTAGGCTTGCTTGTGCATTGTTTTGGGTTTGGTCACTAACTGTAAAATGCCATGTTTTGAGTCCCTATTCAACTTTGTTGAAGGGCTCTTGGCCATTTGGGGCCATCAACTGCTACTTGCTTCATTATCTCAATTTTAGGGCCATTTTTGTATGCTAGCTTAGCCCCATTTGTGTTCACTGTTTGGCCTTGCTTAAAACTGTAAATATGCATTTTTTGGGACTGCCTTGCTTCTGTCTTCATGCTTCATGTTCAAATAATGCATGCTTTGTATAGCTATAAGTCATTCCATGTGCCTAATTTGGATTTCGGGTTTCATTTCATGCATCGGGTGCCATGTTTCCATGTTTCGGGGCTGTTTTGCATCATATTTTAATACTGAAAATTTGCATGCTAGTATGCCATATTCCATGCCTTGCCATGTCTTGTTAGAGTGGCATTTGGTGCCTTAGGATCGGTCCTCGGTTTGCGTACACGTGTGGACGCATTTCGAGTGTCTCATTTTCATCTAATGGCCTCTTATGTGAGTGTGGCTGAGGTGCATTTGTGTTAGTGTAAGTCCATATTGCATTGTGTATGCCATTTTATTCCATAGCGTTGTGTATGCTAGGTTGTATGTTAGCGCATTGTGTATGCCATGTTACCTCGTGCATCGTGTATGCCATTTCATAGCATGTTGCATGTTAGGATGTATCTTAGTTGCATTTCATGCATGTCATGCATATTGCATTGTGTTCGGGATAGGGGTTAGCCCGAGCATGGGAAACGAGGTACGTTTCGTACTCCGAGTGACGGAACGTGTCTCAATTCCCCAATCACCGACACTCCGGATTATCCATGATGGAGTTAGGTCTTGTTGTGTTTTCCTGTGCATTCATTTCATATTGAGTGGTGCGATTCGACTCCTCGGCCATCATGCATCGAGATGCGTGATTGGTGGCAGGAGGATCGAGGTATGCATACATTTGTGAAAATACATTGCCATGCCCCTTTCCTGCTCTCTATTGCAGCAAATCAAGAATCAGCAGTCTTTCGGAGCTTGGCACGCATTCCAAAAACAATTGCAAACATAGGCTAATTGGGGCGTCGCAGTGGATTTCCGCGCCAAGGCAACCCGAGCATGCATCATCCATCATCCGGAACAGAGTCGAGGCAGTCCCTAGCTTGCATGCTAGTTTATAGCTTTCCGAGTTTAATTTGTTAATTACTTAGGATTTTGTATTTATCCGGACTGTACTATTTATTTGGACTGTATTTATTCGGGATTGTATATTATTCTTTCGGACCCTCTGTGCGAGGGCATAATTGTAATAAGTGTGCGTGAGTGTGATGTATGTCTTCCAACCCCACGTCTTTCTTCCCTTTTATTTACCCGCTTATGATGGTTAGAATTAGGGCATGTTTCAATTAGCATACAGTATGATAGCATGTTTGCATTCATTCATCTGTTTTGCATGCACCGGGCTTGGCGCATCATACTAACTGCATTTGTATTCAATTCCAAATTGAATACTTGATAGCTGTTGCATCTCATATGCCATGTTTAGAATAGCCGAGCCTGCTATAGTTGCATTTTTGCATGTGTTGTATTAGGCATCTCTGTATAGTTAGGATCATGCATGATTTCTAATGAGCTTCTGTTTTGGCTTGGAGTACTCGGTAAGTTTTATGCTTTAGCATCCTTGCATGTGTGTGAGTGACTGCCATGATAGCATGCTTACCATGAGGCTATTTGCTTATATGATATATCTGCCTGAATGCCTGTGGGTGAAGGTTGGGTTGTTTGGATTGGAACAATCATCGACTGTGAGTTTTAAGCCCACTAGATAGTGGCAAAACCATGTTTTCTAAGCCCACCTGAGGGTGGCAAATCTGCATTTTAAACCTACCTGCAGGTAGCAAACCATCTTTCAAAAACAAACATGAAATGTTTTGTTCCAATTCAGGCGACCCGGTCTATACTTGTATGCTGTGCGCACCACGTAGTAAATCTAGGCTAATAACCGGAATAAGAATGCATAAGGTTTTCAAACTCGGTATCATGGTTAGTAGAGGCCGATCTTTGATCGGGCGAGCGGGAGTGCTCACGAAGTGACCTTCCCCAATCGTACCCAAGTTCCCGAGCTGAGCAAACTTTGGTGATGACGACACGTGGCCTTAGGCAAACGAGTCAGGGTTTCCTAAATTTCCCAAAAAATAAAATATTTAGGTGGCGACTCTGTATTTGCAAAGCAGTCCATTTTTGGCACTTTTTTCAAAAATCTGTTTTCTCTCAAAACGATTTGCCGGATTTGGCCTCTTTGGTTCAGATTAAGAACCGTGACAACAATCGATTCGAACTGTAGCGAGGTCCCCCCTCGGCTTGTTATAGTAGGGAAGGAGAGCACGATCATTTTCTGTATTAGTTTGGGGTGGAGGTTGCGTACAACCATCCGTATTTGATCCTTATCCGTTGGCCTAATGGTCGTCATTGAGGCTTGGCCCTCCAGCGGGCCACGAATTCTGAGAAGCTCCCTTAGGCTCCTGTCTCGTCGTCTCAAGATCACGGGTCGTAATCTCGATTTGGGTATTGTATGAATATTATGCGACGAAGGCCTCGGCCATCTCCTCCCAGCTTCGTTTCACTGAATCCTCCAATTTGGCGTACCAGATGGCCGCAATACCCGACAGGGTCCTGCCAAAAAGGAGAGCTTCTGTAATCTTGTCAAGCCCATGGGGCGCAAAACATCTGAAAACAAACTCAGGTGGACCATGGGATCTCCTGACCCGTCAAAACGGTCGATGTGAGGCATCTTGAACCTGTCCGTAGTGTCACAGCTGAGTCAGTGTATCCGTCCTCGATGTCCGGGATGGACTTTATCCCCTGGGATTTTTTGAATAGCTTCTCAAGCTTGCTCAATTCAGTGCCGTAGGGTCTACTTCGAACTCGAAGGGAGAGTCCGGGTGGTTGATAGGTGTATGTGCCTTGGATAATTGAGGTGGAAACGGGGGCGGAGCTAGCCCCGTTGGAATGTCTGTGTCCTCCTGAACGGCCTGGACATTCGCCAAAATATTCTGGGCATTTGGCAGGACATTCTGGGTAGTTGGTGTCTGCTCGGGTAACGGGACCCTGGGTGAGGAGGAACTGGATGTGAGGCCGATGCTCCGGCTTGCTGCTGGAGCCGGGTAATTAGCTCCGCCTGTTGGGCCATGATTGTGGCCTGCTATTTAGAGAACTCTGCTTGGCGGACAGCGTCCTGCTGCATAAGCTTCATACTTTCCTGCATTTGACGCATCATTGCCTCCATCTCTGACGTGTTCTGCTGATCCATCTAACTGACTGGTATCTATCCCTGCAGTAGAAACTGAGACCTCAGCCTGACTGTTCACTGGTGGGGTGGATAAGGGCCACTGATTTGGTAACTGCTGAACTGGTGACTTGTGCCTGACTGCCCCTTTTACCCTGCCTCTGACAAAGGAACACTGATTGCCTTTGAACTAAATCTCTGACCTAACAAAGTCTATCAGCACAAGTTCAATGAACCTCGGGGGATATTGGAGCCTTCTGAAGCTATGGTTCCAAGACTACCCTAGCAAAAGAGAAAACAGCCAGCATCTCAGTCTGATTTCACCTGAACAGATACGAGCATGGTGAATGAGTGTGCTCTCTACTGAATTCTGCTCAAAATTCTGCCGGTAAACTGATACCCTCGGGTAAACTGAATCCCAAAATACTGACGGTGCCCGCAGGCCTATGTCCAAACTTGCAAACTACATGCATTCCTGTAGAGACGCACTCTAAAAGCACATAGCAAGCAGTGAGAGCCAAAACACCCCTATGTTGGGGTAGGGTTTCCCTGTCCTATTTTGTCAAGAGCTAGGGTTTCACTACGCACGCAGCGGTTTCAAACAACCTATATCGGGTAAGCAACCTGTCCTAGTTTGGAATGGTCACTACGGATTTCGATATGCACTAGGTCGAATGGTCAAAAGGGTGCCCCGGTAAAACCGGGGTTTGTGTTTCCATACTGGCAGAGCCCACAACGGTCAGCCTTATGGTCAGGCCTTGACAGACAAGCATCCGGCAAACCGTTCAGAAATAGCAGATGGCAAAAACACGGTGTCCTAGAGCGCACCAATGCAAATGACAATGCAAAGAAGAAACACATAAGTGTAGCCAAAACCAAATATCATGAGTTCAAGTCAAGTTCTCTAACTCCCCCAGAAGCAGAGTCGCCAGAAACTGTAGACGTCCCCGAACGCCCCGGGAGGGTATGAGCCCCGTTCCGTTCCTTTTGGCTCACTACAGTTCAGGACTCAATTGTCACGGTTCTTAATCTGAACCAAAGAGTCCAAATCCGGCAAATCGTTTTGAGAAAACAGATTTTTGAAAGAAGTGCCAAACATGGACTGCTTTGCCAGATACAGAGTCGCCACCTAAATATTTTATTTTTGGGAAATTTAGGAAACCCTGACTCGTTTGCCTAAGGCCACGTGTCCGTCATCACCAAAGTTGCCTCGGCTCGGGAACTTGGGTACGATTGGGGAAGGTCACTTCGTGAGCACCCCCGCTCGCCCGATCAAAGATCGGCCTCTACTAAACATGATATCTAGTTTTGAAAACCTTATGCATTCTTATTCCGGTTATTAGCCTAGATTTACTATGTGATGCGCACAGCATACAAGTATAGACCAGGTCGCCTGAATTGGAACAAAACATTTCATGTTTGTTTTTGAAAGATGGTTTGCTACTCGCAAGTAGGCTTAAAATGCAGATTTTGCCACCCTCGGGTGGGCTTAGAAAAGATGGTTTTGCCACTATCTAGTGGGCTTAAAACTCACAGTTGATGATTTGTCCAATCCAAATAACCAACCTTCACCCACAGGCATTCAGGCAGATATATCACATAAGCAAATAGCCTCATGGTAAGCATGCTATCATGGCAGTCACTCACACGCATGCAAGGATGCTAAAGCATAAAAACTTACCGAGTACTCCAAGCCAAACAGAAACTGATTAGAAATCATGCATGATCCTAATTATACAGAAATGCCTAATGCAACACATGCAAAAATGCAACTATAGCAGGCTCGGCTATTCTAAACATGGCATATGGAATGCTACAGCTAACATGTATTCAACTCGGAATTGAAAACAAATGCAGTTAGTATGATGCGCCGAGCCCGGTGCATGCAAAACAGATGAATGAATGCAAACATGCTATCATACTGTATGCTAATTGAAACATGCCCTAATCTAACCATCATAAGCTGGTAAATAAAAGGGAGAAAGACGTGGGGTTGGAAGACATACATCACACGCACGCACACTTATTACAACATTGCCCTCGCGCAGAGGGTCCGAATAAATAATACAGTCCCGAATGAATAGTACAGTCCGAATAATACAAATCCTAATTAATTACAAATTAATCTAGGAAAGCATTAAACTAGCATGCAAGCTAGGGACTGCCTCGACTCCGCTCCGGATGATGAATGATGCATGTTCGGCGCGGAAATCCATCGCGATGCCCCAATTAGCCTCTGTTTGCAATTGTTCTTGGAAAGCGCACCAAGCTCCGGAAGGCTGCTGATTCTTGATTTGCTGCAACAGAGAGCAGGAAAGGGGCATGGCAATGTATTTTCACATATGTATGCTTGACTACTCTCTAGAGAGTGTAGTCCTCGATCCTCGTGCCACCAATCACGCATCTCGATGCATGCTGGCCGAAGAGTCGAATTGCACTACTCAATATGAAATGAATGCACGTATAAACACAACGACACCAAGACTCCATCATAGATAATCCGGAGTGTCGGTGACTGGGAATTGAGACACGTTCCGTCACTCGGAGTACGAAACGTACCTCGTTTCCCGTGCTCGGGCTAATTCCTATCCCAAACACAATGCAATATGCATGACATGCATGAATGCAACTAATGTACAACCTATCATGCACAATGCTATGGAATGGCATACACGATGCACGAGGTAACATGGCATATGCGATGTACTAACATACAACCTAGCATACACAATGCTATGAAATGAAATGGCATACACAATGCATAATGGACTTACACCAACACGAGTGGACCTCAGCCACACCCACATAGGAGGCCATTAGATGGAAATGAGACACTCGAAATGCGTGTACACATGCACGCAAACCGAGGACCGAACCTAAGGCACAAATGCCATTCTACCAAAGCATGGCAAGACATAGAACATGATATGCAAACAAGAAAATTTCAACACTAAAACATGATGCTAAACAGCCCCGAAACATGGCAATATGGCACCCGATGCATGAGGTGAGACCCGAAACTCAAAACTGGGCACATGGAATGACTTATAGCTATACAAAGCATGCATTATTTGAACATGAAGTGTAAAGACAGAGTCAAGACAGTCCCAAAACATGCATTTTTCCAGTTTAGAGTGTGGCCAAAAAGTGCTAGCAAGATGGCTTAAAATAGCATGCGAATTTGACCAACAAACATGGTTTACATGACAAGTGTAAGATGCACATGGAATCTGACCAAACCATCAAAAATCAGTGAATAAATCATATGAAAATAAGCCCAAATAACCACTGATATGCAACCATGGCATGCCAAAATGATGAGTTGCTTTAGAGGGCATACAAAGGGATTCTTAAGTACATACAAGATAGACATGTGGCAGCCCCAAACCCACTTTGAAAATAAAATATGGTAGTCCCAAAACTCAACAAATTGGCCCCAAAATGTGACTAAGAAGCATGCAAGATAGGGTCGCTTTGGAAGGCCAAAATGACCACCAAACAAGTCAAGGTGAGAGGGGGTCACCCCATCTAATTTGGAGGCTCAAAATAGCAGCCAAGCCACTGGAAATCCACTGGATTCCAGTGGCTAGAGGGCCAAACAAGGCATGCAACAATAGCTAGGATATAAAGCTCAAAATAGGAGGCAACCTAGCATACAAGATAGCATATGACCTCAAAAAAGAATGGAACCTTAATAAAGCATGAAGATACTATCAAAACAAGCCTTTTTCCAGTTTACAACAAGTCTCAAAAATGAACACAAATAAGGCTAAACTATCATGCAAAAATGGCCCTAAAAGAGAGAATAGAGGAAAGGGGCAGAAGCTGGTCCCAAATGGCCAAGAGCCCTTCAAAAAAGTTTAAGAGAGGCTCAAAACATGGCACTTCACAGTTTACAACAAGCCACGAAAATAAACACAAGTAGGCCTAAAACATTATGCAAGAAAAAGGCCTAAAGAGGGACAAAGAAGCAAGTGATAGCTGCTGGTCCCAAACAGAGGAGAGCCCTTCAACAATGTTGAAGAGGGGCTCAAAACAAGCCACTTTATAGTTTATAACCAAGTCTAAAACAGCTCACAAATAAGCCTAAAATACTATGCAAAAATAGGCCTAAAAAAGGGTTTAAACACAAGAGGCAAGAAGGAAGCCTCAAACAGGAAAAGGCCCTTAATCAAACATGAAAAGGAGGTAAAAATATGACTATTTCCAGTTAGGGTCGGAGCCCAAAAATATAAGCATAAGGAGCTAAGAAAGCATGCAAAAAAAAGGCAAAAAGAGAGAAAATGGGACTCACCCTTGAAGACCAATGGACCAGCAGCCTTTGGACCAAGTTTTGGGAGCTCTTCACCTCTGGAAAACAGCCCCAAGTTGTTGGAAAGGAGGATGGAGTGGTGGTGCTATGTGGTGGTGTGGAAATGATCCAAGAACAAAAGGGTTTGGAGGCTTGGAATAGAGAGAGAGAGAGATGGAATGCAAGAGCTTCAACACAAATTTTGTAACCCTTCAAAATGGGTGTGGGGGTGCTGGTTTTATAGAGGAGGAGTGGAGGAAAAGGGGGGGAAAATCAAATTCAAATTCCCCCCCCCCCAAATGGGCAAATCCCTGGGCAGGGGTCTGGGGGAAAACAGAGGGTACATCTGTAACACACTTGGAGAGGGGAAAATGGCCGGCCAGGTCAAAAGGGCCAAAGTGGTCAGCCACCAGTTTAGGTGGCCGGCCGACCAGTTTAGGTGGCCGGCCGACCAGGTCAAAAGGGGCAAAGTGGCTGGCCACCCCCTAGGATGAAGCCCCAGAAGTTAGCTTTCCAATGCCGCAAACCTTGCATTAAAATTCCTCCTATGGAAAAAGTTATGCCAGTTTTGGTGAAGCCGCGCAGATTCAGTCCAACTGGATTGATCCCCTACTTCAACCAATCATATCTCCCCGCCCGGACTTGTCCTTACGAGATTCCTGAGTGTAAAATGAAGCCCCAGAAGTAATCTTTCCAACGGTGGTGGCCTCATATCTTAATTCCTGTTGTGCAAAGAGTTATGCCCGTTTCGGTGAAGCCGCGCAGATGTTTTCCTCCTTCTCGGATTCATGCTGAACCACTTTTGACCAAAAAATTGCTGGCCTCCCACCCTCCTACAAGCTTTCTAACAATGAAAATAAGGTCTCCACCAAAAATGAACCAAGACGGATGCAAAACGGAGGTTCGGGGGCTGAAACACGCAGTTCGGGGCCCCGAAAACAGGCTGTTAGGCATCGGAAGTGGCGTTCGACCACGAAGTTGGTCTCTCGGACCACAGTGTCCCTCAAAAGGGAGGAAATAAGGTGTATGCCAAAAACCGGAGCAAACGGAGGTGGTTAAGCGGTCCCGAACCAAGGCACACGGCCGACGGCTCCGAAAAACCGAAAACCGGGCTCCAAATGGGAAAAATGGCCTACGACCACGAAACGTAGCCTACGGCCACTGAGAGATGATCTACGAGACCTCTCCCTCCCTTCGGGAAGAGAAAACGGAGAAAACGAGACCTGGTTCACAAACCGAGGCAAGGTACAAAAGAGTCCGGAAGTCTAGAAGCAAGGCTCGCAGCCGAAACTCCGCAACCTTAGAACGAGCACAATATGCAACATCACCAAGCGCTCAATCGGTGACGCCTGAGTCTTAAGGTCGGTCAAAGATGGGGTGTCTGCAGCATGCAGCACCGCAATGTTGTCAATTTGTTGGGGTATTGTGCGCACGGTGCGAAGAAGCTGCTTATGTATAAGTATGTGGCTAATGAGAGCTTGGACAAGCTTCTCTTCAGTAAGTCCTCTTCTGCTTTTATCTTTTTTTTTGGATGCATCACTCAGTTCTTATTTATGTGGAGTTGAAATTGGGACACCAAAATTGAATTTATGGTTGTTATAGTAGCAATTAGTGACGAGTTTATTGAATTTTAGCTGTCATGGTTAGGTGCCAATTGAATAAACAGGTACTAGGTAGATGTATTGAGATTTAAGATATTGAATATGGTATATTTCGTACACTTAGCCATCCATCATAAGAAATACTATTTGATGCATGCCTTGTACGAAGTACATCACCTTGAAGCAATACCCATTTTTAGAACTGATGCTTAGGAGCATGTGAGCCCATTCTTAGATAGGAATGTAATGGAGATTTGTGCCTTATTTGTATTCTTTTCATCTTTGTAAATGGAAGTTTTTCATTAAATTGTTGATGGTGCCATAGTACCACTCAATGTTGCACTTTGCTAGACCTAGGGTGGTCTCAACTGCCACATTCATATTCTCTGCATCTTGAAAAGAGTCAAATCAGCTACTATAGTTTACATGGGCAATTGTTTATCAAGGCATAATGCAGTGTTGCACGTGCTTGATGTACAGTTCTAGTGAAACATGTTAGGAAAATTATCTTTTGTGAAAGAAAAAGAAATGGGCAAAAAGTTGGCTAACATGAACTCTCTACGTCAAAACCAGTTATTGAAAGATTTCTAATTGTTGTTCATTTCATTCCAAATGCCCTTCAAAATGTTGTAGTGCAAATGGGAGCAAAATGCTATTCAATTTCAGTTGCTTGAAAAACAATTCTATTTTAAGTGGCTATTAAACTTTTGTATAATGTTTTGGAGAAAGGTCCCAAAATTGATGTCCTTGTCATTTCCCACATAGAGTAAAGAAAACAAGTTGCAAAAGGACGGACATATCCCAAGCACATCCTGCAAGGGTAGGATACAAAAATGCATCGTACTTGTTTAGCTACTAAATTTTTTATTTTTTATTTTTTTTGGTGTAAGTCATTATATTATACTTTTTTGAAAAGCTCATGGTTTGGTTCCAAAGGTAGCTTGACTAACCCTTTTTTTTTCTTCATTGGTATTTTCATTTTCTAGCTTCTAGAACATTAACACCATATGTATGAAAGAGGAAATTCTTTTTGTTGTTAAAGTTGTTTGTGTTTAATCAACTGCTAGATGGAAGGACCAGCAAAGTTGGCACAAAACAATTCCAAGCCATGGAGATAGGCATTCAGGCTTGCTGGACTAATGCAGGAGCACCCCAAAGAAAGAGTGGTGGATTTGGAGTGTGGGAATTGTGTAGAGTACTCGTAAAAACATTTTTTATTTGGTTATAATTAGACTTGTATTTGAATGGTAAGATGAAGCTTAACGGTTAACTATTATCTTTGTCTTTGATGATTTTAGGAATAGGTAGGCATGTAAGAAAGTGGAGTTTTTGCATTTGAACATGTGTAGAAAAATTGTATTAATAGGTAGAAAGTTAGAATTATTAATTTTATAATTTTTATAATTTGCAGAGTATAATACATCAAAATTATTAATTTTATAATTGTTATAATTTGAAATGTCAATTTTATTGAATAAGTGCTAATGGTTAATTTTATTTTATTTTTATTTATTTATTTATTTTTATAGATTGCTTTTGCGTGGGCTATTATGAATATTTATTTTTGTGTACGAAGAGCATTTGTTTTGTATAGGGAAGACATTTATTTTTGTACAATCCTTTGTTTTGGAAATCCAATATTTTTGTATGTAATATTTAACTTAGATGGATTATACTTGTTTGGTATGGATTTATATGATATTTGGAATATGATGTTACAAGTTAACGTTTTTGAATAGTTGATAATGAAATGGGTATTATTGATAATGGATTTAGATTATAATTGATAGATGTATTATTCTGTATATGTACAGGTTACAGGTTGCATTGATAATAGAATGCATATAATTTAAAAATTAATAAAAAATATTCAATTTGTGTATTTAAAAAAAATTAATAAATAGAGCTTTTGGCAGCTAAATATTTAGCAGCCAAAAAATAAAAAGGAAATTTGTTGGTGACTAAATAGTTAGTAGCCAAAAAAAGTGAAAGTTTTTGGTGACCAAAAAATTAGTAGCTAAAAAGTGATAAGAATATGTTGCAAGACCAAGAAGAAGATAAGTCAGCTACTGCAACATCACGATGAATCAATTGTATACATCAAGCCTTAGCAGAGTACATATCAATTGTGTACATCAAGTCTTAGCATAGAACATCGAGTCTCAGCAGCAGCAGATTAATTCTCATCTATCATAACTAACTTCTAACTAATTACTGTTAAAGAAGTTAGTTATGTAACCTCTCTTAGTTAGGATCATAGTTATGTTAACTGTAATTGAGTTAACAGTTGTAACCATTTTCTCTATAAATTGTAATAGTTCCATATAAATGAATAAGTTGAATAGATTCAAATTCAAGATATTTCAAGATATTCTTTAAAAGGAGCACCATGATTTTAGCGACTAAAAAATTGGTAGCCAAAAAGGAGTGCCATGTTTTTAACGACTAAATAATTGGTAGCCAAAAAGAAACCTACAGTTTTTGGCGACTAAATATTTTAGTCGCTAAAACAAAAAAGCACATTTATTGAAAACTTTGAGCGACTAAATTTTTAGTCGCCAATTGGCGACTTTCAGCGACAAAAAAATTAGTCGCCAATACCTTTGCCGACAATCATCCAGCGACAAAGATGGCGACCAAAAAATTTAGTTAGCAAAAATTTTCGGCGACTAAAAATTTAGTCGCCAAAAGTGTAATTTATTGTAGTGCACTGGTCAACTGGGAGGATGACCGAGGGATGTTCGGCCGGTCGATCGGCTAGTGTAAAATTTTCAAATCTTGAAACAAATTTTGCAAGCAAGTGGTCGACTGGGGGAACAACCGGTCAGGCATCCGATCGGTCATCAGGTGCTCATGTATACCTGTAAAGCTAATGACTATTGTAGACGTCCCCGAACGCATCCCGGGGAAGGAGTGCGAGTCCCCCCCGTTCTGGTTCGATATTGGGTCTACTACAGTTCAAGGACTCGAATGTCACGGTTCTTAATCTTTAACCAAAGAGTCCAAATCCGGCAAATCGTTTTGAGAAAACAGATTTTTAGAAAAGAAGTGCCAAACATGGACTGCTTTGCCAAATACAGAGTCGCCACCTAAATGTTTTTTTAATGGGAAATTTAGGAAACCCTGACTCGGTGCCAAAGGCCACGTGTCCGTCATCACCAAAGTTGCCTCGGCTCGGGAACTTGGGTACGATTGGAGAAGGTCACTTCGTGAGCACCCCCGCTCGCCCGATCAAAGACCGGCCTCTACTAACCATGATATCTTATTTTGAAAACATTGTGCGTTCTTATTCCGGTTATTATGCCTAGGTTACTATGTGATGCGCACAGCATACAAGTATAGACTGAGTCGTCTGAATTGGAACAAAACATTTCATGTTTGTTTGTTTGAAAATGGTTTGATGGTGCTACCCGCAGGTAGGCTAAGACGTGGATTTGCCACCCTCAGGTGGGCTTTAGAACACGTGATTTTGCCACTATCTAGTGGGCTTAAAACAAACATTTGATGAATTGTCCAATCCAAGTAACTCAGCCTCCACCCACAGGCATTCAAGGCAGTTATATCACATAAGCATATAGCCTCATGGTAAGCATGCTATTCATGTCAACACTCACACGCATGCAAGGATGCTAAAGCATAAAAACTCACCGAGTACTCCGAGCCAAAAACAGAAGCTCATTAGAAATCATGCATGATCCTAATTATACAGTAATGCCTAATGCAACACATGCAAAAATGTAACTATAGCAGGCTCGGCTATTCTAAACATGGCATATGGAATGCTACAACTAACACGTATTCAATTTGGAATTGAAATACAAATGCAGTTTGTATGATGCGCCGAGCCCGATGCGTGCAAAACAGATGAATGATGCAAACATGCTATCATACTGTATGCTAATCGAAATATGCCCTATATCTAACCATCGTAAGCAGGTAAATAAAAGAGAAGAAAGACGTGGGGTTGGAAGACATACATCACACTCACCCATACTTATTACAATTATGCCCTCGCGCAGAGGGTCCGAATAAATAATATACAGTCCCGAATGAAAGAATAGTACAGTCCAAATATTACAGTCCAAATAATATACAAATTCCTAATTAATTAATAAATTAACTAAGAAAAACTGTAAACTGGCATGCAAGCCAGGGGCTGCCTCGATTCTGATGAATGATATATGCTGGGCTGTCTTGCGCGGAAATCCACTGGGATGCCCCAATTAGCCTCTGTTTGCACCTTTTCTCGAAATGCGTGCCAGACTCCGAAAAGTTGCTGATTCTTCATTTTGCTGCAACAGAGAGCAGGAAAGGGGCATAGTAATGTATTTCACAAATATATGCATGCCTCGATCCTCGTACCACCAATCACGCATCTCGATACATGATGGCCGAGGAGCCGAATTGCACAACTCAATATAGAATGAATGCATATGAATGCTACAACAAAACCTAACTCCATCATGGGTAATCCGGAGTGTCGGTGACTTGGGAATTGAGACCCGTTCCGTCACTCAGAGTACGAAACGTGCCTCGTTTCCCGTGCCCAGGCTAACTCCTATCCCAACCATGATGCAATATGCATGATATGCATGAAATGTAGCTAATATGCAATCCTAACATACACAATGTCATGAAATGGCATACACGCTAAACGAGGTAACACACAACCAAGCATTCACAATGCTACGGATGAAATGACATACGCAATGCAGTAACGGGCTTACACCAACATGAGAGAGCCTCAACCATACTCACACAGGAGGCCGATGGATGAAAATGAAGCGCCTCGAAATGCGTGCACACGGGCACGCAAACCGAGGCGATGACATAAAGGCATGAAACGGCCTGAAATATGATATACAATGAGACTAAAATGAGATGTCTCGAAATGCGTGCCCACGGGCACGCAAACCGAGAAAATGGCATACGGAATGCAACAGGACTAAAATGAGATACGCGATGCAATATGGGCTTATACCAATATGAGAGAGCCTCAACCATACTCACACAGGAGGCCGATAGATGAAAATGAGATGCCTCGAAATGCGTGCACACGGGCGCGTAAACCGAGGCGATGGCCCTAAGGCATGAAATGGCCTAGAAATGATATGCAAACATGCAAATGAATTTTGGCACTGAAATGTGGGGGAAACAGCCCCGAAATGAGGCGAAAGTACACCCGATGCATGAAATGGCCCGAAACATGAATTTAGGCACCCGAAATGGCCTATAGCTATACCAAACATGCACAATATAGACATGGAATGAAAATACAGTAGCAAGACAGCCCCAAGACAAGCATTTTTCAGTCATAAAAAGGGCTAAACAGCAAGCACACATAGGATTAAGCAAGAATGCAAAAATGGCCCCGCAAGAGGGGTATTGAAGCAAGTGATACATGCGATGCCCAAATGGAAAAATACCCTTCTACAACACTGATGAGGGACTAAAAATATGAACATTTACAGTAGATGACATCCCCCAACTCAGTATGAAAACATGCTAAAAATGTCATGCAAGAACTAGGATACATAAGGCTATAACATGAGGTACCCCAAACATTCATCAAACCAGAAAAGACCCTTAATTAAATATGTCAAGAAGATCAAAATATGACTCTTTACAGTTCTGATGATGGCCGAAAACAGAAGCTGGATAAGCTTAAAAAAGCATGCAAAAATGGGGGTCAAAGAGGGGTATAATGACAAGTATAACATGGGGACCCCCAACAAGGTTGATCCCTTCTACAATGTTGTAGAGGGACACAAAATAATCTTAATCACAGTTCATGACATGCTCCAAAACAATTTACATATAGGCCAAACAAATCACGCAAATTTACGGTAAATAGGAGAGATTATGAAGCAAGTGCAAGATAGGGGGCCCAAAAAGGGTTGAGCCCTTCTTCAATGTTGAAGAGGGGCTCAAAATAGGCCCACTTACAGTTTACATTATGCTCGAAAACAGATCACTCATAGGCTAGAAATTTCATGCAAAAATGTGACATACAAGATGATATTGAATCAAGTACAAGATGGTGATCTCAAATAGGGTTGAACCCTTCAACAAACATGAAGAATAGCTCAAAAGAGTGACCCTTTCAGTTTGGGTCGGAGCCTAAAACAGTGAGCAAATAGGCTTAAGAAATGAGGCAAGAAAATGCTACAAAAGAGGGAGATGGCAACTTACCCTTGTAGACAAGTCTTGACAGCCTTTTTGGACCAAGTTTGGATGCTCTTTGCCTCTGAAAAACCAGCTCCAAGTGTTGGAATGGAGTGTGGGGGTCTTGTGCTAGGGGTTGATGTAGAAATGGTACAAGAAAAATGACTTTGGAGCTTGGAAATGGAGAGAAATGGGAGGTGGAAGGTATAGCTCCCTCTCAAATGTGTCTAACAAATGTCCAACCTCTTGCCAAGAAGCCAAGCCTCTCCTTTATAGAGGAGAGGCATGAAAAATATCTAAGGGACCTCTCTAATCCTCCATACACGTGTATGGAGGATGGTCCAATTGGCAACCAGCTGGCACAGCTGGAATACACTGAGGGAGAGGAAAATGGCCGGCTAGTTAAAAAAGGAAAAAAAGTCATTTTTTGGTAAGTGGCTGGCCGGCTGGAAAAGGTGGCCGGCCGGCTAGGGTAAAAAGGTCCAAGCCATAAAACTGGTCGGCCATGTAGCCGTTGAAGTTAGCTTTCCAATGCCGCAAACCTTGCATTAAAATTCCTCCTGTAGAAAAAGTTATGCCAGTTTTCGTAAAGCCGCGCAGATTCGGTCTAACCAGACTTCAACCAACCATATCTCCTCCCCCTGGATTTGGACTTAGGAGATTCTTGAGTGCAAAATGAAGCCCCGGAAGTAAGCTTTCCAATGGTGGTGGCCTCATATTTTAATTCCTCTTGTGCAAAGAGTTACGCCCGTTTCGGTGAAGCCGCGCAGACTTTTCTCCTTCCCGGATTCATGCTGAACCACTTTTGACCAAACAAAAAGTTGGTTGTCAAAACAATTGCTGGCCTCCCACCCTCCTACAAGCTTCCTAACCATGAAAATAAGGCCTCCACCAAAAATGAGCCCAAACCGATGCAAAATGAAGGCTCGAGGGCCAAAACACGCAGTTCGGGGTCCCGAAAATAGGCTGTTGGGCACCGGGAGTGGTGTTCGACCACGAAGTCGGTCCCTCGGACCCCAGTGTCCCTCAAAAGGGAGCAAATAAGATGCATGCTAAAAATCAGAGCAATCGGAGATGGTTAGGCGGTCCCGAACCGAGGCACACGGCCTGACGGCTCCGAAAACCGGGAACCAGGCTCCGAAATGTAGCCCACGGCCACTGAGGGATGGTCTACGGGACCTCTCCCTCCCTTCAGGAAAAGAAACAGAGAAAACCGAGCCTGGTTCGCAAACCGAGACAAAGTACAAAAAGAGGGTTCGGAAGTCCGGAGGCAGGGCTCACGGCCGCAACTCTGAGACTTCTGAACGAGCACGATATGCAACATCACCGAGCGCTCAATCGGTGACGTCTGAGTCTTAAGGTCGGTCAAAAATGGGGTGTCTACAACTATCTATAGTAATTTAATGAAAGGCTCAAGTATCCTCAATTTGATGAAAGATCTGAGATATTTTGAATTTAATATTGATTTGATGTTAATGTTGAAGCACAATTTTTATTAGTTTTTCAACAAATTTAAATTTGATAAAAATCTAACGAAGGATTGGAGATGGTCTAAGGAAAAATTATTAGGTACTCCAGCGGTAGTATGTGTCCATTTTCTTTCACCAATTATCATTTATCTTTGATAAATAACTTGTTTGGTAAATGTTTTTTGGTTTTCATAATATGTTTTTTATGCGGCAATTATTATTTTTTTCGGCCAAATGGACTAAAGGGAGAGCGGATGAATTTTCCTTTTTATTTGGTTAGACAGTAATTACAAAGAGAAATATGTTGCTAAAACCAAATAGGCAATATTTTATATAAATTATATATTTATCTTTTCACAAATACCGTTTTCTCTCAATTTTGAAGGAAAAGAAAAGGAGAAATTTCAATTTAGTGCATGTTTTGAAAAATTATTACAAATAAGTGATAAATTTTATGAATATTAATAATTAAAATCATAAATTTTTAAATAAATATTTTAAATTATCACTGAAAGATAATTTTCCCCAATAAAAATAGTCCAAATTGTGGGCTTTGTCCTCTCACTCCCTCTTCATACTCTTCATTCCCTTGTTACAAAATACTAACAATATGAATATTAACCCTTCCCTTTTATAACATTCACTTCTCTCTAAACTCAAATGTTTATTTATTTATTTATTTATTTATTTATTTATTTATTTATTTATTATTATTATTATTATTATTATTATTATGAAAATAACGAAATAGAAATCTATATCACCTAAGAGGTAAGACTCATACTCAAACTAAACAATACTTTGATAAGGAAGCACTTTATCCACTAAACCCTTGTATTTCCTCCCAATTAAAATTCAAACTACAAAACTACGAATATAAAATTAATCACATAAAATAATCATGACTATATATATTGCATGGTGGGTCTCATTATAAAAGATACAATTTCGTTTAGATTACACTATTTATGTTTTATGTGATTGGTTCTATGAACAATTTTGTGTCCATAGAGTAATTGCTCAAATAGGAATAAGATTTTCTATATTACTTTCTTACAATAATCAAGATTATTGCTAGGATGATAGTGTTTTGGGCTTAAAGTATCTACTTACATTACAACTAAATATGGTTTGGACTTGAATAACTCACTTAAACTACCATTGTAAGATTATTACAAGGATGATTATGATAGAGAATTTTAATCCGTTTAAACGTACTGAAAAATCTTTAGGTCCACCAATGGGAGAAACTATAATGGCAATGTTGTGAGTGGTGGGGTTTGGTGTATGGTGCTCTCAACGTGGAGGAAAGGTGTTTGGCATATCTTTCAATGGGCAAAGAGGTAACCCATCAATTGTGACAAATGTAGGGGTAAAAGAAGGGGGGGTTTGAGTGATGGTAATGGATTGATTGATAGGCAATTTGGACCTTCCACCACCCAATGTATACAACAAGGGCAGATGCTCTTTGTCTACACTTCTTAATGGCTATCAACATTTTTTTGAAGAATTGTGTGCCCTTATTTTGTTCAAATGAGGATATGAAAAGCTTATGGATCATATCCTCCAATAGCATGTTTTTAAACATGGGTAAATTATGTAAATAGTTCCTATACTTTACACGATGTGCCAATTTGGTCCTTATAGTTTCAATTTGCTCGATTTTGTCCCTTAATTTAACGGATTGTGTCATTTTAGTCTAATAAATAACGGTTGTTAAATTAATTTAACGGAATGTCAAATAATGTGTCAATATGGTCCCCTATAGTTTCAATTTTCTCAATTTTGACAAGAACTAAATTAACACATTGTGAAAAATACAATGACCAAATTGACACATTGTTTGACTTTCCGTTAAATTAACTTAACAACCGTTATTTATTGGACTAAAATGACACAATCCGTTAAATTAAGAGGCAAAATCGAATAAATTGAAACTATATTGACCAAATTGACACATCATATAAAGTACAGGGATTATTTGCATAATTTTCCCTTTAAACATTGTACATGGAAGTGGTGAAGCAATTTACTACTAACATATTGGGTAATTTTGTTCAAATGTAAATATGTTAAAAGTATATGTGAATTCAAAAATATTTTTACTATTTATGCACATATATAATTCTCAAATACTAATGATATGTATGTAAAACCTGTGATCAACTTACAAATTCAGATTTTACCCCTCCAATCCACTTGGGCAGTGTTTGGTTAACTAAAATGAAGTGGAATTGAATAAGCAGTCCACTAGAATATCCATTCTCATGTTTAATTGATTAAAAAATAATGAAAATGTATTGTAAATGAAATCAACATCAATTTATAAAAATCATTGCATATGAAAATTTAAAAAATAATTATTTCATTTTACTCAATCTCATTCCAATGATCCAAATAAAACATTAGCGAAGACATCCCTTTATAACTTCGAGAGGACATACGTGAGCTCATACACAACATCATCATAATTTTTGTGGCCTTCCAACCGATTAACATTATGGCTTAATTTAGTTTTATCACAAATTAATCACAAAATGAAACTAATCAAGATCGCAAGTGATAGGCTAATTTTGTGGGCTGTGGTCTATAGCAAATCTTCGAGGCCAAAGTTGAATCAATCAAGTCTTGTTTCCTGATTGAAACAATTTTCAGAAGTCAATCAAATGACCAACGAACAAACTTGAGACAAACTAAAATAAATAAATAAAGAAAGATAGGGAGACATAAGATCCTACACAGTTGTTCTTAGGTGTTGTAGCTCTAGTAAGTTGGGTACGGTTGGTGAGAAATGTCTCATCCTCCATAATTCCACCTCACATCAATCTTTAATTTCACAATTCCATAGTTTACTTTACTGGAAAATGAATTTGTTACCAAAAACACAAAATATAATTGGCCTAAAAATGTCTTATTTTTTAAAAACAATGTATTGATTCTTCTTAAATTGTAGATTCTACTATTTTGTACTATTAAAAAAATATGTAATGTTTACACACTCACACAAAATCGTATTCATTTTATTAATGAGTGTAAAGGAACATAGGATTACTGTTGTGCCTTAACACAATAATAACTATTGTATCTCAATTTGAGATTTATTATGGGGTTATTTTTATGATCTGAATCGTTCATTTTGTAGGGTTTATTGAATACTTCATACCTATCAAAAATTATACTCATCGGATATCAATAACTATGTGATCGGATTGCATACTTTTTATGCTATTTCTCAAAAGAAAAACTTGTTGTTTATTTTTTTTTATGATAAATTTAATTCGATCATATAGTTATTGATATCCAATAAATATGAATTTTGATAGGATGAAGTACACAATGAACCCTACAAAAAGAACGGTTCAGATTATAAAAATAAACCCATAATAAACCTCAAATTAAAACACAACAGTAACCCCTCATCCAATGTAAAGTGTTGCAAAAAGCATACCCTTAGGTCATGTTTAAGATTAGAAAAGAAGGGTAAATTGCAAATACACCTTTAAAATTGGCTTAAAATATCATTTCCCTTTTTGATTTTCAAAAAATTAAATCATGCTCCTTGAAGTTTTTAATTTCATAACATATGGTATCTTTTATTAATAAATAATCAAGTCAATTAACTATTTTTAATAATGTCAAAATTTTATTTTAATTAATAATTTATGTAATTTTATCATTGTATAAGAAAGTAATTATGAATTTTATTTTTTAATTAATTCTGTAAAAAAAAATTTGACAAGAAAATATTTGTAATTTTTAAATCACAAAGAGCAATTCGTATTTAAAAAAATGTTCAGAGATATATTTGTAATTTGCACAAAAAAGAATGTATGTGTGGTAATTGTTTTCATTGTAAAAGAAAAAAAATGAAAATAGTTCTTAAAGAAATAGAAAAAGCTTTTCTATTTTTTATTTTTACTTGTTTTGAAAATAAGTTTTCTTTCCCCACTTCCCCCTCTTTCTGAAACCCTTTTCCAGCCACTCCCCTTCTCCCTCCCCCCTCTGGCAACCCCTATTGGCCAATCCCCTCCTCCCTTTGATCACTTTTCACTTCAATAACTTTCAAATATGTTATTAACTTGCTTTTGTAAAAAAACACTTTTTGATTTTATGTAAACATAAGATTATAAGGTTAATTACACTAAAACTTTCTTAACTATTTGAGAATGTTTTCTTGGCCTATGAACTTATAAATTTTGATCCCTCAACTATAAAACTTTCTGCTGGGGGCTGAAGGTAATGAAAGGATCTAATGTCTACTTGGAACTGAGTCCTATATATACAGCATGCAATCTCCACTGACTACTTAGCAAACTAGAGGTATTGCACCTATACATACTCATATAACAACTAAAATGGGTGTTAGGATTGCAAAATTATTAGATATATTCTTGAGTATCCTATTGTAGTAGTTTTGGTCAACCAGAGAACTGTTTTTTTGGATAAGTATAGTAAAAATTTCATTAAAAACATAAAATTCAATATACAAGAAAATGAAATACATAGTGAGAGATTCAAAGAGTACAAACTCTCCTATTACTGTTGCTCGCATCCACATAACCAATCCATTTATCTAATAAATTTTTACAATTTTAAATAACAAAACAACAAAGTAAAAACAATAACTAAAAGTAGATCTTAACTATGCAATATCACATGATGGTCCGACACTATTAAATATTTACTCAATTAAGATTTATGTAACTTTCAATACTTTAGGGTATAATATTTTATATCAATTATGAGTGTTGAGTGAGCTTCCATGCATGCATTATTAAATATCTCAACTAAAACACGTTCCTCACTAACCACCACCACATGTGTCTATGTCCCTCCCCTTCTCGTCTTTATATGACCCTAATATAAGCACTTATCCATTTTCTTCTTCTTTTAATCTGTAGGGTAACTACCTGTGAACTAGTTTCTCATTGGCAGTTGCATTGACTAATGTTATATAACTAATATTATAAATAATTACCTAAATAATAAAAAATATTACGTAATTTTGTTCAAAATAATGTGATTAAATTTTGAATTCACTCATTATAAATGTAGGTGTAGATAACCCTTCGTTTTTTTGAAGGAACCAATCTCATTTTAAAATAATAGTGTGCCAGTAAAAGAACCAATAGGTGACTTGGGTTATGTTCTCCCACATCTAAGATAAGTGCATAAAATCAAACTTTTGAGTTTTGGGTCCAAAACTTTAAAATAAAAAATAAATAAAAGTTCTATCAAAATAGTGGTTAATTACAAAAATGTCACTATCTTGGATAAAAAATTCTATAAAAAATATACATTGTTTGGTTTTATTTTTAAAATGGGAATTTTATTTTCAACTTTTTCATCATAAGTTTTTAGTAGTTTAAGGACATAAGAAAAAAGTGTTTTTAGGTCAAGTCCTCTAAAGCTTCCAACATCATTTCGGACCAAAATACTCCAGCGCTAATAGTTTGTTAGGGTATCTTTGGAATGATTTAAAAACTTAAAAGCTCAATAACTTTTGATTTGCATATTTGTTTTTTATAAAATATATATTTTTAGAATATTCTCATCAAAATCTATCAAACAAAATAAATAATGAACATGAAATTAAAAAAAAAAAAATTCACGAACCCAAGTCAAAGAAATTTCACTAAAATCAATTAAATGCCACTATAATTAACTTTAAATTTCACTGGCAAAATTGGTCAGAAAAATTTCAGAATTGCTCAAAGAAATTTTTGAATTGCTTATTTTCTCTTAGAGAAATTTTAGAAATTGGACAATTGAGAAGTTCATGAAATTTCTTTGACTTTTAGTTAGAAAACTCAGTGAATTTTTTTTTCTTCAAAATTTCATATTCATCATGATCTTATTTAATAGATCTCAATGAGACGATTTCAAAAATATAAATTTTACAAAATATGAAATTTCAAATCAAAAGTTATTAAATTTTAAATTTTTGAAACACATTCCAAAATACAAGTCCTATTAACTAGACTTATTTAACTACTATAAAATAAGAGAGTGATAAATTTATCACTAAAAATTTATTCATAAAAACAAAGAGACTGATAAATTTATCACTATAAATTTTTTCATAAAAATAAAAGACTGATAAATTTATTTTTATCACTTAATAAATTTATCAATAGGACTTAATGGGTAATAAGTCTCCAAAGTAGGACCTATTGGGTAATAAGTCTCCAAAGTAGGACCTATTAGTAGTTTACCCAAAATACAATCTATCTACAGTGAAGAGAGAAGTCGTTGAAATTTCATGGTACCAATTGTTAAAGAGTGCTACTAAATGCCCCTACCTTCCTCATTTTTCTTTGAACCCCTACCATAATCCCAAATATACCCTCAACCCAAAAAAAATTCATTTTTCAACCAGCAACCTCACCCTCAACTTCGGCGACTCCTCCCACAACCCTCATCCTCCATTGGAAACCCTTCTTCAGCCCTCATTCCTCACCAACAGTCAGCCATTATCACCACATTCCTCATTGATCCACCTCTTCTATCTTCTTATTTTTCTTCTTCTACCCCAGATCTCTCTTCTTCTATCGATCCACCACCGCGACTATCACCACTGCCACAACCACCCCTTTTTGTACCCATCTTCTCCATCAACAATGAAGAACGACAGTGACTCCCTCTCCATCATCGACAGTGAAAAAGATTTGTGAGATCTGACTCCCTATCTTGCAGTCAATGAATTTGTTTGATAGTTTGTTTGTTTGCTATGTTGGTTTGTTTGTTACAATGACTAATAAATAAACTGGATTTTTATGCTCAAAACTGAGTAATCGAACAAATCCTTTATGTTCAGCACTGTGTTATCAAACCAAATGAATTATTTAGAATTGTGTTGCCGAACATTCAGGATTTACTCATCACTGTGTTGCTGAACCCACTCTGCCATCGTGAACTTCGAATCCATGCGAGAGAGAGAGAGAGAGAGAGAGAGAGGGATAAAAACCTAGGGTTTTTAGAAGAAGACTAAGAAAAAAATGAAGAAGAAGATGGAGGAGGAAAAGGAGGAGAATGAGGATAAAAGGGAGATGGAGGTAACGGAGAAAGGCTAAGTAGCTACAGTTGGCGGTGAGGAGTTGATGGTTGTTTCGAAGGCTGTCAACTGGAGTCGAAGTGATGGTGGGTTGGTCGCCGAAGGGTGTCAGCGGGAGTGGAAGTGGTGGTGGGATTAGGGTTAGAGTTAGATTTAGAAGAATAGTGATGGGAGAAAATTGGAATTTGATGTTAGGGCAAAATTGTAATAAAATAAAATATAAAAAATTAGGGGTCCTAAGAAGAAAGATAAGGACATTTAGCAAGCCTCTTGTTAAAAGTATATTCTTGACATTTATGTTGAAATATGTCCTTATCTTCATAGAATTTCAAATCTTAGGGACTTTAACTACCAAGTAAATTGTAGTTGTCCTTAAACTCTTACACAAGTATGTAAAGGGATCCTTCCCTAATTTTCCTTGAATTTGTTTTCTGAAAACACAAAGGTGAAAAAGTAATGAAAAATTCAAAAACACTCATATTGTTTTCCTTTTATGTGCAAAAATATTTTTTTTTAAATTTTAAAATATATTTTTAGTTTTTTTTTTTTTTTTTTTTTTTACCAAAATAAAATTCAAGACATTTGAAAATAGATTTTAAAACAAAACCAAATATAATGAAAATTTTCCTTTCAAACTTAATGGTCCAACCATTACTCAAGGACCACTTGAATAGCTGTACACCATTCAATATGGAATTGAGGTGATTTCCATAAAACAACAAGTTCCTCATAAAAGATGGTCATTTCAATCCTTTCTAAGATAACATCCAATAATTTTTTTTTTCTTTTTTTTGTTGCTATAAATTGTGGATGTATTGTAACAATCTTAGATTTGATGTGAGGAAGGAGAGAGGAGGTGTGGTCAGTTCTTTATCCATTTGGTTGGTAATGAACTTAATTATTTAAAATCTTAGGTAATTAGATCATGGTTGTTCACACATGTTTTTAAGGGGCCATAGCAACTTGGCTTTTAAAATATCATTTTGGACCCACAAATATAGAATAATCAGAGAGAGCTTAATGAGTCATTCCACAATAAATCAATCGCTATTATTGCTATAGCAATAAAGCCTTCCTTTCTCTCAATCCCATCAATATAATTTAAGCTTACAGCTTCCCTTAATTTGGTGTAGAAATGACCAATCCTGTTCTCCAATGTCTTGTAAGGCAGTTGGAAGATCATTTCCAATGGCCATTCTAGGGTTTCCTATGGTGATAAGGGCCATCTAGCTAGGCCCTACCCTTGTCCTCAAGTGGTTTTGGCATGGACTAATTAGAGCATGACACGTGGAAGACTCGATGATGCCCTAGCCACTAAGCCAAAACATAAGGTGGTCATGTATTTATTTAATTTGTTTTTTACTCTCTTTTGTTTCTTTTAGACAAAATGGAAGAATTGCCACTCTCTCTTATAATGTGGTATACTATGATTAGATGTCAGATTTATTTTTTATGTTCTCGTTTTTTCAAATTAGAAATTTATATTACACTAAGTTTTTAACAAACTAATCGGATATTAGAGAGGTGATTTAAGATATGAGAAATAAGAACATAAGATCTGATATCTAAGAAGAAAATTCGTACCCAAAAGTAAACCTTAAGCTACTTAGGCCATCTTTTTATTTGCTAGTAGTAGTGGTAGTTCACAAGTCACCAGTATAAATATACATGCTAGGGTTAGGTTAACTTATTGTGTCATCTCACATCCCCACTCAAAGCTGTCTTTTCTCCTTCAAGCTCTCCACACCATACTTGATAACAGCTTCTAGCTTTGGATCACTAAATTGATCGAAAAACTTTGCTGCTTCCTCGTCGCAGAAGGGAATCCTTCCAACATAGCAAAGAATTAGGGTTGCAGAAGTATGAAGAAGCGTGTCGTAAGAAGGGATGCATCTAGCAAAAGGAGCAGTACTTCGGTTGTTCGGAGAGTGCGTTACGCAGAGTGTCAGAAAAACCATGCAGCGAACATCGGAGGGTATGCCGTGGATGGGTGCAGGGAATTCATGCCCAGTGGAGAGGAGGGGACCGAGGCTGCACTTACATGCGCAGCTTGCGGTTGCCATAGGAATTTTCACAGAAGGGATGAGGAAACTGAGGTAGCTTCTGAGTCTTCTTGTTCTTGATTACCATTAAATCAATGTCGAAAAGAGTGATTTATCATTTATGTGTGAGAATTTGAAATCATAGTTTTTTGGTTTGTTGTGTTTTTGAGATTGTTGTGCAGTGGTGGTACCAAAAAAAACAAATTTCTTCTTGGACAATATGAACCTTGTAATTTGATTAAGATACTGTGAAAGTAAATTAAAGTACTGTTTCTGGAGGGGAAAGATTTAGGTTTAATTTCTCCATCCTAATTCTTTCTTTAGTTACTTTTTTGTATACTTTCTGATTGTAATTCGAATCGGAGTTTTGGAAATGACTGAACATTTAAGATTTGTATGATTATAAACCACATGAGAAGATAAAGACCTTTGCTGTTCAAGTAGTTATTTGAATTGCATGAAATATGATGCATTCCATTTAGCCCAATATTGAAGTTATTGACACAGTCATGATTTTCTTTTTTATTATAAATTGGGATGTAAGCTTTTGAGATTAAGTAATTATCTTTTTAGTAATAAAATTCAGAGAAATATATAAAATATTATTCTTGTTTTCTTTGTGTTTTTCGTTCATTTCATACGCGTCTCTACATCAGTTATAGAGTGCCTAATTTGTCATGAATTGCATTTGAAAGTTAGGGATATAAGAGGCTAAGTGGAAAATAGTACATAGCTTGGATCATATAATCCCAAGGAGATGGATGGACACCAATATATATATAGATATAGATATAGAGACAGACATATCAAAGGGGGTTGGGGAACAAGATTGTGTTTTTTTTTTTATTGAAGAAACATACTGTGAATTATTAATTGAGCCCAGTTTTGTTGTGCAACATAGCCAATCAGATTTGATATTGTAATGCTGAGTTCTTTGGAGTTTTCAGAACCTCATTGACATCACAAAAATTCAAATTTTCACTTATTGCATATCCCTCCATTTTCTTGACAACAATTCAACTAGGAAATTTAGTTTTGTAATAATAATACTTTTGAACTTTGTAGAATCATTCATCATTTTCTTTTTCAAATTTATGAGGCCCACATATCTAATCATGTTTTCTTGCCCTAATTCAAAACTTCTTTACAATTAAATAAAGGGGAAAAAGGTTTAGTCTGAAAATAAATCAGATTTTTCTAGTGATCCTCATTTCCTTGGAAGGATCAATGGAATTAAATAGATTGCAACAAAGCAAAAGACAGAATATTAGAAATATATATATATGGTGTTTTTTTTTTTTTTTTGAACTAGATATATGGTGTGTGTTGAAAGTAAGATTTCATGATTTATGGGTGAATCAAATCTCATGATTATGAGCAAATTTATGTATTTTGATATTTATTTCAAATCTATCTGATTGTATTACACCTATGTATTGGTAATCGATTCTAATGTATAAAGATTATTTAAGCAAATGTCGAGTGTCATTTGGATTTGTGGATATAGGGGCAATGCGTTGAACCACGTAAATCTGTGCTCTTCCTCTTGCTTTTCAGTTTTTTTTTAATTTGTTTTTCTTCGCCAAACTTGATAATGTTAAACAAATGGATTGTGGAAACAGTACTTTTTTTATGTTATCCTCACAATAGATTGAATCTTTCAATCATAATATTGCCTTATAAGTAGGAACCTATCAGAAAAGAAACCATTAATTACATACTTACATGAGATCTTATGTGCCAAGGGTAGAACTGGGTCTTTTGTCGAAACGGAATGGTCTCACTTTTTTTTTCTTTTTTATTTATTGTTAATGGTAGAATTGTTACACACAGTATGCCAGGTCCATCAGCGTATTTTTCGTTCCAATTTGATTTCTTCATTCCCTCCTACATTACTTTCTAGAACTCGTCTAAATGACACAGTACAAAGGTCATGATGCAGAACTCATTTGGTTCATCCTATTAACTTGGATCATCCGAATTAAGTATCTTCAAAATTTGAGAATCCCAATGATAGTCTTTTTTGCACTTTTCGTTGTGTTTGAATTTATGAATTTGAAATGAAGAGATTTGAACACTAATCACCCTTTGCATTTTAGGCTGTGTTTGAATTTATGCATTTTATGCTAGAATCCCTTTGCATTTTTTTAGATGGGATTTCAATATTGAATTTCAGAGTTTTAACATAATGGATTTAATGAATTTGAAAGAACAATATAAAAGTAATTGTTTAAAATCCTTAATACTAAAGATCATATTTATACAAATATCATAATCAATTAATTCTCTTCCTATTCTACTATGTGCTCCTTTTAACTTCTTAACCTATTTATAATAGCCAACTCTTTATACTTTTACGAACTTTAACCTTAATTCTCTTCATTTGAAACCATCTATCCAAATGAAGCTTAAGATATTTTGGAATATATGATACGAGAGAGATATATTGAATATATGTACGGCTATATCATGTACATTATTAACCACATGCTTTCACAAATCACTACAGCAAAAAGCACTTTTGGCGACTAAAATTGCATTTTTCGTCGCTGAAAGTAGTACAATTGGCGACCAAAATGCAATTAGTCGCCAAAATTGATCACTTTTGCCGACTAAAAGAGTTTAGTCGCCAAATATAAGGGTATTAGCGACTAAAAGGCAGTTTAGTCGCCGAATGTAGGGGTTTTAGCGACTAAAGGTTGTTTAGTAGCCAAAAGTCACGGTTTTTGGCGACTAAAAATGATTTAGTAGCCAAAAGTTATGGTTTTGGCGACTAAAAACAGTTTAGTCGCTGAAAGTGAAGGTTTTTGGCTACAAAAAAAAAATTAGTAGCTAAAAACAGTCCATTACCGACTAAAATTCAGTTTAGTAGCCAAAAGGGGACGTTTTTGGCGACTAAAAACAGGTTTAGTCGCCAAAACTGCTTATTTCTAGGCGGAACTTAATTTTTTAGCGACTAAATAATAATTAGTAGCCGAAAATGATAGAATTGGCGACTGAAAATTTAATTTAGTCGCCAAAAGTGGCCTAAATTTTTTTTTACTAAATAATTTATTTTTTACATAAATTATATTGAATTAAAAAAATTATATTTATATATATTATTTTGTATTAATACCGGTTAATATACTATATAAATAATATATATTGCATATATACTCATGTGATGTTGTAGTGGCATAGTGGAGGAAGTGTGTTGCAAAAAGGTTCGGAATGTGGGACGGTTGGGGTTTGAAACTTAAAAAAAGCAAAAAAAAGTGGGTTTTTTTTTTTCCGACGGAAACACCTTTGGCGACTAAAATTATTAGTCGCCAAAAGTCTTTATTTTGGCGACTAAACGGTTTAGTCGGCGATTGAGTGAGTATTGGCGACTAAATTATTAGTCGGTAAATGTATGATTTTCAAAAGTGGAAAACACTATTGGCGACTAAAATTTTGGTCGCTAAAGACTTGTATTTTGGCGACTAAAAAAGTTTTAGTCGCCAATACCTCCGCCGACCACATATACGTGACAAATGTGGCAACTAAAAAATTTTATCGGAGAAAGTAAAATTTTGACTTTTAGCGACTAAAAACGGACTTTTGACAACTAAAAATTTAGTCGCCAAAAGTGCTTTTAATTTATGAACTTTAAATGAGATCAAGTGGATATCACTTGTTCAATTAAGTGAAATAAAATCTCAATATCACCTATCCATTTGATTGATGACATCACGTATGATGATCTTCGAGTGACATATTCATGCTGAGGATCCAATAAAAATTGGAATCTCAAGATTTAATTCACAATTGATGTTGAGGATCCAATAACTGTTGTAATCTTAAGATACAATTCAGTGAGAAATTTGGTCAAATGCTAGGAAAGACATGGTTGGAGCTAACATGTTGAGGTACAAAGATTATTAGAAAGAAGAGGATTGATATGCATGGCATCACATATTTTATTGTTACAAGAAATTAGAAAATAACTTACCAGCATGATAATCTTGCTCACATGCTTCTTAAAGCAAAACGGATTATGCTATACAGATAGGATTTGTGTATAAAAAATTTCATATAGAATTAAAAAAGTCCATCAGTATGAGTTATAACTACAAAAAATTCATTACAACGTCATTTCAATGATTTTTATATTTAAAATTATATATATTATAATATTTTCAAACAAAATATGTGCAGACACCCTTGTGTTTTGTAAACCTTCACAGTGGCCCTGCTATCAAATAGATACATTTGCAAACCAAATCAATTCGAATGTCAAATTTTTTATACCATCTACGTGTCATCATTGCATTGGTTTAACTTTTTTCTTTTTTGATCAGCAAAAAAGAAACCTTTATTGATGGAAAATCATACAAGAGATGAGATTACATCAAATAAAGGGAAGGAAGGGAAGAGCAGCATGCATCATAGCAATCAAACCCAATCCCAAATATTTAAAATTGTTTAACTTATAAGTGGTGTGCCACATCATAAATATTTAAAATTGTTTTCATTTTGATTGTAGAGTTTGATTCCTCACTATCTTTTCATTGGAGAGTTTGAATCATTAGTTTCATGGGCTTCACTATGGCCTTCTAATATTTTTGGACTGGACAGTCCAATTCACAAGAGAGATTCCCCAACTCTTCCTTAATTTTAAGGGCCTTAAATTACAAGCCACGTCGAATTTTAGATGGGTACAGAAGGCAAACCTACAAATTTTTACCCAACATTTTTTTTTTCAATCGATATGAGAGTGGTTACAAATATGAGAAATATTTGCATCATTAAACAGATTATTAACTCACAATAGTTAGAAAGTCAACAAAACTTAATACAACTAATATATCAAGTCCAAACCCAACAACCATTATTAACTACATAAAACATAGAGGTGACAAATGGGCGAGTATGAGAGGTCAAAACGAGTTATACATTAAAGCAATACAATCTAAACTCGTCCATTTAAGAAATGAGCTTAAACAGGTTGGGTTGAGTTGGATACAAGTCGAACAAATGAACCCAACCAACCCATTTACTTCATCTCTTTTTTTTTTTTTGTTATTCTCTTCTTCTTTCTTTTTTTTAACAAAAAATAAACATTTTTTATTTTTTATTTAGTTTTTTCAATTTTTTTATTTTTTTATTTTTTATATTTATATATATATATTATTTTTTTATTTGGATAAATTATAAATACATCCCCTGAGGTTTTATTAAGGGCTATTTTGGAAAAATGATTATAATCAGCTTTTTGGTTAAAAACTGATTATAATCAACTTTTTGTGAGAGAGGGAAGTGGGTTATAATCTGGGAAGTGGATTATAACCCACTTTCCAAAAGACCCCTAATTACGATTTACCCTTTGTAATTTTGAAAATTACATTCCGCCTCTTAAAGTTTCTAATTTCATAACAAATGGCATATTTTATCAATAAATCATCAAGTTAATCAATAGCTTTTAATGATGTCAAACATTTATTTCAATTAATAATTTAAGTAATTTTATTATTGTATAAAAAAGCAGTTAGAAATTTCATTTTTTCAGTTAGTTTGTCACTGCAACATTTACTTAGTTCAATGACACTTAAAACTACCACAAAACTACTCCACTAATGACATTTTTTAATCTTGTGGCATTTTCAACAAGTGTCATTTATACCTACGTCACAATAGATACTAGTGGCACCTCAATGACACTTGCAAGTGTCATTATACTATCAACGCTAAAGACTTTCAATGACACTTTGATGTCATGGTAAACACTACTCGTGACACTACCAAGTGCTATTAAAGAAGGCTTACTGGCACCTCAGTAACACTTGTAAGTGTCAGTACACCATCAAGGTTAAAAACTTTCAATGACATTTTAATATCATTATAAACATTATTCGTGACACTAACAAGCGCTAGTAAAGAAAACTTACAATCTAAATGAAAAATCTAGAAATCCCTTAGATGTTGATTTGTGATTATGTATCAATTTTAAACAGTATATAATAATCCCAATCAAACAATCAAGACAAATCGACACAACGATTTTACGTGAAAAAATCACAATTGGACACCTCCAATTGTGATAAAAAAAACCACGGGCAACAGCCACAAAACAATCCACTAAGAAGATATAAAGGAATTACACAGGTATACTCTCAATTACCTAGCGAATCCACGCCCCAATTGAACCAACCCCTATGTGCCTCTTCCAACCCCGTCTTCACCTCGGAATTGTCTTGACGATGAGCCACTCCAGAATCCACCAAAGCTTCAGCCTCGAATTCTTCAGAATCCACTGAAGAACAACTCTCTCTTTTGTGTAGAATGAACAAACAATCCTTTGATGTATTCTTCTTAACCCATGAGTTGAATACTCAATTAAACATAAAAAAAAAAAACTAGCAAAATATCCCCAGATATAAACCTTAATATCCAAAAAGAAGATCTGGAGAAGTAATCCTAGATTTGGAGCAACTTGCGAATTTATAGAATCCGAAATCGCGAGGTCCGCTCGAGCGTGGGAATTAACGCTCGAGCGGGGACACTATATGACGTGTTTCAAACTAGGATGTATGCTCGGGCGGGGAAATGGACGCTCGAGCATGAAAACACGGATCACAGTATTCTTGCAAACTCACCAAACTTCTAGAACTCAGCATTCTCCACTCGAGCGGGGGAATGTTCACTCGAGCAGACAGGCAACTTTGAATGTATTTTTGCATTTTGCTTCGGAGGCGCTACCCCTGGACCCCCGCGAGCTGACCGGGCAGCTCGATCCCCGTCATAATCAACGAAGTGGCAATCTTGAAAGAATTAAACACCACAAAATTCTCTGCAAAGCACGATTCGAGTTGAATTCGCATCTAATAAACTTATAGCCTCACTGAAATAAAAGTGCGAAAACAAGTACAACTGAAAGCAGTTTTGTCAACCGGGATTGCCAAGAATAAAAACCTAACAATCTCCCCCTTTGGCAATGCCGTGACAAAACACACCTAACAAATAAAATCCTAATCACCCCAACCCATTACAGCCAACAAACGCAAACTTCTTTCTCAAAACCACGATCTGCAAAACAGCTATTAGTGCCACAATCTCCAAAACAATTATTAGTCCCACAAGAGTATATGAAAAAGTAATAAACATATAGCTAGATTATCTTGAAGCATGGGGTAGAAAACATGAATAGATACGACTTGAAGCTTTTAAGAACATGTAGCATGAATAGATGAATACTAAGATACATGCACTCGACGAAACAATCTCCCACTTTTTGTCACAAATTGACAAAGGAAGCTCAAACAATAAAAGTAAAAGCATAAAACACACAAGCAATGACATGATAACGATTAACCAAACTCCCCCTCACTAAAAGTAACCACAAACACTGAAAACAGTGAACAAGAAGAAAACGACAAAAGTAATATGGTGGAGCAAGCAAAGAATTTCAAATTAGTACCTTAAAACACACAAGACTATCCAAGAAACACAATTACTTCAAAAAATAATGTGCACAGTCTCTAGAAGATTCCTCATAAAAGAAAGTGATGTATTATGTGAAAAGCATAGATCCCATGAGAAAATTGTGTGTGTGACTCTTGGAGTTCGACAAACACGAGAGTCAATCCTAGTAGTAATCTGAAAGTTGGACCTCCGACAAGAGAATCTAAGCACAACAAAGAAAAGTCAAACCACTAGAAATCAAGGGGTATTTGGTGAGTAAAGGCGGAGGCTCCCCCTCAATCAATGAATCCCTTTTCTTTTTTTTTTCACATTTGTTTTTCTTTCTTTTGCACATTTTTTCTTTCTTTTTCACATTTTTTTTTTCTTTCTTTCTTTTGCACACTCATTGGCAGCTGACACTCTCAAGAGTATGGAAACCGAACCAGAGAAGCATGAATATAATAAGGATAGCCTGGTTGGTGACTCTGAGGTAGCCTTTTCCTCATGCCTGGACTACAAAGAACAGAGGGGAAAGCCGTGGAGATGCAAAAAGATGGAAGATGGTTAAGAGACTCAACATCGCCCATGATATGCTAGTATAGGTCAATTCCTCTAGAAAAGCAAAAGATCAATGACAGAAGTCCATAGAGAAAAAATAATCACTAAGGCGGAAGACTCCAAAATTTGCTAATCCAAGAGTGTGTACAGAATGAGACATACTAATCAAAGAACACACACTCCAAAATGAGTAATGACCACAGAAAGCACACACATATTAACATGTAATGGATATTCTTATCAATTCCAATATGCACCAAGGACCACTCAAAAATTTCAAGCTTGCAAAACCATACTTAGAAAATCTTTTTGGGATTTTTTTTTTTTTTTTCATTTTTTTCTTTTTCTAAACAAAGCAAAACATAAAACGAACATGCACACATTTTTTTTTCTAAACACAGCAAGTCAGAGAACAAACACGCATACACTAAATGACTCAAAAAAAACATACAGAAACCCAAAAACTAAAAAGAATATACAAATTAACACAAGTCAAGTTTTCGCACCCAAACCGCTTTAGTATGAACAAAGTTGTGAGAATTGCAGTTCTTGGATGGTGTCTTGACGTTGTGGTTCCCTTCCCCTTCAATGGGAACCCGTCTCGACTTGGTTTCCAACTTCCTATTTTTAGGTCTAGGCAAATACAAACTCGCTCCATGTTTGGTCTCAAGCAAATCAAAATAGCAAGGTTTATTATGACCCTTAACCTCCTTACGACCCATGAAGTGTCTCCTCCCATGCAATTTAAAACAAAAAGGCCGAATGTGACCATACATACCACAATGATGACAAATAAAAACAGAGTGTACCTTCTTTTCTTTAGCCTTACCAACTCTAGGAAGTTTGAGAAGTTCATCCTCATGTTGAATTTTTTGTTCTCCCTTTCCTTGAGTTCTTGTATCATGAAATGTGGAAGCACTCTGTTTTTGCTTTCTTACCACCAAAGCCAATGCCACTCTTGTCAGAACAAATTTGTTGAGACCCAATGATATTGTCCAAAGTCTTTGATCCTCTATTCCAAAGACCAATGGTAGCCGTAGCACACTTGAGTTCTTCCTCTTTCTTAGTCATTAGTTCTTCCAAAGAAACTTGAGACATCTCGAGAGTTTCAATCTTTTCTTCATATGTTGCATAGATTTGCTGTAGCTCATTCCTCTCTGTCTCACAAGTCAAGAGTTTTGCACAAAGAGCTTGTCGATCATTAGAAATCTTAAAGGCATCATTCCTAGCCTCGGAAATCTCTTTCTTTAATTTGACATTCTCACTTTCACATGCTTTGAGTTTCGTAGTGAGTTTGTCATTCAATTTGGATAAGTTAAGAGATTCCTTATACAACTTTTGATATGCTTGCTGAAGTTCTTCATCTTCACTCCCCGAGGATTCATCATCAGTGGCATTCTCAATTAGGCTCTTCGAATACTCTATTCGTCCATCAGTTTCAGAAGCTGCCATGAAGGCAAGGAATTGTTTGTGTCCCTCTTCACCTTGATCTTCGTTGTCACTTTCATCTTTATCAGATTCTGACTCATCATCCCAAATGATAGCGAGGGCTTTCTTCTTCCTCAAACGAGTAGGGCATTCTTGAGCAAAGTGGCCAAATCCTTGGCATTCATAGCATTGGACTCTTTCAGAGTTCCATTGTATCTTTCCTTTCTCCTTCTTGGCTATAGAATTAATTTTAAGTTTATCTTTGCCTTTAGATTTATGAGTATGAGTAGATTCCAAAAGTTTAGGATTCTTTTTCAGAAAAGATTTTTTAAATTGTTTTACAAAAGCATCCGTAATCTTAGAATCTATCTCACAATCCTCATCAGAATCCTCTCCAACTCTATGAGTACTACTAAAAGCAATAGCATCTTTTTGTTTCTTTTTGAAATTCCTATGTGCCTCATAAGTTTGGAGATTTCCAACCAAGTGATCCAGCTTGAGATTGTCAACATCTTGAGCCTCCTCAATAGCCGTAACTTTTGGTTGGAACCGATCGGGCAAAGATCTCAAAATTTTTCCTACAATCTTCGATTCCGGTATTTTTTCACCTAAATTGAAGCTGGAATTTACAATGTCACTCAACTTCGCATAAAATTTATCAAATGTCTCACTATCTTTCATTGAAAGGTTTTCGAAACTACACGTGAGCCTTTAAAGTTTTGAGCGTTTAACAGAAGGAGTACTCTCATGAATAGTTTGTAAGATATCCCAAGCCTCTTTTGCGACTTCACAATTGCAAATTTGACTAAACTCTTCAGGTATGACAGCGCAAAAGAGAGAATTGATAGCTTTACTATTCCAGCTACTATTTTGGTAATTAATTGTGTCCCACTTATCAATTGGTTTGGGGAAAGTTATTCCATCAATGGTAATCGTCGGTTCAGTCCACCCATACATGACAGATTGCCAAACTTTTTCATCAATAGATTTTAAAAATGATCTCATCCGAGCTTTCCAAAACGAATAATTGGATCCGTCAAGTAGGGGTGGTCGAACCATAGAATTTCCCTCACGAATTGAATCCATTATCACAAATCAAACAAGATCTCGTTCTAAAAGATTTTTTTTAAAAAATAGAACGACCTGCTCTGATACCAATTGAAAAATCCAGAAATCCCCTAGATGTTAATTTGTGATTATGTATCAATTTTAAGCAGTATATAACAATCCCAATCAAACAATCAAGACAAATCGACACAACGATTTTATGTGGAAAAACCACAATTGGACACCTCCAATTGTGATAAAAAAAAAACCACGGGCAACAGCCACAAAACAATCCACTAAGAAGATATAAAGGAATTACACAGGTATACTCTCAATTACCTAGCGAATCCACGTCCAAATTGAACCAACCCCTATGTGTCTCTTCCAACCCTGTCTTCACCTCGGAATTGTCTTGACGATGAGCCACTCTAGAATCCACCAAAGCTTCAGGCTCGAATTCTTCAGAATCCACCAAAGAACAACTCTCTCTTTTGTATAGAATGAACAAACAATCCTTTGATGTATTCTTCTTAACCTATGAGTTGAATACTCAATTAAACATAAAAAAAAACTAGCAAAATATCCCCAGATATAAACCTTAATATCCAAAAAGAAATCTGGAGAAGTAATCCTAGATTTGGAGCAACTTGCGAATTTATAGAATCTGAAATCGCGAGGTCCGCTCGAGCATGGGAATTGACACTCGAACGGGGACACTATATGACATGTTCCAAACCAAGATGTACGCTCGAGCGAGGAAATGGACGCTCAAGCGTGAAAACACAGATCACAGTATTCTTGCAGACTCACCAAACTTCTAGAACTCAGCATTCTCCGCTCAAGCGGGGGAATGTTCGCTCGAGCGGACAGGCAACTTTGAATACATTTTTGCATTTTGCTTCGGGGGCGCTGCCCCTCGACCCCGCCGTAGCGCTGCCCCGGACCCGCCAAGGGGCGCTGCCCCCTCGACCCCCGCGAGCTGACCGGGCAGCTCGATCCCCGTCATAATCAGTGAAGTGGCAATCTTGAAAGAATTAAACACCACAAACTTCTCTGCAAGGCACGATTCGGGTTGAATTCGCATCTAATAAACTCATAGCCTCACTGAAATAAAAGTGCGAAAACAAGTACAACTGAAAGGAGTTTTGTCAACCGGGATTGCCAAGAATAAAAACCTAACACTAAAAAATGCCACTATATGCTTTTTTTAATGGGGCTTGTTATGCCACAATTGATATTTTTAACAACTCTTATAAATGCCACTAAACCCAATTTTAGTTGCGGCTTAAAGTATCAATACTTCACAATTCATTTGTGTCATAAATGGATATAAGTGCCATTGGAACTATTCTAGTGACACTTTGCAAAGCTACTACCACTACTATGAAATGCCACTTATATGTTCTTTTTAGCGACACTTTTAAAAGTCACAACTAAGCATGCATAAATGTCTGTAAAAATTGTTCCTTATTTTATAAAAAAATTAAATATTAATTGCCACATTCTAAATTGACAATTTGACATCCATTCATCCTATAATATTTCCATAATAATAAACAAATATTATCACCACACTAAAGATATAAATTTATTTATATTGCAAGAAAAATCATAATCAAAATTATAAAAGATTCTACCACACTAATAAAGTCAAAAAAAAAAATAAAAAAATTTATTCCAACCATGGACAAACTAGACATAAATTCTCAAAAATCATAGTTATATCCATTTTTCACAGAGACAAATTACCAAAACAAACTCAGTCTCCAAATTCTCAATCTCACTTGTATAAGTATTACTAACAAGCATTCATAACTTGTGAAATTTATATCCAAAAGATAAACATATAAAAGAAAGTATTATAAATTATATTAAGTTAATATAAATTTGTTAATGAAATTAGCATTTACAAAAGAAATATACCACAAATGGAGCAAGTCAATCAAGAAAAGCTCCAATAGCTTGCCAATTGTTTTGACAAGTCCATATTCGAATCAAGCTCTCATTAGGTTTGATTGGCACTTGAACATGTACCTCCCTATAGTCAGGTCCTAGTTCTTCCTCTTCTACTTCTTTAGATGGGTCTATGCTTTTAAGTACTCCGACTACAACTATTTATGTTGACCTAATGATACATTTTAGAACAATTATATCTCCAACCTATAAATCAAGATTTAACTACTTAAGTAAAATATGTATTTACAATTAATAAATAATACTCCCTCCGTCCCAAAATATTAGTCTCTTATTCCATTTTTCATTGTCCCAAAATATTAGTCCATCTTCTAAAATCAAGTACAAAAATAATATAAATTTCCTATTTTGCCCTTCTTTTAAATTAATAAACAATATAAAAAGTACAATTATGCATTGATATTCTCAAAAAATGTACTATCAAAAGGGTCATTTTGGAAAATCAACTTTTTTCAAATGCAATAATTGCACTACCAAAAAAAGTTAGATTCCCCAAAAGGGACCATTATTGTGGGACGGAGGGAGTATATATATATAATTAGTACAAAGTGTCAGAGTGAAGATGATCACAACTGAAAATGATATGTATTTCTCTAATAGATAGACAAGCCATATGTTACTTGTCTACTTGTATATATTTTGGATTCACACACACACACACATATATATATATGTATATATTAGTGAAAGGAAATAAAAATATTTTAGGAATCAATTTACTGTGATTTAATCACTTAACTGGTCCACTATAGTATAATAAATTATATGAAAGCATCAACCGTAAGTCTTTAGACCATATCTAACAATAGCTCAAAAAATCATCAACAACCAAAGGCACTAATCAGCAACAATCAAAACCGTACCCATTAGCAATATCAGGATCTCCTTCGCTGCTATTGACTTCTGTGTATAGGATGTTCTAGAACTTTTGAAGCAATGGGAAAAGCTATGCCAATGGTATGTTTTCAATAATTTACATACAACACTTAAATCTAGAGAAGATGACACGAGAGAAGTCAAAAGCTATTTAAATTCTCCATCTAATGTTAAGATTTTTGCTATAGAATATGCAGTTTTGCGCTTAGTTGATATTTTTATGAAAATCAACGCAAATCAGGCAAGCGTGGGCTAAAATTGAAGGTACCTTCAAAAGTATATATAATATGTGTACATATGTGTTTATATTCTCTCTCGTTGAAGAGTTTAATGAAGTCATGTACCTTTATAAGTTCAAAATATCTTTGTGACTTTTTGTTACAAGCCTTAACCAAGAAAGAAGAGCTCACACAGTTTCTCACAAACCAAAACAAAAACAAGAATAAACTTGTTAGAATTACCCTTCCTTAAAGAATCTTGATTACATTATTTTTTTGTTTTCTGTTTTTCATGAACCATATTTATACAAAAGTCTTCGTAAATAGATTTGCAACTCGATTAAAATTATTTTAGCTACCCCAAAACAAGGTCGAACAAAGCATTAATCCAAAACTAACTGCTAACTAACATTTGCCACCAAAAACATGGAGATATATTTTGAAACACGTTCTAATCATTCTACAATTCTAAGACAAGTTTTGCATGTTATTCTAAAACAAAACTGGAATAATGTCATATATATGATTAGCTCTTACTGGGTACCTTAGTAAGAAAGGCATCTTGTATTGATGACGAGTACCATACTTGATGTAACAACCCAGATTTTTAATTATTTTGTAGAATTTATACTACTATTATTTAATCTTAGTTCGAAAAATATATAATTTATTATATATTATTATGCGTAATTTTGTAAAATAATATAATTATTAAAAGTTTAGGAGGTCAAAATATAAATAATAATAACATAGATAATATAAATAATAATAATAATGGGTGTGGTAGTAAAATAAATAATTTATTTTCTATTGGTATATGATAAAGTGTAATTTAATTAGAAATTATTTTATTTATATAATTATATTAAAATATTGGGTTAAAAGGTAATTATCTTAAATATCTATTAAGAATAAGAATGAATCTATATAATTATGAATTAAATCTGAGCGAAAGCGACGTCTGAGCCACGTGGAAGCCACGTACTCGTCTCTCCTCCCTATAAAAGGAGGAGACGTTCCCTGAGAGGAGGAAAAAGAAAAAAAGGAAAAGAGAAAAGAAAGAAGAAAAGAAAAGAGAAAGAAAGAAAGAAAAGAAAGAGAGGAAATGAAGGAAAGAATGGTGAAAGTTAAAAGGGTATTTGATAGTGGAAAGAAAGAGTAAAGTATTAAAGATAAAGTGAGTTATATTATATCTTGAGTTACCAAAATTTATTTTACGTATATTTTGACTTACCAAAATCTGTTTTACACAAGTTATGTTTTATAAACTATTATAAATTATATAAACATTTCAGTTACGTGGTTTATTTCTGAACCCTATTTGCTAAAGTGAAACCCATGGATATGTCTGTTTACATTTTAAAGAATATTTAACTATGACCTTATATACAATTATGTTTTGTAAGTACCACCACGGGAGTCCCACGCCTTGGGGACTTAAATAACCATTGGCCTCTGTTTGACCACTTTGTGGTCCTCTGTTTGTCATGGATCCATTGACCTCTGTTTTGTGCGGACCAAAGTGCTGTGCGGAGCTAAGTGCTACACTATTGTGGAAGCCACCTCTAGAATCCGTACGAGCCACCTCTTGAATCCGTACCTCTGTTCTGTGCGGACCAAAGTGCTGTGCGGAACTAAGTGCTACACTATTGTGAGAGCCACCTCTAGAATCCGCACGAGCCACCTCTTGAATCCGTACCTCTATTCTGACTATCACTTCTGTGACCTCTGTTCTGTTCTGTTCTGTACCGTGGTTATGGTTATATATTTATATAATATCTGTATTTCAGTTTCTACTACTTAAATGATTTGTTTATGTAAATGTTTTGGCCTAACTAACGATCCATGGTTATTTCGTGTCCCTTATACTCCTGGTATAATATTTCTCACTCTGCCATGTGCTTGAAGTTGTTTACCAATTTTCAAGAAATAGCTTTTGAAAAGTCTTAGATGCGAGGCTGCGGAATAGACACACACACACACTTTTCTGACATTTTTTCTATGTAAATATCGGCCTTTTTATCAATATATCTTGTAATAAAAATAGAAGCTCCGATGATTATTTTGGTACCCTTATTTAAATATTACTTCCGCTCGCGTTTATTGATTTGTTTAAGAATTGGCCGTAGGTAACTTCAATTACTGGCCATCACGATGCTTAACCCTTTCTAAACCCTATTTGCTTAAAAGGAAACCCATGGATATGTTTGTTTATATTTTAAAGAATATTTGACTGTGACCTTATAAACAATTATGTTTTGTAAGTACCACCACGAGAGTCCCATGCCTTGGGGGACTTAAATAACCATTGGCCTCTGTTGGTTACTTTGTGGCCCTCTGATCCATGGACCTCTGTTCTATGCGGACCAAAGTGTTGTGCGGAGCTAAGTGCTACACTATTGTGGGAGCCACCTCTAGAATCCGTACGAGCCACCTCTTAAATCCGTACCTCTGTTCTGTGCGGACCAAAGTGCTGTGCGGAACTAAGTGCTACACTATTGTGGGAGCCACCTCTAGAATCCGTACGAGCCACCTCTTGAATCCGTATCTCTGTTCTGACTGTCACTTCTGTGACCTCTGTTCTGTTCTGTTCTGTACCGTGGTTATGGTTATATATTTATATAATATATGTATTTCAGTTTTTGGTACTTAAATGATTTGTTTATATAAATGTTTTGGCCTAACTAACGATCCATGGCTATTTCGTGTCCCTTATACTCCTGGTATAATATTTCTCACTCTGCCATGTGCTTATAGTTGTTTACCAATTTTCAGGAAATAGTTTTTGGAAAGTCTTAGATGCGAGGTTGCGGAATAGACACACACACAGCACTTTTCTGACATTTTTTCTATGTAAATATCGGCCTTTTTGATCAATATATCTTGTAATAAAAATAAAAGCTCCGATGATTATTTTGGTACCCTTATTTAAATATTACTTCTGCTCGCGTTTATTGATTTGTTTAAGAATTGGCCGTAGGTAACTTCAGTTACTGGCCATCACGATGCTTAACCCTTGGGTACGGGAAGCGGGTCGTGACAAATGGTATCAGAGCAATGGTTTATAAAATAAAAAATCATTATTGGAGCATAGGACACATGCACATTTAAGAAGTATGGTAACGGGTAATTAGTATATAAATATTACATTTTGTTAGTCGATTTAATTATATTATAATTTTATATGATTATATATATAATAAATTTTTTTTTAGTGTGCCTAATTTGTGAAGGATATTAGACATAATTTATATTTGTTATAGTAAAAGAAGAACAAGAAAAGAAGGATGTCGGCCTCAAGCACTCACCAAAATTATAATATAATTAAATATATATATAATTTTCAGTTCAGTATTGAAAAAAAATATATTTATTTTGATGTTTTTTTTAAAAGTGGGTTCAAATTTTAAAGATACTAATTTTGAAATTATTTCCCATCAATGAAAAGTTCATCTCAAAATTTTCAATTCTTGCATATAATTTTGTTATTGTGTTCTTATTTTATTTATTTTTATCGTAAATAAAACGAGTGAATTTTTTTTTAAAGTCACCCATTATTTCTCATTTCGGCCCAAACTAATTTTTGACAACTAGACAGTGAGTTATTTTTGGTAAAGTTTTTTTTGAGGTATTATTTTCTATCGGATTAATCATCTAATATATATTTATCAGAGTGCGCAGCGGATAGCTTACACATGGCAAATTTCGAGGACGAAATTTTTAAAAAGAGGGAAGATTGTAACAACCCAGATTTTTAATTATTCTGTAGAATTTATACTACTATTATTTAATCTCTGTTCGGAAAATATATAATTTATTATATATTATTATGCGTAATTTTGTAAAATAATATAATTATTAAAAGTTTAGGGGGTCAAAATATAAATAATAATAACATAGATAATATAAATAATAATAATAATGGGTGTGGTAGTAAAATAAATAATTTATTTTCTATTGGTATATGATAAAGTGTAATTTAATTAGAAATTATTTTATTTATATAATTATATTAAAATATTGGGTTAAAAGGTAATTATCTTAAATATCTATTAAGGATAAGAATGAATTTATATAATTATGAATTAAATCTGAGCGAAAGCGACGTCTGAGCCACGTGGAAGCCACGTACTCGTCTCTCCTCCCTATAAAAGGAGGAGACGTTCCCTGAGAGGAGGAAAAAGAAAGAAAGGAAAAGAGAAAAGAAAAAAGAAAAGAAAAGAGAAAGAAAGAAAAGAAAGAGAGGAAAGGAAGGAAAGAATAGTGAAAGTTAAAAAGGTCTTTGATAGTAGAAAGAAAGAGTAAGGTATTAAAGATAAGGTGAGTTATATTATACCTTGAGTCACCAAAATGTATTTTACGTATGTTTTGACTTACCAAAATCTATTTTACACAAGTTATGTTTTATTAGTATATTTATAAAAGTTATGTTTTATAAAGATTTCAGTTACGTGGTTTTATTTCTGAACTCTATTTGCTTAAAAGGAAACCCATGAATATGTTTGTTTATATTTTAAAGAATATTTGACTGTGACCTTGTTTTGTAAGTACCACCACGGGAGTCCCATGCCTTGGGGGACTTAAATAACCATTGGCCTCTGTTTGGTTACTTTGTGGCCCTCTGATCCATAGACCTCTGTTCTGTGCAGACCAAAGTGCTGTGCGGAGCTAAGTGCTACACTATTATGGGAGCCACCTCTTGAATCCGTACCTCTGTTCTGTGCGGATCAAAGTGCTGTTCGGAACTAAGTGCTACACTATTGTGGGAGCCACCTCTAGAATCCGTACGAGCCACCTCTTGAATCCGTACCTCTGTTCTAACTGTCACTTCTGTGACCTCTGTTCTGTTCTGTTCTGTTTTGTACCGTGGTTATGGTTATATATTTATATAATATATGTATTTCAGTTTCTGGTACTTAAATGATTTGTTTATATAAATGTTTTGGCCTAACTAACGATCCATGGTTATTTCGTGTCCCTTATACTCCTGGTATAATATTTCTCACTCTGCCATGTGCTTATAGTTATTTACCAATTTTCAGGAAATAGCTTTTGGAAAGTCTTAGATGCGAGGCTGCGGAATAGACACACACACAGCACTTTTCTGATATTTTTTTTATGTAAATATCGGCCTTTTTTATCAATATATCTTGTAATAAAAATAGAAGCTCCGATGATTATTTTGGTACTCTTATTTAAATATTACTTCCGCTCACGTTTATTGATTTGTTTAAGAATTGGCCGTAGGTAACTTTAGTTACTGGCCATCACGATGCGTAACCCTTGGGTACGGGGAGCGGGTCGTGACACTTGATGTCGAGCTGCCATGTCAAGAGGACTAAAAACTGCTATGACCTAACCAAATTTGAACTAATTATTTTTACACACACACACACATATATATAAAACAATTAATAACTTATAAATTCTATTAAAAAAATTACTTTGTTAAATCCATTTGTCAAGTTATTTGGAGCATGCTCAAGATAGGAAATTTCGGACCTTAGCTCCAAATTTTCAGTTTCCATAGCATCCATTATTGTGTCTTGGTTTGCTTTACGACCTGATATATCTCTTCATAAATTAGACAAGGCACTTAATCCATACATGCAAACTTGTCCATGCCTTTCTTTACCCATCACTTGTCCAAATATATCATTTGAGGTTGTGCCCTCATTTGATAAATTTACATTCAAAGTTCTCATCTCATTCATTTCCTCATAAGGTTGCAATAAACATGACTTTATATTTACATTTCAATCATGCAACACTACGATGTGGAAATTTTAACTAATCTACAAGTTCAAATGGAGAGATAAAGATTTGATACATACTAGTATTGCTCTCATTCCATTCTTCTTAGTTTAACATACTTTAAACATGTGATCTCGTCTTAGAGAGTGTCTTAACTTTTTCTTCTACGCAATAATATATTCCAAAAGATAAATTATATTATTCTGTCACATCATATGCTTACATTATCATATTAAATATACAACATGAAAATCTTAATTAAAATCCTAATTAAATGTGCTCACCAGCATGACAATTTCTAAAACGGAATCAATTATTGATTTTAGTTCTGTAATTGAATGATTTCATATTTGCCCTTAAATTCAATAAAAATTAAACTGAATTAAACTAATATACATCAAAACATATATATATATATATATAAAAGTTTTGATTACCCAATTAAAATTATTAGAGCTCATATATATATATATATATACTTATGTGACATATACATATACACATTCTTAGTAACATATATGCTTATGTAACTCAAAATGGGAATATATTTTTTTTTTAAAAATACCTGAAAAGTCAATGAAACTATTCCATATTTTAAGGCTAGAAAAATTAAAGCACAAAAAGACATTTAAGGTTTAAAAAGAAACCAAAAAAAAAAAAAATAGTTCTATGAGTAATTAAAATAAGAACTTTAATTTATTTGATCCACTGGTAGCAAAAGAGAAGAAAAATAATTGTAACCACCAAGAAAAAAGAAGTCAGACATCTCAATAGTCATTGTTAGGTGCAAAAAAAAAAAAAAAAAAAAAAAAGAAGTAGACACTAAAAGCAGGAGTAGATCCTCCCTTCAATGAACACACACCATGACAGTTTGGGACTTTTCAAATTGCCAATGATTACTGTTAGTTGTATATTAGATGTGTATATCTATTCATATACTTATCTATTCCTATACTACTTGGGTTTCTTGTATACTTAGGTTTCTTGGCTTATATATACAAGCTTCACTTATTATATTGTACACATTCATTAATATAATTCATATATTTTTCTCTCTCTCTTACTTTATCATGGTATCAGAGCTAAAGTTGCTTTAGTTTTTTCATCACTTCTTTATCTCTTCTTTATCAGCATCACCATCATTGAAACACGATTGATTGCTTGATACTGTCCTTACGTTTTTTCATTACTTTTCACATTTTGACAACACCAAATCCTTTGTCTCCTCAAAACGAAGCCGACAGTGGCAAAATCAGCCCCATTGGACGTCACACGTGCCCTCACGCGCCGCCCAACGAAAGCCGCATTGGTTTCCGTCGTCGCCACTCTCACCACGCGCCAGTACGTGTCATCTCGACTTCTTTCTCAGCCGATTAGCCATCGGTTTCTGCCTAGCTTCCATTAGCCGTGTGCTGCCATCTCAGCTTCCGCCTCAGTCGATTAGCCATCAACTTCCACCCAGCTTCCTCAGCCACGTGCCTATTGTTTCAGCCGCATGATGTTAGCCTATTCAGATGCTAACATCAGCCCTACTTACATTGTCTAAGTTGCTTACGTCATCACAACCATAGTGCTGACGTCAACCCTACCTGTCCCTAAGGTTTTTCAGCCTTCTAAATCTATTGGTGAGCTTCGTTTTGGAAAATTTCACACATATTTCCTTTGTTTTCTTCTTATGGATCATACCAAGGACATCTAATCTATTTTTGTTATACTTGATGGGTCAAATTATGTTAGTTGGGCCCAAGTTCTCTCTAGCTTCATCAAAGGGAAACGACTTTGGTGGATTATTACTGGTGCTCTTTCCAAACCCAAACAGAGGAAGGATGAGACTAATTCTCCATTCAATAACCGTCTTGACAAATAAGAAAGTAAGAATTATCAAATTATCACATGGTTCCAGCTACCTCAGTTCCCTCCATTAGTCTCCAGTTTGGTCAGTTCCAAGATGATGATCAAATTGCTTTTCTTGCCAAAACAATTTGGGATTTCTTGAAGGAATGTTATCAGACCACTGAACATGTTCACCAATATCAATTGTTGCAAACTCTTCATCACACGCGCCAGGCACCCGGTCATTCTATCAATGACTTCTTATCTCAAATGTAGTCTACTTGGGACCAGCTAGCTCTTTCTGAATCTGCATATATTTTGAGAATGCACAATTGTTTATTACTTATTGGATTCATCAGCGACTATTAAAGTTTCTTATGGCTCTTCATAGCACTTTTGAGCCGTGCGTGCTTCTTTGCTCCATCGTTTGCCCTTGCTCACTTTAGAGCAAGTCATTACTAAGCTATAATCAGAGGAGACTCATTTTGGGATTCTCAAATCTCAAAACATGGATTCTGTTCTTGCTACACCATCATCAAGGAGTTCCTCATCTTTCCAACCCTCTAGTTTATGCAGTTATTGTCGCAACCGTAGCCTACTAGCCAATCATTCTTTTGTTCAGTGCCAAGTTTGCAAATGCTTGACTTGCCACAAGACTGCTCCAGGTCATCTCCAAAGCAATTGTCCTCAAGCCTTCTCTACTACTTCATCCAAGAAAGGGTCTTCTCGTTTTGGGTATCAGTCCAAATCTAGCCAAGGTTCTCGCTCTACTATTGTTACCTCTGAGGGTTCTTCTACTCACCACTCCACTGATTCCACTGTTCCTTTCTTCTCCATGGATGATGTTGAGTCCATCATCCAATAGGTGCATGCCAAATTTGGTACTCCTCCATCTACTGCTCTTTTAGTTACCTTAGGTAACTGTTCATGGTATCTTGATTCCGCATGTTGTAATCATATGACTTCTGACTCCACTATTTTTCTTCTATATCATCATCATCTTCTGTCCCCACCATACACATTGCTGATAGTTCTTATATGACTGTTAGTCATATTAGTCAAATTTCTACTTCCATTGTGTCTTTCTGATGCTTATCACAGTCCTGCTTTTCAGTTGAACCTTATCTATGTTGGTCAGTTATGTGAACTTGGTCTAACCGTTACCTTTTCTGCTAATGGTTGTTTGGTGCAACACCCTCAGACGAGACAAATCCTTAGGATAGGCCATAAGCATGGACGTCTGTTTGAGCTTATCCATCTTCGCATTCCACACAAATCATCTACTATTGCTTCCATTGCTTTCTCTGCTACATCTACTTCTGTCATGTCTTCTTTTCACCATTGGCATTGTCGCTTAAGACATGTCTCTTTTAGTCGTTTGAAAACTTTGGTCTCTAGTGGTCAGTTAGGTCATGTCCATCTTGAAGATGTCGATTGTTTATCTTGTTAAATTGCTAAACAACCTGCCTTGTCTTTTAATAAAAGAAATTCCATTTCTGCTGTTCCTTTTGATCTTGTGTATTCAGATATTTGGGGAGCTTCCCCCCACACTGACCGCGGGGGGATTAAGATATTTTGTGATTTTTGTTGATGATTTTTCTCGTTATACTTGGCTTTTTCTTCTCAAAAATCGATCTGAACTTAGATAGATTTATTATGATTTCTCTGCCATGGTCCACACTCAGCTTTATCGTACTATTAAAATCTTTCGTTCTAATAATGTTAAGGAGTACTTAGATTCTGCATTTCTTTCTTTTCTTCGAGCTAATGGTACACTATCTCATGGATCTTGTGCAAGGACATCCCAATAAAATGAACAAGCCGAAAGGAAGCTACGTCATATTCTAGACACTACCCGGGCTCTTCACATCTCATCTTCTTGTCCTAGACAATTGTGAGAGAAAGACGCCCTCACTGCCATCCACACCATAAATCATATACCTATACCTGTCATAGCTAATACTTCTCCTTACGAACGCTTGTATAGTTCTCTACCTGACTATACCACTCTTAAAGTTTTTAGTTTTGCTTGTTTTGTTCTACTTCAGCCTCATGAACACACTAAACTAGAACCTCGTTCTTGTCTTTGCTGTTTTCTAGGGTATGGTATAGAACATAAATGGTATCGTTGTTAGGATCCTATCTCTAAGCGACTTTGTATTTCCCGTCAGGTGGTCCTCTGGAAACACAAAATGTTCTCTAATCTTTCTAAGTTTCATCTGCCACAGTCCATCCACTTACCGATCTTTACTAATCTTTCTATAGACCTGTTTTCTGATGAATTTGATGCAGATTCTGACTCCATGCTTCCATAACCGCCTATGTCTATCGTCCATCTTGAGGATCATGTGTTTGTTGATGGCCTTACGCCTTCTCCAACACCTATGGAGGTTCGTCAATCTCCACCTCCCGTTGGGGTTCCTCCTCTACCAGAACATCATTCCACACAGGTAAGGCAACCTTCTATTCTTCTCCGTGATTATATTATTGGTTCCACTGCCTTTTCTTCTCATGAACCTACTTCCTATCGAGAAGCTTGTTCTAACCCTCTTTGGAAACAAGCTATGACTGATAAACTGTAGGCTTTCGATAAAACTCATACCTGGGATGTGGTTGATCTTCCTCCTAGCAAGAGTAATGTTAGTTGCAAATGGTTTTACAAGATCAAAACTCATTCTAACGATTCCGTTGAGTGTTACAAGCTTTCCTTGTCGCTCTGGGGTTTACTCAAGAGTATGGCATTGACTATGAGGAAACATTTGCTCATGTTGCTCATCTTACTTTCATTCGCAGCTTACTTGCAGTGGACGCTGCTCACCACTAGAGTCTTTATCAAATGGATGTCAAGAATGCATTCCTCAATGGTGATCTCACTGAGGAAGTTTATATGCAACCTCCTCCTGGTTATTTTGTTCCATCAAACAAAGTCTGCAAAGTTCATCGTGCTTTGTATAGTTTGAAACAAGCTCCGCGTACCTGGTTTGCCAAGTTTAGCTCTACCATGCGTGACTTTGGCTTTTCCTCTAGTGCCCATGATTCTGCCTTGTTTATATATAAAACGGAGCGTGGTACTATTCTCTTTCTCCTCTATGTGGATAATATGATTATCACTGGGGATGACATAGTGAGTATTTCTAGTCTCAAACAGTTTCTCAGTCACTAGTTTGAGATGAAAGATTTCAGTTTGCTTAGCTACTTCCTTGGCTTGGAAATTTCTCAAGATTCATCTGGTTACTTTCTTACTCAAGCCAAGTATACTTCTGATCTTTTGGCTCGTACTGGCCTTACCGATTGCAAGACTGCCACTACTCCAGTTGATCCTCAGACTCATCTTACACCCCTTGGTGATTCCCTATTGTCTGATGCCACTTTAAATCGTCAACTAGTTTGTAGTCTTGTTTATCTGACTGTTACTCATCCAAATATTGCTTATACTGTTCACATTGATAGTCAATTCATGGCTGCTCCCTGCTCTCTACACTATGATGCTCTAGTTTGCATTTTGTGCTATCTCAAAGGAACTCTGTTTCATGGTCTTCACTACTCCGCTCAATCTTCTCTATAACTACATGCATTTTCTTATGCAGATTGGGCAAGGGATCCTACTGACCGCAGTTCCACTACTGGGTTCTGCTTCTTCTTGGACAACTCGCTCATTGTCTGGCGTAGCAAGAAGCAAACTCTTATTGCTCGTTTTAGTACTGAGGCTGAGTATCGTGCTCTTGCTGACACTACTTAGGAGCTTGTGTGGCTTCGTTGGCTTCTTTCTGATATGGGAGTTTCGCATTCTTCTGCCACCAATCTTTATTGTGACAACCAGAGTGCTATTCAGATTCCACATAACGATGTCTTCCATGATCGCACCAAGCATATTGAGATAGATTTCCACTTCATACGACAGCATGTTACTAGTGGCAATGTTTGTCTTCTCTTTGTTACTTCTACTAATCAGACCGCTGACCTCTCCACCAAAGCTCATCCTTTAGGACGCTTCTTTGATCTCCTCTCCAAGCTCAAGTTGATATCAGCCTTACCACCTTGAGCTTGAGGGGGGTGTTAGTTGTTAATTAGATGTGTATATCTTCTACACTTATCTATTCATATACTACTTAGGTTTCTTATATACTAATTAGGTTTCTTGGCCTATATATACAAGTTCTCCTATTGTATTGTACACATTCATTAATATAATTCATATAATTTTCTCTATCTTACTTTATCAATTACAAATGCAATCTCCAACAATAGACATAAAGATTACAAATGGAAATATATATATATATATATATATATACGGGACTTCAGAATCTTTTTAGAAGTGAGGGTGTGAAAAGATATTAGTATTATTTTGTCCCCTTATTCTACAAACAGGAATGGGTAAAAAAAAATTATAAAATAAAATAAAATAAGAGCAAAATAATACAAAATCTTACTGGAGCACTTAAACAAATACTTGCAAGGCATTATATAAAGTTACAATATAAATACAATAATAGTAAATCACAATCAGAAGTGTTGGACTCATGGATTAGGTCTCTTACCCCGGCTGCTCAATCTTCTTTACATCAATTTTGCTTTGTTTTCCATTGTTTCCTTGTTTCCTTTGTTTTATAATATATAAAAAGTAAAAATAAAAATAAAAAAAATTGGTGAATTAGTAATGGAGTGAAGAATGGGTAGTAGTGTACCAAAAATTTATATATTTATTTTTAAATAAGTTTATTCACATTTTAAATAAAAAAATTAACTATCAATTTTGGTCTTTATATTTTTAATTAGATTAATTTTAACCTTTAATTTTAAATTTTGTGTCAATTTGGTCCAATTGATAATACCAAAATACTTGGTCGATTAGTGTTTTTGACAAAAAAATTATCATTGAATTTGTTGAGATTAACTCACCGAGTTGAGCAAATTTAATATTTTGCCTCTAAAAGAATGACATATGTCACTTATATGCGTATTTGTCATTAAAAAATGCTGACAATTAGGGAAAATTACATTGTTAGTCCTTCTATTTTGGCTATTATATCATTTTAGTCTTTGTAATTATAATTGAATCGATTTTGATCTTGAAATTTTTACTTCGTCTCAAATTGGTCCAATTGATAGCATTTTTTTTTTTTTATGACAAATGCAACATCTATCATCATTTTAGGAGTAAAATAAAATACTTGGTCGATTCAGTGACTTAACCTTAACCAATCCAGTGAAAATTTTCTATCAAAAACCCTAAAGATTGAACTAAATTGATGTAAAATTTAAAATTAATGGCCAAAATTGAGTAAATTGAAACTATATGGACTTAAATGAAACAAACATCACAATGTAAGGACTATTGATGTAATTTAATCAACAATTATAAGCAATTGTAATAAATTGAGATAAATCCATAAATTCAGAGTCAAAATTGAGTCAATTAAAACTACAGTGACTAAAATGACACAACGACCAAATCACATTCCTTGAGGTTTCCAATTTCGTAATAAATGACCCATTTTATTAATAAATCATCAAGTTAATTAACATTTTTTGATGATGTCAAAAATTTATTTAAATTAAAAATTCAAATAACTTTATCATTATATAAGAGAGCAGTTAGAAATTTTATTTTTTGGATTAATTCATACAAGGCCACTGATCAATTTTGTACATATGACAAGTAGAGTCAAAAAACGTGTTATATTGAGTTCAATTTATTTGTTTATATTTATTTTGTGCATTTTAAAAAAATTTGGTAGTATATTGCCATTTTTTTTTTTTTCAAAAAAATGCCAATAAATAGCTTGAAAAGTTTTTCGTTTAGTGGTATTTCTCAAAATGCCATAAAATATTTGTTTATGACACTTTTCAGCCAATGCCATAAAAAGTAGCTTACACCTACCTAGTTTAGTGCCATTTTTTTTAAAATGTCATTACTACTAAAGTTTAGTGGCATCTATTGATAAATATCACCAAAATAATTTTTTGTATCATTGTTTTATAAAATGCCATAAAATTGATACTACTAAATCACATTCTTGTTGTAGTGATGTGACACTTCTTTTTTGAAATGCCACTAGAACCTTTTTTTGTTTGTGACTTTGTGACATTTTTCTAAAATGTGCCACTAACGCTGTGTTTGGTTGAGGATTTGAGAAAGGATTTGGAAAGAGAAAGAGAAAAGTTAGGTAAAATATAAATAAAATATACCTACATTTCACCAAGTTTCACACCTTTTCCCCCAACCAAACACAGCGTAAATATTATTTTTGTGGCATTTTCTAAAAACATGCTACTAGTATAGTTCTACTAAAATGTGTTTTTGTTGTAGAGGGGTATTTGTAATTTTTCAAATCACATAGGACAATTCGTATTTTAAACAAAATTTAGAGGGTGTAATTGTAATTTTTCCTTTTTGTTTTTTATTTTTTATTTTTTTTAACTTATTTATTTATTTTTTATTTTGTTATGATGGTGATGGTGATGGCAGAGCGGAAGTGGTGGTGGCGATGTAGTAGTGGTGGTGGTGGTGGTGGTGGTGGTGGTGGTAGAGTGGCGATGATAATAATGGTAGTCATTGAGTTTAATAACTGAAATACTATTTTTCAATCAATTTTACTTGAGGAAAATAAGCAAATTGTTTAGATTTAGAACAAGGAAAAATTACCCAAAAATCCCATTTGGGAAAATGTTGCTCCATTTAGTCTTGGAAGTTTTCTTTCAAACCAATTAGCACTTTTATTTATAGTATATTTTGGAGTTTACTTGTTTACCCTTAAGTGTGATTTTGGTTGTGATTTTTTCATGATGTTTGGGTGGATTGGTTATGGTATGGTGTTAATTTTTCAAATTTTTGTGAAGGATTACGTGCAGTGATTTGTGGGATTAGTGATGTTTAGCCATTTGATGTGGGGGGGGGGCTGATGTGGAATCATGGTATTGTCGTTGGTTGTTATTTTTTTATTTTATTTTTTATATATATATATATATATATTTTTTGATTTTGTGACTGGTGTTTAGGTGGGCTTCTTAAGGTATGATGTTATGTGTCTAATTTTTATTGTTGGGGTTGCGTAGAGTGATTTTTGGGGTTGATGTTGTTGCCATTTCATGCGTTTTATGATGTGGAAGCATGGGTCGTTGATGTAGGGCGTTTGGATTCTTTTTTTTTTTTTTTTGTTCAATTGTTGTTTCAGGTGCTGTGTTGTTGACAGTCTGTGCGGGAATTTGCAGGTCTGTTTCATTGCTGTGTTGGTGACGTGCTGGGCGACATTTTTGCAAGTTAGTTTCGTGTGTTGTGAAGTATGGAATTAAGGTGCAAATGTTACAATGCCACTTTAGGGGTGTATTTTGGTTTTTTTTTTTTTTTTCACTAGATTGTTCAGGGTTGTATGTTGATTTATTTTTGCACTGGATTGTTCAGGGGTGTAGTTTGATTCATTCTATCTGTGTTGATTCGTAATGTTATGTGGTGTTGGTTTAATCTATTGCAGGTATGGAGAGTGCAGTGTTGTTGTTGTGTACCTATGGATAGACCATTACGGTTGTTCGCCTCCATCAAGCTTTGACATTTGCACAGTTGGTTGATAGTGTATGTGAGAAGTTTGATAGCTTGGGGGCGGGGTTGATGCTTGTTCATCATATGGCTTTACTAATGTTGGTAAACATTGTTCGGCCAATTAAATCCCAAATTTAATTCTTTTGGTAAACATTACTGATGTAGGTAAACATTATCCAAATTACTAAAAATTAAAGCCAGGACTTGATGGTTGTTAGGTTGGTGAACATTTTTTTTCCTAGTGCTGCTTTACCGTGTGTTGTTAGTAGTTCGATGAGGTGTCAATATGGACTCTGTTTTTTATGGTGTTAATGGTTGGATTAATTTTTTGTGATGTTATTTTATTGTCCTTGAGGGTGTGGAAGTGTATAAATATTTTTTCATTTTTCCTCGTGGCCAATCTGGTGGACGTTTGTATGGACAATTACGAGCGTGGTGTTCTTTCACTAGACCTACGTTTCGAGCTTTGTCGTCCTTCATTACCTGTCACATTAGTCACATTAAGATATTAATACGGGGAATACAAAACACACGTCCACAAAGACACTTATCAATCAACACAAAAAAGCAAGAAACAACATTATAACAGCACACAAACACCCTTAATACCATAACACGCTATGTATGTGTTCCAATTTCGAACGACAACAACATTAGACACAATCAGCACCCCAAATACAAAACCAGTACACGTACCACCCACATACAAAACCGTAGATACATAACAATTAGTACCAACATCGTAAAGGGGTAGAACTCGTAACATTTACTCAATAATGTGCCACATATAACCACAAATAAGTACGTAAATAACACAAATTCCAAAACATGCATGGTATGTTAGGCCAACGTCCCCATGTGGACGTGGTGTTCGGGGGGTTTATTCGCCAACCATTCATGAGCAAATCACAACAGAACAACACTTTACCCAAAAATAAACATGACACATTCGAGAAATTACGAAATCAGACGATAACACCACTATGAGGTACACAACCCACAGTTTGTAAACATGCATGCACTCCCCCCGTAGTGAAACACAGGTACCATCGTTCAAGAAATTACACCAAGACACTCAACGTACCATTACATCGACCACTTGCAAACATGGATGTCACAATCATTACACATCATCTAACATTACTGTCATCAACATCACACGTACCTACCCCAACCTACACACACCCAAAAACTAGGAGAGCACAAGCACATTACATCACACTTACACAACAAACTCATTATCTGTCAATAACATTGCATCGAATTCCAGACACACACCACCATATGAACAATCACCACAAACAATGTCTAACCATGTGCGTAACATTACGTTAACAATCACCAACCATGTGCGTAACATTAGTTAATGTATTCGTCATTCAGTAGCACACATTAACTACCACAAATCTCACTAACATTGAAAATGAAAACCACCCAAAATACACTCAAAATCTGGGGACCCCAAACCACATTACAACACAATGGCACATCCATGTCAATAAAGCACACTAACCTTGAAACCCTGCCACAAACTTACCAACATCATGACAAACACCACAAAATACCCTTGTCAGCACTACCCCAAATATAGAGTACCTTAAATGGAGGATGCACCCCGAAACCCCCAGTGGTAATAACAAGACTAACATCACACCAAAATGGACACTACACGACCATACCCTCAATAAAATTCGAACCCCACGAACACCCAACAACATGAAATTGAGATTTCACCATTACGAATAATACAATCAAAGCCAATTACGCAGAGAAATATAGCATTAATCAAACAATCATTAGGATTAGCCAAATATTTTTCCAATGTAAACATATATGCATAATAACATGAAAACCCACATACCTAACGCCATAGGACAACAACACGAACACCGACGCGAACGAACGGATGATGTGCTATCGTCGGCAACACATCCTCACCATCAATCATAGGACAAAATGACTCAATGCCCACTCCAAATCGACAACGACAATGTATAGCCGAAAGGGGGTTTTCGCTTTTCTAGGGTTTGAGGGGATGTCAAATGTTAATTACAGAAGATCGATTGAAGATTTAACATTGCTAAATCTGACTGTGCAAAGAAATGAAGTGAGGATCATTGTTGTAACATTGCAAATCGAGAACTTTCCATCTTTGACTTGTCCGTTTTGATCGCGTTGGAGGAAACCAAAAAAGACTATAGTACGCTTTTGGTCAATTTGGTAAATACAACATCACCTAAAACCCACATTTACCCCCTAACAAATGCAAGCCACGCACTGAATTCATGGGCTTCAAGGTCATTAGCATTGAAATGGGACTTTTGAGTCTATAAAAAAAACAATAAATAAATAAAAAAAGACAAGACTACATGGTTTAAAAGATCTAATTTTAGGATTTAATGGTGCTTTACCCAAAAATATATCAAAAGTTTATAATTTAAATTGACAAAATTAAAAGTTTAAGATTTATTTTATTACAAGGGTCAAATTTTTTGGGGGTTTTTTTTGTAATTTTCCCAAAAAATAATATCATTATCTTTTTATACCAAAATGTATATATTTTAACCCATTTATCTCTATGTCTACATATTATATACATTAGTTTTAGTCATTTTAGCTTCACTAAAAAGAAGATTTCAATATAATTATATCTAACTTCTTCTTTTTTCGGTATAAATTTCAAATACACCTTCTGAAGTTAGCTTAAAATATGATTCGCCCCTGTAGATATGGAAATTGCATCCGCCCCTTGAAATTTCTAATTTCATAACAAATAACTCTTTTTATTAATAAATCATAAAGTCAAGTAACGGTTTTCAATAATGTCAGAAATTTATTTCAATTAATTTTTCAGGTAAACTTATCATTATATAGAAGAACAGTTAGAAATTTTATTTTTTTCAATTAATTTTATTAAATAAAAATTTTCTAATAAGAGAATATTTATAATTTTCAAATCATAAAGAACAATTTATATTTTAAACAAATCTCAATGAGTGTATAGGTAATTTATTTTTATTTTTTTTTAAACCCTCATAATTGTATGATGAATTCATTGTGATTGAGTAGTGCAACACATGATATTTAAATGATCTTCATTAATGCTGGTATTTCATATGATTAATAAGAAAATTAAGCTTATACAAATAATCAAAGATTTAACATATCAGATCAGAGCAACATTAGGTTACATGTACAAGTGCATGTGGATGTGTTTGGTTGTAGCACATGTCCACGTTGTAGGTAAATTCTGTACGGTCTTTCGGACCATAAATTTGACTCCCCATTTAATGATTGCACATGCCTCTCTACTATTTCAATCCCCCACCACTACCACAGTCACTCATTAGGATTCTCTTCGATGAATTTTTTTTTTTTTCATTAACGTTGGGTTTAATTAAAAAAATTTAAAAATAATTTAAAGAGTAAAAAAAAAAAATGATAAATAAAAAATTACCACTTAAATTTTTCAACTAAATATAGCGTAAATATAATTTAATGACTTATGATCAAAATTAAATTAAAAGTTACATCGTTTTGAGATGTGGTTTTAATGTCAACAAGATTATTTCAAGAGAACCATAACAGAGAAATCCAGCTCGACAATCAACTCTAAAACTAAAGTTTTAAGTCGTATTTGATTTAAGGATTTGAGAAGAGATTTAAAATATATATATATATATATATATATGTGTGTGTAAAATTAAGTAAAATGTAAGTATATTTTATTTAGGGGTGGGCGCGAATAGGTTGCGGTTACGGAACCTCTAATCCGCCATCCGTCCGCCAGATTAGCGGATTGGAAAAAATTAATCCGTATCCATTCATCAATCCGGAAGATGTGGATTGAGCGATTAACGGATAGATGTGAATCGGTTTAGCGGTTTAAAATTTTATAAATTTTCAACATAATTCAACTTGTGCACTTCTTCAACAAAAAAAAAAAAAGTTTACAGTTAATAATTTTAAAAAGTATTACAATCACTCCATGTCTCATCCAATGAAAGAAAATTTGAAACTTTAGAATATTACAATCACTGCATACCCCATCCACATATTACAATCATAACATGCCTCATCTACACAAAATATTACAATCTATGATTTTTAAAATACAAAAACAATTCAAACTACCAAAATTATAAACAGAGCAGTAGTAGATATTGTATGTCTCTGTATTGTTACATCTATATATGTTTTTAAAAACAAAAACCGACCAACATATATCATCTTTTTTATTTAATATTTTTAGAGTTAGATTTAAAAATAAAAAAATATAGATAAATAATACATTTATTTTTTTCAATTCAAAAAATATATTCAAGTTGAAAACTTTTTTCAACAAAATATATTCAACAGAATATTTAAACTCTTTTTCAATTGAAAATACAAACAGAATATCTCCATAAATTGAAAACACAAAGTCTTACAAATTACTAAGGGTGCTCTCGGTTTGGCGGTTCGGTTGCGACTAAAAGAACCTCAAATCCGCCATCCATCCAAAACTAGACGGATTGAAAAAAATCAATCCGCAATAATCCGCTCGTCATCACACATCCGTCCAAAATGCGGCGGATTGGTTCGATTTGGTCAGGTTGGACAGATCGGTATATCTACTGCTCACCCCTAATTTTATTCATATTTTATCATCCTCTTCCTTTTGAGAAATTTAGCCAAAACCCCTTCATTGGACCCTTGTTTGGTGAAAATGACATTCTAATTTATTTTGCTTCATAAACTCCCTACAGAGGAAATACATAATTGAGTAACGATAAAGTAAAATATCACTTTTTTTTTCTTAGATAAGATTATCAGAGTAACATGTTACTGTCAAATAGAGTAACATGTTACTATTTATATCAATTTTGACGGTAATAAGTTTTTTTTTTTTTTTTTGTGAAGAATTTTATAGTCAACATGGATCTTATTTGATAGATTTTGATGAGAGAATTCTAAACATACTAATTTTATTAAAAACTGACATCTAAATTAAAAGTTATATTATTTTAAAATTTAATATTTTTGTAATAGTGGTATGTATTAGACTTTTTAAGATACTTTTTTTTGTACTTGTCCTTAATGCATTAAAAATTTGACCAAATCCCCTTTTCCTTTCCTTTTCTAAATATCTCCCTAAATTCTTAAACTAAACACAAACTTTAGAGTGATTATTACCACATTTCTAACTAATGATGTGGCAAAAAAAAAATTATTTTTGTAGGTGTGATAATAACACATTTATATTAGACAGTATATTTTACAACTCTTCATTCAAAACATAAATAATGTCATATAATAAAACAGAATCATTCACCCAAACTTTCTTCTCCATATTCCCATGGAGTGTGTACCTTAGCCGTGATTACTTCTACTACCAATGAAGCAACGAGTTTTGAGTTCAAGCGTCCTTGGTTTGGCCGATGTATGCTTGTGATGGTGTTGGAGTATATTTTTTATTTTATTTTATTTTATTTTATAGGGATAGAAGTTTTACTCAATTTTTTGATATTATGTTATTATTGATATGTGTTAATTATCACCATCTAATTATAATCTATTATGTGAGTGCATTCTATTACACCATACATGGGGTCGATTAGTAAAATAAATTAGATAGGATTGTTGTTGGAAAATTAGTTTTATAGGCTTATTTTTTGCCAACTTTAAGCTGAAATTTGAGTGGAGTCCACACATTTTTTGGGATGGGTTCAAGAGGTGACATGTTATTTGCCGCATGGCAAGTCACATGGTGAAAACGATTTGTCAAAACCATTTATGAGCGAATGGAAAGTTGACATCATTTTTGAGTTCGTGAAATGGAAAGTTAAAGAATCAAATGTGAATTTCCTTAAATTAGTTGTCCCACATTGAAATTTTAAAAGAGCTTGTGTGAGTATATAAGTTCTAGGTGGACATACTTGGGTTGGACTCCAAGGGGCACTCAAAGTTTTGTAAATAGAGAAATTATGGACAAAATGGGCTTTGGCTTAAACCACCACACACGCGCCACCGTCTAACCGGCCGAGCCAAGCATGAGTATGTGGTGTAGGTTGTGGGTCGGGTCCTAACTTTAATTTTTTAAACAAAATTCATTTGAATTTTTTCAAATTCTTGCAGTAAAATTTGAAATTCTAACAGAATAAATTCAAATTTTTTGCGCCAAATTCAAAATTCAAATTCCTGTCCAAATCAGTGCCTCTCCGGTCACCTTCCTTCATCTTTCCGGAAATTTCAAATTTGCACCTGTTCGGAGGGCTTTTCTACCCTTTCGAACAGCCACCACAATGCCTATAAATACAGACCATTTTTCAGCAGTTTCAATTATCTACTTAATTCATTTGTGCTTCCGTTTTTCCTCTCTTTTGCATATATTCTTCATATTAGTTCATAGAGATTTCAGAGAGTTGCAGAACACGGGTTTGATTCACTTGGCAGATTGTTTGTAGTGTTGCTACAATCTATGTTTTATGATCCTTATATCCTAAGAAATAGACGCAGACAACTCATAAGCATCTGTGCGGCGGCAAGTCTGTCTTAAAAACAGAGTGTCACACACTTGACTTGGTCAAAAGTTTATGTTCAAATTTTCCGATACAAGAATATTACTATAAGTATTTTTTTCTATTATTTCAGTTTCATTTCGCTACACAGAATATTGTTTCAATAATTGTTACATTTAGATGGTGGGTTCACTTCTTTATATGGTGTTTTATTATTCGATAATGATATCTTGTGTCAATGATACCGTTGCATTGAAGTTTTACTCAATCTAAGAGGTCTAGTCTTGAAGAGGTTCTAAATATGGGTTGATCTGAAGAGCTTGGCTTCAAAACGGTTCAGTTGTAGGAAATATATATATATATATATATATTTCATTTCTAAAATAAATCATAATTGAAGTCTCACAATGAATTGTGTGTCTTACATAATTAAATTTAAAAAATGATATACAAGTCTAATTTTTAGTCTCACTTTTTAAACTCAGTAATATATCAAGAAAATAATTGATTTAATACATTATTAAATCTAAAAAATAAATTTAATTTTTGAATATAAATAGTAATACTCTGAAATTTATTACAAATAAAAAAAAAATGAACTTAAATTGTGGGTATTGAATTTTGTTTAAATGTTAGAATGAATTTAAGGGATGGATTAAAACGGACGGTGCGGTGCGGGGGTGTTGTCTGTATGTGCGGCATCTTTTTAGGTCATGTGCTAGGCTCAGATGGGCGCACATGCTCCCCATACACCATCCTCCAATCCAAATTCAATAATTGAACTAAGTTTTTTTTATTCGACCCTAGTTTGCCAGGGTTGAATTGATTAAATGAGTATAAAAATATAAAATAAATTAATAAGATAAAATATCATATCTAAATTATAATTTTTTATTTTTATTTTTATCACAATCATCATATTCAAATCAAAAAAAAAAACAGAAACTCTTCCCAAACAGAACTAATTTAGCTAAGTTAAATTAATCAAAAAATCAAAAAAATAGATTAAATTAGCTCTTTTCAAACGAAGGTTTGGTATTATTTTGGTGTTATATGTTTTATAAGGGAAATTTTATGCTACATATGCACCTTGTTACGTATTTTTATGTTACATATTTTTATAGTATACGATAATTTTTCGTTAAAAATAAAATTATGCATTTTTGTGACAATATTAGGTGTTTTATGGTATTGCTATACATTTTGTAGTTACAAAATGTTTAGATAAAAAAAAAAAATGCACCACATCATTACAAAAATGTGTAATATTATCACAAAATGCGTAACTTTATTTCTGAATTACAAATTATCATAATTTTTACTTTAAAAATATATAATATTTACCAAAAAATATGTAACAGGTATGCATGGTAGTGTTTCCTATTTTATAATCTATTTCTTTGAGATCTTGTTTGGTGAATTTTTTCTTCACCAATGTTACGAATCTAAAATAAAATTTTAAAAAGTATTTAGAAATTGAAATTTTTTGGTTTACAATAATTTGTGATTCAGAAATAAAATTACACATTTTAAAGTAATGTTTTACATTTTTATAGTAATATTACACATTTTTTATCTAAACATTTTCTAATAAAAAAAAGGTGTAACACAAAAATATCTTAAATTACCACAAAAATGTCTTAAAATTAAACAAAAAGATGAATAGATAAGTGACAAATGTACTGATAGTGAGACATTTAAATAGATAATTAAATATTTAAATAGATAGTTGCATAGATAGATAACAGCCATATAATAAATGACATTTAACCAAATAGACATATCAATAAACTTTAAATAGTAACGCTGAGTTTGGTTGGATGATTTGAAGAAGGATTTGAAAAGGGAAAGGGAAAAGTTTGGTGAAATGTGAATAAAATATACCTACATTTCACCTAGTTTCACACACATTTTTCCTTTTCCTTTCCAAATCCCTCAACCAAACACAGCATAAGTGTCCCTTTGATCAAAAAAAAAATTTAAATATGAACCTATTAACTAAAAAAATTATATTATATATAGAACTCCTCTTGTTTAGATTCACATTTAAAATCACAAAAAATATCAAGAATTCTAATGTTTTGTCAATATTTTTATCAAATGTGTTATATGGATATGAGACCCATATTATATGGACATATTTGATTGGGTGGATTAGAGTATGGGATTGGGATTATTAATCCGTTGGCCCAATTATCCTATGTTTGTTTTAACATTTTGATTTAGGATTATTAATCCAATGGATAATTAATCCAACATATTTGTAGGATTATTAGTAATGGGGTAGGGGTGGGATTATTAATCCAATGGATATTAATTTAATTGGATAGTGAATACCACACTAATTTAATAAGATTATTAATACTTCACTATTAATCTTGTGAATCAAACATGACCTATAAATTCTATATAGAACGCATACCTATATAAAACTTTCAATAAAAATATTAATAAAATATTTAAAATTTCTAACATTACTTTAAAATCACCGCCATCCTTTTCATCCTGCAATTTAAAGAGATCCAAGTTTGGCAAACTTTAATATGTTCTAGGGGCCTACATGAACTAACCACTTGCCATGTTACGATCTTTGACATCCAATCCCACCGCATCTTTGTGATATTTTAAAAGGGAAAAACGGGGGAGCTCGAAAAAAAAGAGCCCGAATCTCCCTAATTGTCAAAAATGGCAAACTGTTTTTTTTTTTGTTTTTTGTTTTCTTTTTTTCTTTTTTTTTTTACTTGAAAGGGAAAAACGGGAGATCGGGGGACCCCCCATTCGGGGGTGAATCACTGCTCATTTTAAAAATGTTTTTTCAATTTGTTTTTTATATCTTTATTTTTTTTTTTCATTTTTCTTTTCTTCTTTTTGTTGAAGTTAGAACACATTCGTAGATCATATTATTTGGTACAATTTATTATAAATTAAAAGTTAATAATTAAAAGATGAAAAATAAAACTATCCTTCCCTCAAGTCTTATTTGAAAACAAATTATTTTAGTAATTTTTTAACTTTTTATAAAAAGATGTACAAAAAATAAATAGAGTGATGTAACAACTTATAGTGACTTTTTGACTTTTTAATTAAAATATATAGTTGCCAAATGAGGCTCTAGCTTCACAATAATTAGATTTTTTATAATACTCAAGTTATTTTTTCTTATAACATGTAGATAAAAATTATACCAAATAATGTGACATATATTTTTAAGGGTAAATTACACAAGTGATCCCTAAATTTTGCTTTTCATGTCATTTTTATCCCTACACTTTCAGTTGGTTCAAATTTGACCATTAATTTTAGATTTTGGCCCCGTTTAGCCAAAAAATCACACCCAATCAAATCATTTTCTCTACTTTTCTGTATGATTTTTTTATAAAAAGTTAAAAAGACGACTAAAATAGTCGCTTATGTCAATTTGATCCAATTGATAATATCGATAGTGTCTTTGAATGAAAATTATCACTGAATTTGTTAAGATTAACTCACTGAGTTAAGTAAATTTATAATTTTACTCTTAAAAATATGACACATGCCATTAATACATACTTTAAAAAAAAAAAATTTAAAAATACTAATAGTTGTACTCAATTAGACCAAATTGGGATAAAATCATAAATTTAGAGTCAAAATCAATCCAATTGAGATTATAGAGACTAAAATTACAAAGATCAAAGTACAGGAGCTACAGTCGTAATTTACAATATTTTTAAAATAAAAGTTCTAGTAGACTATGAAAACATGATTTCAAATTTGAGTATATGCAAAGACATTGATGTGCATTGTAATATAACAACTGACATATTAATCGTTATCTTGTATTAAAAAATAAAAAAAATAATTAAAAAAACTATGAAAACAAGATTTGGTTTTGAATTTTCAGTATGATTACCAATTCGAGATTGCAGTATAAATGTGAAGGTTTTTTTTCACTCTTCCTCTAAAATCCTTTTCTTCTCATGCATTACATGGTACTCGTTTGGGAATAGACTTTTTTAGTAACTTTATAATTTTTTGATTAAAATATGATATGAAAAAAACTAGTATATTTGAGATGATTTTTTAGCTTTTTACGAAAAGATGTGCAAAAAGTAAAGAAAAAATGGAATCTTTAACGTTTTGGTGTAGGTTGTTGACTTTTTGACTTTTTTAATAACTTTTTGACTTTTTGATCAAAAAAGTTACTTGCCAAACGAGGATTACCACTATTTCTAACAAAAAGTAAATGACAAAACATTATTAATTTGAAACTTTCCTTTAGAAATCGGTTTCCATTTGGGATGTAAGAAAAATCAAAAAAATTGAGTAAATCGATTAAATTAAATCAAACTGTTCATATTTAGTCTATTTTTAAACAAAAATTGGTTTGTGCGGTTTTTTAGTTTTTTTTTTTTTTTTAGTTCGGTATCGGTTTAAACACTTTATACACCGAATTAAACTGAAACTAACCGCTTCAACATATATTGTATTTATAATATATATACATATATATATAATTTAATAATGTAATAATATTAATAAGTATAATATATTATTCCTCTCAATTAATTAACCATATCATCCCTATAACCTAACTTAGTATTGTATATAAGTTTAACTTTAACTCACTATTCTTGAAGTCTTAGTATTTATTATTATTTTTTTGGTTGTATTTTTGTTAATTTATAAATTGCAAAATATTTATTAAATGAATGGATATGATATATGTTTGAAATGGTTGACAAATGGCTAATTCAATATTTTTATATAAATGAATGACAATAGTAAATTATGGCTTAAATTTGAAAGAGCCTAAATCGATTAAATTGTAGCAAATCGAACTGTTTCAATTGCTGCAGTTTGGTGCGGTTTCATAGGAGAAGTAGTCCACATCAATGTTCAAAATAATAAAATCAACATTATCAATTCAGTGAAAATTTTTACTTAAATATCAATCGTACCGAGTCGATTATATCCTTAGTTTTCATGCCTACTTACTAATTAAGTTTTGTTTATTCAAAACAAAACAAAAGGATTAAAATAAAATGAAATAAAAAAGAATGGCCAATATTAGGATGATTTCAAAGATTCAGAGTAGGTGATTTTATGAAAAATACTTGAGAGTTCTAATTGAGTATCTCTAATCCACACATAATGATGTGGAATGTACTTCACTCTTTACTCCCCATCCTTCTTTTATTTATATCTCTCTATTCTCTTTCTATTTTACTTTATTAGAAGTCAAAATAAGAATGATATATTATGAGATGTAATGCTACTCGTGATTTTATAACTAACTACAACATACAGAAGTGTAGTTAATTTTTCCGTAGTGTAATTTTGTCCAAGTAGAATTTTAATGCAACAATTTTTGTTTGTTATCTCTTGAATAAGATGCTCGTAACCTGTTATCCAAGCTCTACAGTCTACATTTTTCATTTAATTTTATTCAAGATAACCCAACTTCTACATTAAAATTTTGTTAAGACTCTCAATTTTATGATTTGAGTGACATCAACACTGACACTTGTGTTGAGAAAGAGAAAAGGTAATTTTTGCACGGAAATGATAGCCCTGTTTGGTAGAGCTGTGGGAAAGTACTTATAGCTTATGCCTAAATAGTTTATAGCTTATAACTATGAACATAAACTGATTTTTGACTTACAAATTAAGCATCTCCTGCCCCACTCAAAGAATAAGCTGATTTCTGACTTCCAAAAAGTTAAAAGTTATAAGCTATAAGCTATAAGCTAAACCAAACACATCAAAATAACTTAAATTAAGCTGAAAGTTGAAATAAGCAGCTTTTAAGCTGCACCAAACAAGCACGATATCTAGTTTGGAAATTGATTATTTTAATAATTTTTTTGATATTTTATATAAAAAAAAATATGTGAAAATATAAAGAAAATAATATAATAATTTATAGTGAATTTTTAATTTTTTTTAACTAAAATATGTAATTAATAAATGAAATCCCAGTCTGACTATCAAATTTAATCTGAACTGATGTGTCCTTATCAGATTGCTTAATGCTTTGTGAGGCCTGATTAAAGTGAGAAATGTGAGAAATGATAGTCAGAGTCGGTCGGACTTTCAAACTGTGTAAAACCACTCTTTTCATATTCTCAATGAACCATGTATTCAATTCTGATTATTTATTCAATAATTAAAATATTTGTAGGTCTTCCACTCGTTTATAAAGGGACTTGGATATCCCGAGTGCTTTTCGGTAATATAAATCATTGATGTTGTAAGATTCGTCAAAAATATTATTTATATAAAAAATTAAATTAATCGAATATTCATAACCTCATGATTAACTCTTAATTGTTTTCAAAAATTTATAAAAGTTATGTTAACTGTTAATTTTTATAAAAACAAATGTATTTTGATTATAAGGTTGCAAATATTCAATCAATTTGATTTTTTACATTAATAATCTACTTAACAAATCCTACAATATGAACGGTTCGTATTATCAAAATAGGTGACACTCCATAAAGAAACATAGTAACCTACTGTACTTTTAACACAGCAGAATTCCCAAGTCCTTTGTAAAGAAGAGTCTAACTAGGAGCATTGAAAATATGAGTAATAAATTGCTCTCTTTCTAACCGCTTCAATTGTTCAATTGTGCTAGAATCATTGAAAATTTTCACAAATGTAAGATAAAGAAGTGGAACCTACCCTTTATTTAACATTTTTTTGTATTTTATTTTGTAAAAATTTTATGTATTTACTCTAAATTTTTAATTGAGTTGATAGTTAATAATTCAAACAATCATAAAATATTAAGATTCTATCCATCAAATAAAAAAAAAAAAAATTTCTTTGATGTCATGGGCATTTTGGGAATTCAACCCCCAACTTAGATGAAACCAGGTGCTTGAATTATTGGCATACCATCAAACAAAGTTCTATATAAGTCCACATTGCCTAGCACTTTGAATCAAGCCCCACTCAACCAAACAACCCTCCCTCTCTCTCTGGAGTGAGGCTTCTCTGTTCTTGTGGCAATGGCCAAGTTTGCTTCCCTTCTCCTTCTGGCACTCCTTGCCATTTCCATGGTTGCAACCACTGTGAGTTCCACAACAAACAAATGGGTCACACCATTATATATGTTTCCACTTTTTAAAAGTGTTTTTTTTTTTTATCATAACTACAGAAAGATAAACATTGACACAATTTGTTTTTGTTTTTTTTTTTATAACTTTTGCAGGTTCTGGCAGCAGATGCCCAGTATCACCTCTCCAGGGTAAGTTCTCTCTCTCTCTCTCTCTCTCTCTCTCTCTCTCTGTGTTTTGAAAGTATTGCCATCTTGTTTTAACAAAACATTTTTTTATGTTTTCAGCAACTTTCAGGTCAAGGAAGCCTAAAGAGCTACCGTAAGTACTCATCATTGGGATATCATCATTTTTAATTGTCTGAAGATTTTCAATCTGCAGACTTGTTTTCATGGGTTTTTGCTTGAATTTTACCAAAATTCTTGAAAGTTTGGCAAATTCGAGCACTCAAGCAACTAGCATTGGCCTTTGATTTTAATCAAAAAAAATTGGGTGGATAGTTTTTCAAAAATTGGGGAATATCATAAAAATGAGAAATTGAGGAAATAATTTCAAATTAATGGAATGCAAGAGAAAGCTCCCATTCAATTAATTTGCAATTGTTGATTACAAAGATGTATTAATTTTTATTCAATTAATTGGTAATTATTTTTCTGATTTCCCATTTTTATGATACTCATCCTTTAAAAATTAAGATTTTAAAAAGAATTGGTTTTTAAAATGTGTCAAAATCGCATTTACATAGCATAAAAACTAAAAATTAAATCAATATTATACATTTGATTTAATTTAATTTAATTTTTTTTGTTAATCACAGAATGCCCATCACAATGCCAGAGGAGGTGTAGCCAAACACAGTACAAGAAACCATGCTTGTTCTTCTGCAATAAATGTTGCTCAAAGTGCTTGTGTGTTCCCCCTGGCTATTATGGGAACAAGGGTATGTGCCCTTGCTACAACAACTGGAAGACCAAGAGAGGAAGCCCCAAGTGCCCTTAAATTATAATTAATATCTTTTATTACCTTAAAACCCCTTCTTATCCATCATTAGGAGGTGCTGTACTTTATAAGTTTTCTGACCAGTGTGTTTTTTAATATGGAACTAGTATTGATGTATTGCTCCTTTGGGGTAAGTAGTTTTGTGAACCCCAAAATGAGAGCTGAATCTTTGGTTCATTGTTATGTTTATTGCTTCTATAAAATAAAATTTTGCAGAACCTTTTCAATGCACACCCATGTTGTACTTTGAGCTCTTCTTTTAAAAAATGTTACTCATTAAAAAAATGAAAATGAGAAAAGGTGTTTTTTCAATTATATTCCTCGATAGATGTAGAACAATCCAATTAGAGCAGTTTAATTTTAGAAGAGTATACATTGCACAAGATTTAAGTTAAATAAAGCAAGTACTTTAAGCTAAAATAACGAACATTAAAATTTCTATTAATTTTCATTCATCAATTTTAATGCCTGTTGAAAAATACTACATTGATTTTTTATTTTTTTTTGGAACAAATAATACATTGAAATTGATTTGTTCAATCTCGATGATTGAATATGAATAGATTGTTATAAGTTTATGAAAGGAAAGCTATGGTGAAATTGGTAGAGTCTATAATTAAAAAATAATAATAATATTGTAGTAATCACATTTATATATTACAAATTGTTAAATACCCCATATGTAATCGTGTAATTGGTTTAATGGGTCACACTTTTCCTATTTGTTGCCTAGGAATTGTTTGGGAAGTGTTAAATTAGTATATTTTTTGACATTTTACCAAAAAACTGTGATAATGAGTTGAATTTAAAGTGACATAATAGAGGTGATGTAATCTAAATAAAATAATTGTGACCCAAATATCTCTCTCCTTGAATTCTTTCAAATGTATTTTTGACTAGTAAGAGAAAAAAATTACCGGTCAGAAACACATTTAGGAGAATTCAAGAGAAAAAACTTTATAGATTATCTCATTTGAAATATCATGACGGTATGCAGGGGCGGAGGCAGTCAAGGCCCGGGGGTCACGTGTCCCCCCCGGGATTTTGGAATTTTTTTTTTTTAACATAAAGAAAATATTTTAAATAAAAAAATTTATAAAAATATTATTTAAAGTGAAATGTCAATGATATTTTTAAAATTATGAGAACTATAATGGTTATTTTGATTGAAAGTAAAGAGACTATGATAAGTTATATTATTATTTATAAAAATTTCAATATAATGGTGATATCTATAATTATTGACATGCAAACATAATTAACCTTAATGAAGATATATGAAATTTATTGGATTGTTACGTACATTTGACATGTAGAGTTTGTCCTCCATATATTTTTTTCCATTCATAACTAAAATGACCACTATATAAATTATAATCAAGTAACACATCTTCAATTATAAAAAAAGTAAAAAATTACAATAGGTCATAACTAATATTAAAATGAGTCATAACTAACTATTACTTGATATATAGTAATAGCCAAAATAAGAACCACAAGAAATTATAACTAAATTATATCTAACACTATAATGTGTCATAACTAAAGCCCACGAAAATCATAATTATGATATATGATAGACACTTTTTTTTATGGTGTGTTTTATAGAATTTTTCTACTAAAATATATTATTTCTATCTCAACTTATCTTCTTTTTTAATTTTTCAATCTACCTCTAAATAGTTACTCCCCAATATTTATATAAAATTTAATCTCAAATCCTATATTTTAAAATTCACATTTATCCAAATGGACTCTTAATATTTAAGTTTAGTAATATCTCATTATTGTTTATTATAAAAAAAAAAAAAAAAAATTTGCTTGGTCAGAGTTTTCCAAAAATACTTTTCAGAAAATTCTACTTTCTTGTTTTTCGGGTTTTTTTATTTATTTTTACTGAATTTTTTTAATTTTTAGACATATCTAACATAAATATACCTAAAAAGTAAAAAATTTGTGAAAAAAACCTTTTAAAAATTCACTAAATATCAAAAATACAAAAAATATATATATATATGAAAATTCTGTACATTATTTGTATTTTTACGTATTTATTAATTTTTTAAAATATTTTTTCACAAATTTTTTAAATACATCTAAGTAAAATTCATCTAAAAAAGTAAAAAAAATATTTTTAAAATTTTAAAAATATTCACTAAAAACGAAAAAACACGAAAATCAAAAAACTCAATTTTTAAAAAACTTAATTCAAAAAATTCAAACTAAACACACTGATGTTATCATTAATTTGTGCCCCCTCTCCATTAAATTTCTGGCTACGCCACTCACGGTATGTCATATTTTTGATAAATGAAAAATCAAAAAATATATTTGGTTTATTGTTTCTTATCTTCTAATTATCTAATAAACGAGAATCTCTATTACTACATCTGTACATATGTTGGCTAACAATGACAGATATCACCCGTGAATGCTTTACAGCAGAGACACCAGCTGATCCAGCAATTGCAATCCTTTGTCTCTTTGCTGCATCAGCTTTAAAAAAAGGATAAATTACAATTACACGTTCTGAAGTTTGTTTTTAAATTATAAATTGTCTTTTATATTTTAAAAAATTACAAATATTCCCTTGTTAGAATTTTTTATTTAACAGAATTGGTTAAAAAAATAAAATTCATAATTGCTTTCCTATATAATAATAAATTACCTAAATTATTAATTGAAATATATTTCTAATATCATTAAAAACTGTTAATTGACTTAATGATTTATTAATAAAATGGGCGATTTGTTATGAAATTAGAAACTTCAGAGGGTGGAATGTAATTTCCAGAATCACTGGAAACGATTCGTATTTTAATCAAATCTCATGGGGTGTATTTGTAATTTACTCTTAAAAAAAATGAGTAATAATACGCTTAATACAAGAGTCCAAACCTTTATTTTAAAAAATGAGAAATTGATCGGTAGTTCTTACATTTTATTCTTTGTATTATTTTGGTTAACATAATTTTAATTAGCTTAATTTTGACTCTTAATTTTAAATTTTGTATCAATTTGATCTAATTGATAATATCGATTACGATTTTTGAAGGAAAATAGTCATTGAGTTGGTTAAGATTAACTCAATAAGTTGAACAAATTTACAATTTTGTTTATAAAAGTATAACATATGCCACATATGTGCTCATTTTTTATCAAAAAATATTAACAATTATAATCAATTGGACTAAATTGAAATAGAATTATATATTCAAGGTCAAAATTAAGCCAATTAAAATTATAAAGATCAAAATAACACAAATCAAAATATAAAAATTATCAGTGTAATTTGCCGTAAAAGAATTTAGGTTGGTTTTGCATTTTTAGCCTGAGCTTATTTTGGATAAAAATGATAGATGGGGAGGGAAAGAGGGAAAAAATATATATATATATATTGTATGAGTTTGTTTAACACGAAAATGATAGAAAGTAGAAGAAAGTTAAAAATTTTGTACAATTTATATTAGTATTGTAACTAATTTTTTAATTTCTTGTTAAAAAAATATAAAAAAATCTTAGGTGTGCATTGCATACCATATACAACCCTGCATAAAATTACTTAAGTTTTCATGAACTTACATGAGTAGTCTCACAAAAATATATAAAATCAACACAAATTTGTGTAATCACATAAATTTTCATGAATTTATGTAAATTTGTGCTCAACTTATAAATTTTTATATGATCATGAAAAAAAAATTTGTAAAATGCTTCATGAAAATTTTCATCCTTTGATTAGTGCGCGGTATTTTATTATGTGTGTAATTCGAGAGAAGAGAATCTTTATGAAACATTTTATAATATTTTTTACATGATCCCTATCATTACTCGTATGTAAATTTGTGAAAAATTACATAATTTTGTGTAGGATTACATATGGTGTGCATTGTATACCAGAGCATTTTCGAAAAAGTACAAAAAATTGAAATTATCTATGACTAAAGAGTTATCTATGAATAAAATTTCAAAATTCTCTATTTTTTTCTTACAAAATTTTTATCTTAATCAAATACTTGCAAGAATGTATATACTTTTTCCATTCACTCTATTTTCTTTCATTTTCACTTTTTACCAAAAAAAAATTCCAATGAAACAAAGCCTTAGGTAGAGATTTTATTTTTTTTTGGTAATCAGATGTCCGGATCAACTTACAAGCATCTCGATTAATCTCAGAGTTTTGAAATTAATGATTAGACAAATTTCTAATAATTCCAATGTCTGAAATATTTGGCATTCGTGAGATTCAAATATACAACCTCTTAAGTGGTAGACCATTTCATAGTGAAAAGAAAAAATAATAATAAATTTAATTTATTCTCAATTTTTCTCATATTTTTTTAAAATTTGTATCTAAATTTATAATCAAAACACAATCTTACTATTACTGAAACTATGAACTAGATCCAAAGTTGGTTTCACGAATTGTTAATATGCCATTTTTGTTGACTGAAAGAGAGAATCAAATGCTGGTTTTGTCATTGAAATCATTAACCAAATGGTTAGTTTAGTTTGACGAACTGTTAGTTTGACGGAAATTTTGGGCATAGGAAACATAACTACCCATTTGGTTAATGATTTCAATTGACATCTCCGAGGTTAGATGCTTAAATCCTGTGGAGGAGACCATTGACCTTGAGATCAAATGTTCCTAACTTTTTCTTTTTTTTTTTTTTAAATTTATGATAAAATCTATACATATTAATAATTAAAATTATAAATTTTTTAAGGAAAATGATTTGGAACCCTAAAAAGAGGCCCCCTAATCCCCCTAATTTCCTGTTTTGGCAACTGTTTCCTTTTTTTTTTTTTTTTCTTACTTGATATGGAAATTAGGGGGATTAGGGGGGCTCTTTTTAGGGGAATGTAGCAAGGTTGATTTTTTAATCATTGTGTAATACTTTTTTGATAGCACACTAACAAGTAATTTCCTATAGTTTTTTTTTTTTTTTTGAGAAATTACAACAAAAATCTTAAGATTTAAATCTTATAACAAAATAAAATTTTAATTTTTAAATTTAATTTTTTTATTTAATTTTAATCTAAACTATTTGTTTATTTTTTTAAGTAAAAATGATTAAAAAAAAAAAGTACTTTTATTATTAAACTCAATGAAAAATGATATTTTTGATATTTCATGTATACCTATATTGAATTTAATTACTAAAATACTCTTCTTCTTTTGTTAATTTTACTTATTGAAAATGAGTGCATGGCTTAAATTGAAAATAAATTTAAATTAATCAGAATTTATTTTGTTATAAGGCTAAAATCTTTATGTCTTTTTTTTAATTGTTTATTTTTTGTTTAGGGAAAATCAGTGAAACATCTCTCTCTAACTTTGTATAGTTAGGAGGTTCAAAATGTTGTTTTTTTTTTTTATTAGCTAAGATCTCTTAACATTTTCACAAAAAAAATTCGACTTAGAAAAATTTTGCCCAACTTAACAAAATTCCACCCGACTCAGAAATTTCAACCCCTACTCAGAGAAATTTTAAAATTTCTCCATAAATTCAAAAAAATATTTCTGTAAAAATTAAAACTTCTCTGAGTCGAAACAAAATTTTTCTGAATCGAATAAAATTTCTCTAAGTCAAATTTTCTTTGTAAAAATATTAAGAGATCTTAATTATTATAAAAAATATTATACATCATTTATCTTATAAAATTTTAATATCCAACAACTTAAAAACAATTTCTCTTTTATCTATGACAAACCTCGGTCGAAATTTTAGGCCCCTCAATCTCATGGGACTTCGTGATCTTTCCATTTCTCTAAAATTTGCAGGCTTTGCGGACATTAAAATATGTTTCTTCTCTTTGTTCTCAATATATATATTATGTTCTTCTCTTACTTTTCCCATTTGTTTTTGTAGGCCCTGTTTGGGATTGGTTTTTTTTTTTTTTGTTTTGATTCTTTTTAGCTAAGATAGTCAATAAATATAAAATAAATTAAAATAATTAATAATACAAAATATCACATTCAAATCATGATCACTTCACTTCTTTTTCACAACTATAAAATCAACTACAAAAAAATATCAACCATCATTGCAAACATTTTTTTAGACAGACTATAACCAAATAGTCAAAAAGTCAACCACAACAGCCAAACTCTCAAACGGAGCTGTAATATACAAGGGCAGGGACTTATTGTTGGATATAATTTAAGTTGTATTTGGATTAAGAATTTGGGTAAGAATTTAGAAAAAGAAATGAAAAATATAAGTAAAATGTGAATGAAATATAGGGTAAATTACACTTTGCACCACTGCATTTGGTATCAAATCTCATTTTAGTCTTTACACATGAAATCATGACAATCAACTCTATACATTTCTAGTCAAATCCCACTTTGGTTCCTATATATGAAATTATGACAATCAACTCCCTACACTTCTGTTCAAATCCTACTTTGATTCCTACACAAATGTCAATGTCCTCTATCTATTACTCCATTATTTAAATCTTTAATAGAATTCAGTCATGTAATAAAAAGGTGACTACGAAATGAGGATAAAAAAAAGAAAATCATCTCTATTTTCTACTAAAACATACTTTGTCCCACATGATAAGCACGTGAGAGTTACATAATACAATATACATACATATGTATGTATGTATGTATGTATGCATATATATGTTTATATATTGAAAATTGGGATGAAAAAGCAAGTAAATAAAGTTTTTGAAATAATAATTTAAAAAAAAAAAAAGCAATAGAAAAATCAAAGAGAAAGGAAGAGAAATAGACTGGAAACTGTGTTACTGTGGAATATAGAGTTTCGTTCACAATTTACGTTTTGTTTTAGCCTAATATAGCTATAATTTGATATAAATTTTGGGACGAAATGTGTATAGGCGGGAAATGATAGTGATTTTCCTTTTTTGCTATCATTTTGTAATTATATGCTTATTACATTACTGACTTCTATGATTTACACGCTGGAGTAACAAAATGGAGGATATTGACATTTGATCAGAAGTGTAGGGGGTTAACAATTACAATTTCATGTCTAGGGGTCAAAATGAGATTTGGTGCAAAGTGCAAGGATGCAAAGTGTAGGGCTGTAAAGTGTAATTTATCTATGAAATATAGTTACATTTCATTTTTTTTTCTTTTTTTCTTTTTTTCAAATTTCTACCTAAATCTATAATCAAACACAACCTTGGCAACCTTACATTTTTACCAAAATCCACTTTGGTTCCTTCACTTTCAATCATAACAGTCAACTCGTTACTTTTTAAATCAAATTATGATCTCACTCTTTTATCTATCTACAATTAATAAAGTTAACAAAAATTATAAGTAGAGATACTAAAATGAGATTTTGGTGAAAGTATGAAAATTAAAGTGAGATTTTAGTAAAAGCGTAAGGATGCTAATAAGACAATAAAAATATCATATATGCTTCAAATGTCAAATTTTGTCAACTTTGGTAATGGTAAATAAATAGATGGAACGATGAGATTGCAACTTAACTTAAGGGAATTGATTATTGTAATTGAAAATGAAGAGACTAAAGTGAGATTTTGGTAAAAAAATACAAGGTACATAATGTAATTTATCATTTTTGAAATAATTGGTAATTTAATACAAGTTTGGAGAAAATATGTGTTTTAAGTTAAAATATGTGCTTGGAGAAAAAATTATAGGTTAGTTATAGTATTAGTACTTAAAATATGTGTTTTTTTTTTTTTTTTTGTCATTTTAGTTCCTAATATTTTAATTGAATTAATTTATCTTTTAAATATTAAATTTGTATAAAAGAAGTGTCCTTAGGAAAAAAAAAAAAACGTTAATACAACTGTGATATCATGTCATTGTGCATACGTAATATCACCAATCAATAAGATCTTATCATTTACTCACCATGTATTGATCTCAACCCAACATGATGATATAGAAATTACATGAAAGTAATGAAAATGACATGGGTGATAGTTACATTTAAAAAGTAGAGTTCACTCAACATGTGTTAAGTTATAATTGGTTGGTAATATCACGTGTATATAATAATAAGATATCACTGTTGAATTCAAATTTTACTCTCATGATTGATGCTATAAGTATTAGTATTAATAGAATCATGAATATTTTTAGAACAAAAGATTACATCTTAGCACAAAAAAAAAAAAAAAAGAAATCTATTACACTTTTGATCTCTGAAGTATGTACTTTGGCTTATTTTGGAAGATGGTAAAAGTAATTTTTGACTTTTAACCAAGCTTTTGGCTTTTTTAGACAAATGATTTGAGAAGTTGGTAAAAAGTGACTTTTGGTTTTTTTATTAATATTTGTTTATGATGTCGAATCATAATCAAATGACCAAACTATCCCTATTTAGTTTAAAATATTACAACTTCACTCATGTAACATATTTGACTCATGAGGAATAAAATTGTAATTTCACCCTTGGCTAAAAACCACCTTCCCAAATGAAAAAAAATTCAAAAAAGCTAACTTTTAACTTTTACTACAAACAAAAAAAAAGTGACTAAAAACCAACTTTCCAAAACAAGCCTTTATGTTATTTTGAGCCTAAAGCTATATAAAAATATAAAGTTACTTGAGCTTGGCTAGACAAAAAGATCACCTAAGATCGCTTCGAAAGTATAACGATTCAAGTCCACATAAATTTTAAAATTCATTAAATTTTTTAATACAGACCCAAACAATTAATTATTTGAATCATTTCGACTCATTTATCACCTCGAACAGCAAAACTCTTATTCGCCATGAATTGTACTGAAAATGCAAAGCCTGAGAAGCTGTTTGGACTTTGAGATCTGCCTGGGCCCGCCCAAATTGTTGTACACATGCAATCGCTTCTTTAGACCCACACAAAATATGGAAGAGATCCCAAATCTACTTGGGCTAGCGGCCCATGACTAGTTGCTCATTTTGATTTATGCTATGTTTGGATTAGCATTTGAGAAGGAATTTACAGGAAAAGAAAGAGAGAGAATAAATAAAAAAGGTAGAACTGAAAACAAGACAAGTGGAGCTAAGTCAAGTAGTGGATTATTCAAGTTTAACATAAAAATTTAATGAGTTTCAAAATGTAATTAAGTTTGTCTTGTTTGCATAACGAGTTTTAACAAGTTAAACACAAATCGATTAATTGTTTTTTTTTTAATACATATAAACTTATCGAGTCAAGTAATAAGTTGTTTAAGTTTGAATTGAAACTTAATAAGTTTAAAATTGTGTTTAAACTTAAGTTGTTTACATATCTAATCGATCTTGAACAAATTTTTTAATTAATCGAATACGAATAACATGATTCATTTAACAGATATAAAAACTGGTGCAAGAAATTTGTGTATATAATATGCATGACTAATAAAAGTAAGCCACACGATCCTCTTGCGATTCATACTACTTGCATGAATGAAATTGTATTTGAATTTTGAAGTACTTTTTATTTTTTTAAAAGCCAATCTCAATATCTCTAATTTTACTTGCACTGCATAGTATTTGTAGCATGTTGTAATAATTGAATTCTACTAAAACAAATTATGGTACATAAGCTTAGGCATCATCATTACTAATTACATAATTCAATAAACTCATCTTTTGTCCCGAAAATATCAGCATTGTTATTATGTTAATAAATTATTAATTATTATCTCATCTAAAATATTAAGTTATTAGACATTATATTTTATATTTTCACCACTCTTCTTTAAATGTCATCAATTCTCTCTCTTTAAATAGACAAAAATATGTGCAAACTATTACAATCATCACTTTCTTCAAAAGATTTAACCCTTCATATTATGTATTTTGTTAACCATCATCTTATTTAATAATTTAAAATTTTAATGAGTTTTTGTCTATTCAATCTATCCTACAAAATAACTCCACATTTGATGGGCTGTATAATTCATGCAATCAGCTAAGTAATTTTTACATTTGAAAAAAAAAAAAAAAAAAAAAAAAAAAAAAAAAAAAAAAAAAAACTTTTTTTTTTGGGTGTCAAATTTTCTACTTAAATTTATGATTTAAGTATAAAATTTATTTATTTATATAATAATGTGTCTCACTCTCATGGTGCTTTATGAGTAGATGAGATTGGGTGAGAGGCTAACTACTCGTGACCTAATTCTGCTGGAACACGCAATTAAAGTGTGCTTAAACATACAATAATGATGTTCCCCTTTATAACCAAAAATAAATAAATAAATAAAAATAATTTTGGAAGTTTTTTAACTTTTCAATTTTTTTTATCCTCTAACATACGTCCTTGAGACCTATCATTTTCAAAACGTATTGTACATTATTTCCTACATACATATTCTTTTAAGATCTCAGCTTATTTGGTTTTGGTTTTCAAAAAATAATTTTTAAAAAATTTATTTTTTAATTTTTCATATTTTAATGTTTTCAATGAATTTTTTTAATATTTTAAGCATTTTTTTAAATTTTTAGACATACCTAACATAAATACACTTAAAAAGTATAATATTTGTAAAAAAATCTTTAAAAAATACCCTAAATACCAAAAAATACAAAAATTCAGTATATTTTTGTATTTTTGTGTGTTCATTAATTTTTTAAAATATTTTTTCACAAATATTTTACTATTTAAATACATCTAAGTAAGATGCATCTAAAAAAGTAAAAAAATTGTTCAAAATTTTAAAAATATTCACTAAAAACAAAAAAAAATAAATAAAATAAATTAAAAAATCAATTTAAAAAAAAATTAAATTCTGAAAATTAAAACCAGACACACAAATTATTTTTTAACTTTTGTTTTCAGGACACGGTTAATCATACAATTTATGTTTACTTTTCTAAGAGATATTTTAGGTTTTCTTTTATGGACAAGGTTCTATTTAAAAGTGAGCATCGTGTTGTGTTCATGGCATATTATTTTCGGTTCATCTTAGAATTATTTTAATATTAATCCAATTCATTTATTATTTATTGTGTTAAGTTATTTTTTATCCGTACCTAATCTGTGTGATGTTAACGGAGATGGGGTGGCTATTGCTATTGTGCAGTTAATCGAGCCTATTTTAGGATTTATTTTGATGATTCGAACTGTTTACTTTTCAAGGTACATTGAGTAAAACATATTTACAAAAGATTAAATTGATTAGATATTAGTAATCATTTCATTGAATTGTATTTGTATTCAGTTTTATATTTCAAGTCACATTTATCATTTATTTTTTTAGATACAAATACGCTTTTGATAAAGAAATTATCGATATCAGATCAATATGATTTTTTATAAATATATTCTACTTGATATACACTAAAAGTGAATTGTTTGGACCATTGAAATGTGCCACGAAATAGGCCCTATTGGTTGCACCCCATCTCTAATGTTAATTTATTATGTCAACAAATTTCACCATTAACTAAAAATATCAAATGTATGAAAAAAATTGAATTTTTCCTTAAATTTAATAAAGCTAATCTTTGTTTAATGGAATTATTCATAAGAATATTTTATTTCAATTCATTTTTATTTTATTAATTTACAAAAAAAATATATATCCTATTATTATTTATTTACTACATTAACTCAAATAGTAGACCAAAAAAAAAAAATATTATCCTCAATTAAAAATAAAAAACCTATGTTAATTTTAAAACCCTACTTTACATAATTTTAAATAAGTTGGATGAAATTACATAAGATATTAAAAAATATCATAATCTCCATTAATAAACAATTTAAATTGCGTTATCCTGTCGTATTTAATTATACTGTAATTAACCATGGTCCATATACTCATGACAGGTATTGTTTGTGAAAATTGTAAAACTATTACTTGATTGGCGAAATATTATGGTGCATACTCTTGTGCGTCATATATATCTTATAATTTAAAAAAAAAATTGATTTTTTAAGTCATAATTAAAAAAAATATCATAACTAAACACAATATGAGGTATAATTAAAAAATTTATGAGTTATAACTAAAATAATGTCCTAATTAAATAAAAAAATAATATAATTAGATGTGCATATGATACACCTTTTTTAAAAAGGTGTATATTAGAATTTCTCACTTGATTAATGTCATTGTAGGAATAATAATATAAAAACTAATAATTTAATTTAAAAAATTTAGTTATATAATTTTGTATAAAAACATTGTATGGTCCAAATATTTCAAAAGAGATTTAATAAATTAAATTCTTTGAATCAAACTAAATTATATCTAAAAAAAATTTATAAAATGGGGGATGAACTTTATATCTTTTCATCAATCATGCTAGAGATTATTAATTTGGTGGCTCTAAACCCACCACTAATGAGGTGGAAAAGTAAAAAAAAAAGAGAAAAAAAAAAAAAAAAAAGACACAACGCATACTGTGGCAGTGGGTGAGACCCACTGCCACATCAGTGGTAGCTCTAATTAGAACTCCCACTCATTTCTCATCTTTTCATATGTCTTCATGTCCTTTTTGTGGATTCCAACCCGAACACATACAGACGATTTGAATAGTTTACATCGTATGTCTAAAAATTATATATGTAAAAAATGATCTTCATTAGACAATTATAAATATAAGAATAAATTACATTTTATTTTATAAAATTGATATTTTAAGTTTGTAATCATATTTGTTGTTCATTTTATAAAATAAAATGTAATTTGTTTCTATGTTATAGATGTCCAATAAGCTAGATTTTTGCTTGATAATCTTTACTGCAAAACTTACTAAGTAAACAATTAAAATAACCAATGTAGGTTTGAATTTGAGCCCACAAGAGTAATATGGAGGGATATAGAGAGATGCATGCATGGAGTGTCACGCCCCGAACCCGCCCCTAAAAGTTCGGGCATGACCTATGCAGACATAGGCATTAAACCTGATATACATAATATAGGGGGCCTGAACGGAAGCATTTAATATTAAAGAACAACATCAAAACATATCCGTTGAGCTACTATTGACATGCCAGGATCACAACATCACATCAAGTAAATAATATACAGAAAACATACACACATATACATCGACTCAGCCCACAATTGGGCATAGAACAAAACATCTTAAGGAAAGACAACCAAACATAAATCCCAAAAAATATAACAACACTTTACAAAATATACGGGCTTCAGTTAGTGCCTGGACACGCCGAGGTTGACAAGAGAGAGACGAATCTTAAGGGTTAGGACTGGCCTCTCGGTTGATGACCTACAGAAACAGACAAAATACAGAATGAGTAAAACTCAGTGAATAATAGTACATAAATAATGTAAAGTACAACAGAAATAATAAAGTATATAACTGCAAAGCATATGGTCAAAGCCTACATAGATATATATATATATTTATATATAAATTAAATTGAACAAAACTTAATCACTTTAATCATTCCAAATTAAAATTCCACAAAATACTTATTATTACATAAAAATTATACTAATCTTAAATGTGAAATCGATTTCGGATTATCAACCCTCTAAGGCTCACAATTCCTGATTTAAACATCCTAAGTGTAACGGATAATTTCCCTATTAAACAGATAAGAATCCATGTTTCCGAGGTTCACTGAATTAAACATAATTCTTCATAAATTCTCGCAATTAGCACTCAAAAACACAGAATAGAGAACTAAAAAGTAACCAGAATCATATACGAGGGTCGGGCTATTACATACTCCCCCCCTTAAAATAAGTTTGGTCCTCCAAACTTGCTCCAATGTATGACAGAGTGGAAATCTTAGTCTCTCTACTTCCATTTAGAGGTTCACATAATGCTGCAGTTCAAACAATTCAAAGATGAATCTCGTCCTTACCATGGTTATTCAAAAGTTGTCACCACAATTAACATCTCACAGTGTTATTTAACCAATCAATTCAACGTTTACGGAGGCATGTAGAAATAAAAATAACAATTCCATAAATTTATTTCGCAAGACAAGAGTATAAGAGTCCATAACAGGGTAGTGTAGACATATAATTTCCAATGGGCAAGGTATACAATCACCATATTTTCCTGTCGCTAAGTTTTATAACAGAAATTTTTAATGACAGACATATATAATTTCCAAATAGATAACATTACCTTTAGCACAGGAGGCACATAATTCAGATTTCCGTAACATACGTTAATTCCAAGTCGGATTATGTATAATTCAATCAGACACTAGAGTTCACCCAGCAAGGTGCTACTTAATCAACAAAATATACTTCATTTCAACAATTACAATGAACCGTTTAAGTACATAACCACCAGCTTCACATTTGGTTCTTAATATTCCTCAATTTTCAAAAATATTTCAAAAGTACACCTTTACATTGATTTAGAATTATGTACAATGATCTTTAACAAATTTAGTACGACAGAAAGAAAAATCACAGCACACATTGTTAGTTCCTGATAGCATTACTTTTAAGTGCAGGAAGATAAAGAAAATTATGCCTCAAATCAACGATTAGGATGACACTTATATAAATTTATGCAGATCTATCATCATAACACTTAGTCAAACTTCCGTAAATACAAATCTCAGTAATAATTATAATAATAATTACCAATATGGCAACCGTCGTTTCGAGCAAAAAGGAGCTATTTACAGATACGGTTAGGAATCACATTTAGAATCGTATTTTATTAGTCAATCATAATGATGCAGTACCACATCCACTCTTATTAAGTCTTCTCTCCGGTTACTATACAAGTACGTCGATTCCCCTCTTCTTCTTCTTTTTTTCATCACCACTTTAGGGTCTTATATTTTCCTTTTTCAATGATAGAGCATAAAATCAACTACATCGTTCCATAGCCACAATTTAAAAATGTATGAGTCAACAAACAATTATACAAACATCACAACCCGGTCATGCAGTTTAGCTCTGTAACATAAGCAGAGTACCTAGTTAGTCTTCGTATGTAGGGTTAAAATTCTTAATAAGGTTAGTTCAACATTATAGGGGCTTAATTCAGAATCACATAGTGCGAAATATGCAAATCTGTATAAACATGCAAGAGGAGATAGATGCTCAGTAACCCATTCTTATCTTGAAATACCCCCATGACCATTTATTCTTATCAAAAATCATAATGTCATTATCGTCGTTAAATACGAAATAGGGATTGGTTTAACAATTTGCAATATCTATACAGAATTGTATCACAGAAGTGATTTCTCAGTCTTACATTATTAATACACAGAGGCAGGATTCTAAGTCTTGCAATAACTTATCAGATTACCAATCAAATTAATTAGTGGTTAGCTACTGTTTTGCAAGTTCCATATGGACAGACGGGGTTCTTTATGTTATTCAACTCTTCTTTATAAGAAGTCCCAATGACAGACTATAGGTTATACATAAACAAAACAGATAACAGATCACAGATTCCAGATTACAAAGCACAGATTACAGGGGTTAGAATACCGAGTGCGGAATACGGATTACAGATAACGGATGCTGTAACTATAGACAGACACAGTCATGTTACATACTTCAATATTTTCCCATAAAAAATCGTCGGTATTTCTCGGTTCACGAAATCATATTAATTACATACTGTTACTATTTAAGGGGTGGAATCACTACATGCATGACTTCTTCTTACAGCCGAGCATACTTATCTCAATTCCAATTATTACGCGAAATGCATCTTCTCAAAATATTCCAACATAGTAATTTCTCAGAATTATCGTTCTAAACAGTGTTACGGCAAGGGAGGCATAACAAGCCATAAAGGTATCACATATAGCATTTCCTTTACTCTTAGATATGTGCAATTAACTCAAATAGGTATTAAACAGCCCAATTGTATCGTCATTATTTCCCACAAATAATTATCAACCGATAACACACATTTGATCCAATCATTTACATATAAACTGTCCTACCGATCAATTCAAATCCTTACCACACCTTCACAGTGCAACGTTGTTTCCTTAATCCCATCTGCATATCTTGCATTATTCACCAACCTATATAAGATAAACAGAGACAACAAGAGACAACAAAAGAGTATACAACAGACATAGATCGTAATCATCAGAGTTAGCAGGTAAAACATACACATGTAACGTTGCCATCAAGCTTTTCATGTACTTGCAGAATTTTATGCATGATGCCTAAGTCTTTCTAGACATCCTAAAGCTCAATGGATTCGTGTGTGAGATGGCAACTCGTGCTCTGATACCACCTGTCACGCCCCGAACCCGCCCCTAAAAGTTCGGGCATGACCTATGCAGACATAGGCATTAAACCTGATATACATAATATAGGGGGCCTGAACGGAAGCATTTAATATTAAAGAACAACATCAAAACATATCCATTGAGCTACTATTGACATGCCAGGATCACAACATCACATCAAGTAAATAATATACAGAAAACATACACACATATACATCGACTCAGCCCACAATTGGGCATAGAACAAAACATCTTAAGGAAAGACAACCAAACATAAATCCCAAAAAATATAACAACACTTTACAAAATATACGGGCTTCAGTTAGTGCCTGGACACGCCGAGGTTGACAAGAGAGAGACGAATCTTAAGGGTTAGGACTGGCCTCTCGGTTGATGACCTACAGAAACAGACAAAATACAGAATGAGTAAAACTCAGTGAATAATAGTACATAAATAATGTAAAGTACAACAGAAATAATAAAGTATATAACTGCAAAGCATATGATTACCTACACCCTGTAATTATATCTCAACAGACATGAGTCCAGAAATATATATATAGAGCGGCCCTCGGCCCAAAATGATATAGAACGGCCCTCGGCCCAGAATGATACAGAACGGCCCTCGGCCCAGAATGATACAGAGCGGCCCTCGGCCCAGAATAATACAGAACGGCCCTCGGCCCAGAATAATACAGAACGGCCCTCGGCCCAGAATAATACAGAACAGCCCTCGGCCCAGAATGATACAGAACGGCCCTCGGCCCAGAATGATACATATGTATGGATTCAAGAGGTGGCTCCCACCGAAGTGTAGCACTTTGTTCCATACCAGAAAGCAATAAGTTTTTAAAACAACATTGTATACTATATAATGTCGTAAACGGAACAACTTACAGAACATAATACATAAACAGAGTGAATATCCAGAACAGAATAGCCCCAAATTCATATAAATAACATCACATAATATGATGCATAAATCATCTCATGATTCCTTTCAAATGGCCATAATCGTCTCACGTATATCAGAATATTACTAATAGGCACGAAATAACTTATTTCACAACAGTCCTGAGTCATCCTTGGCAAAACATAAGGATTCAGAATGCACAAGCATCGTTGTTCTTCTTGTTCACTATAAATCAATAAGGGTAATTTACAGATAACAAAACATTGATGATGTTCATTAACAGTAAAGAAAGCACATGACGATAGCACAATCCATAGTTCTAACCAGCTGCCCAATCTTGTTAATCCACTATAAACAGATATCTATATCGTAAAACATGTACTGAATCAATTCCATAGCATCACTAGTTTACATATCATTTCTGTGCAGAATCATGGTAATTTATAGGTTGTGACACATTATCGATACATTATCGTTAACCATTGAACACACCCGCAATGTAAGGTAGTTCAGAGCCATATTGATGTATGTCAGATCCTTCATTGCTCACATAAGCCTCAATCCACTCGTACGTTATCATAATTACCCACAAAGAACAGAATATTAATACCAATGATCATTAACGGTAAATAATTTACAATTGGAGTACTATTACTCACAGTGCAACAACGGAGTGCTTGACCTTCCCAAGGTATGACCTATACACATACATAGCTCACACATTAGTTCCCTTCCTTGTTACATTGTTTTCGGACTCATTTCACTTCAAATGAATTTACATACATCAAAACGGTATCAAATACAAATTCTAAAAATATTAGAGGGTCGAGCACGAAAAACGGAGCAAGTCTTTTTTTTCAGCTTGGGCCGCACGTGCGGCTGTGAGCCCCGCACGTGCGGCAGTGCTCCCGCACGTGCGGCAAGAAGCCCCGCACGTGCGGCGATTCTGGCAGAAACCTGTGCGAAAATTCTGCAAAAATCCAATTTTTGGTGCTCTTGTTCAAGGCTCAAAATAAGATCTTTTAATTGTTAAACATGGGTCAAAATCATGTAATTAGAAGTCATAACATAGATCAATCTAAGTCTAATTTGAATCTTTAAGCTTAACTCACAACACAACTCATTTCCATAATATTCCCATCTTCACACACACCCACACACACACATATACATACACATAGCCTTTGAGCATGAAGAGATGAATTCAAGCTTGGCAACCAAGGGAATCAAAACAAAACAAACAAAGGAGAAAAGTATCATGCTAATTCTTCAACACACACACACAACTCTAAATTATACAACACCAAGAGGTTCCTACTCTCTAACAAAAAAAAAACAATAGAACTAGGTGGGTTAAACTCACCTTAAGCCTTAATCTCTAGATGTCTTCCCAATTTCCCCAAATTTCTTCCTTGTTGAATTTCTTCTTCTTCCTTAATTCTTCTTTTCTACTCTCCAAGAGATATTTTTGTTTTAAGGTTCCTAAGTCCAATGACTAAGCATGCACATATACACATATACATAAAATGCAGTCAAATGGTCAAAGCCTACATAGATATATATATATATATATATATATTTATATATAAATTAAATTGAACAAAACTTAATTACTTTAATCATTCCAAATTAAAATTCCACAAAATACTTATTATTACATAAAAATTATACTAATCTTAAATGTGAAATTGATTTCGGATTATCAACCCTCTAAGGCTCACAATTCCTGATTTAAACATCCTAAGTGTAACGGATAATTTCCCTATTAAACAGATAAGAATCCATGTTTCCGAGGTTCACTGAATTAAACATAATTCTTCATAAATTCTCGCAATTAGCACTCAAAAACACAGAATAGAGAACTAAAAAGTAACCAGAATCATATACGAGGGTCGGGCTATTACATGGAGGGTAGGTCTACCAATTAGTTCTATTAACTAGTTTTATTTATCTACAAGTCCTGACTGATAAATTTATTATTGTAAATTTATTCATAAAAATAAGAGATACTAATAAATTTATCAATAAGATTTAACAGGTAATAAATCTTAAAAGTAGGATTTATTGATAAGGAGAATTTTTTTAGGGTCCGTAATATTAAGATTTTATAAAATAAATAATATATAATATTTTCATAATAGTTAAGGTCCCTCAATATTTTTACAGAGAATATTAGACTCAGAAAAATTTCGCCTAACTTAAAAGAAATTTTTATCCCGATATAGAAAAATTTTGAAATTTTTTTGATATAATCACAGAGAAATTTCATTAAGAAACCTTAACTAGTAAAATAAAAATTTGAATCTCTCCTATTACATAAAATTAAAAAGTGATATTTCACTAATTTTTTCTATTCATAATTTACCCTGAACTTAGAGGTGTTTTTATTTTTATTTTTTTAACAAACAAACAAACGATAACAGTGCCCCCACACTACTCGACAGAGTCAAAACCCAACCCATCTTTTGGGACCCGTAGTCTCCCTGTTGTCCAATTCAGGAAACCCCACACACAATATATAAGGCCTGTTGGGTACAATTTAATTTCAGTTTATTTTAATTTTTAGTGTAATTTAAGTTATTTTAATGTGTTTGGTTTAGCTTAATAATACAGGTTATAGTTTTTTGTAAGTCAGAAATTAACTTATTCTATGAGTGGGGCAGGAGAAGCTTAATTTATAAGTCAGAAATCAGCTTATGTTTATAGTTATAAGTTATAAGCTGTTAAGGTATAAACTATAAGCACTTTCCCACAACTCTACCAAACAGGCCCATATATACATGATACATATAGTGAGTGTTTGAGAAGTTACTATTTTAATAAGTTATTTTAATTTTTAATTATTTTAAGAGGTTAAAATTTTTATATTTGAAAAGAGAATTAAATTTTTTTATAGTTGGATGTGATATTTGTGAAGAAAAAATAAAATAATTATAAATTTAATATGACATTTTATTTTATTAATTATTTTAACCTATTCTATTTTTTAATACTATTTTAACAAAAAGAAAAAAACTTTAAAACAAAAACTCATCCCAAACGAGTTAACAAATAGAAATAACAGGTATAAATAAATGTATTAATTATTAGTTCTATTGAATGCATTGAGGTTCGATCAGAGACACCCTCTTCTGCTCAGTCATGCCTCCAGCTGAGACCTTGCCACCCTGAAACAAATATGGTTACATCAACCATCAAGAATCTCAGAAACCCCACTCTGTTCAGGTATTCTTCTTCCAAACCCTCATCGACCCTTTTTGCAAAATCACAAGTCTTGTAAACCCAGATGATTATATTTGTTAATATATGTGTGTGTGTGTGTGTGTGTGTGTGTGTGTGTGTGTGTGTGTTCTTGCTCTTGTTCATTTGTTTCTATCTTCTTGAATTTTTCTTGTAGCTCAATATTGAAAAAAAATCCCAAACATGTTCTTTAAAAAGTCGTTTTTATGAGTGTTCTTCTATCCGCTTCTGAATGCAGGGTGATGATGGTTTTGTAAGATAACATGTTGTAAGATTTACATTTTTGGAGATATAATATTTAAACCCCCTTTTAGGGTTTAAAGGCAGAAAACTGACTTTTACCTTTCTCTGAGAATCTGTTTTTCCCTCATGAAACTGTTCATGTTAATAATTAGGAGTTGGAAGCCCATTTTTCCAGCGATTACTCACTGAATTGATGCTAAAATCCTAGAGCCCTTTGTTCCTCATGCCAAAAAAATTCTTGCATTTTGCTTGTTTCAGGGTAACATCTCTTGCAGGTTTCCTAAAATCTTGTCAAAATATAATAGGTTTTTAATTTCTTTCATTATCTTCAATGTCAGAAAAGAGCCATCTTCCCTCGAGGCTCTTTCTCTGCTTAATAACCATTTCAATCGCTCTTTTGATCATCTCTTCATTATTCCTTCTTCAATTCAGTGACAATTCTTTCATACCCACCTCAGTTCTTAAGCTAATTCTTGTGAATAACACATCAGATTACTTCCAACCTAGTGTTGGCAGTGAAAAAGTCGAAGCTCCTTTCACCCCTTCTGTGGCTTCCCCAATCTATAGTAACCCACCTGTGAGAATCAAAGAGGTGCCTTGTCCGAGTTCTGAACCCAGCAACAAATTGAGTGCTGTAGGACTAGAAAAAAAGAAGATTTGTGATACAAATCATGCTGTCCTTCAGGTGTATATGTATGACTTGCCTCTTGAATTTCACTTTGGGTTATTGGGTTGGAAAGGAAATTCAGATCAAACATGGCCAGATGTTAGTAACCCTAGTCGAATCCCTTCATACCCGGGAGGCTTAAATTTACAACACAGTATGGAGTACTGGCTCACCCTTGATCTTCTATCATCGAATGTTCCAAATATGGTCAGACCATGCAGTGCTATCAGAGTGCATAATGCAAGCCAAGCAGATATAATTTTTGTGCCCTTTTTCTCATCTCTGAGTTACAATAGGCATTCTAAGCTACATGGAAAGGAGAGAGTTAGCGTCAACAGAATGTTGCAGAATAAATTAGTGGAGTTTTTGAAGGGTCGGAATGAATGGAAGCGTTTGGGTGGGAAGGATCATCTGATAGTAGCACACCATCCTAATAGCATGTTGGTTGCCCGAAAGAAGCTTGCTTCTGCCATGTTTGTTCTTGCAGATTTCGGGAGATACTTGGTGGCAATAGCAAACCTTCAAAAGGATGTGATCGCTCCATACAAGCATCTTGTGAAGACCATTCCTGCTGACAAGTCAACCCCATTTGAAGGGCGTCCTATATTGGTGTATTTTCAAGGAGCCATTTATAGGAAAGATGTAAGTTGTATCCCCTCATTCTGCTTGAGTCATGAATTACTACACTATTGAGTGTTTGTCAATCACATGCTATTTATTCTTTCTCTTCATAAGACAGCGTTCTACTAGAGCTAATTTGTTTTGCTTTGTATATTTGGCCAATTGGAATTCCGATGATACAATGATATGTTACAAAGAGACAAGTACAGATTTTCCAGTCTTCAAATGCTGTGGCAGTAATTGTTTTATTATGTTACAATGTGCTAGGTTCCATTACAGCTTTTATAAATGGGATAGTCTGTGAAATCTTCTAAAACATCCATTCCATTATTCAAATATCATGAGTAGATAAGGATATTCCAATTTTTTTTCCTGAGTCATTGAAGTTACAAATTCATCACTGTACTTGAGAGTGGATGAAAAACATGATAAATCAATTTCAAAACTTGAAAACAGAAGGAATCTTGTAGAATATACATGCAATCACTTCAGTTCTATTTAACTTTTTTCTGCCCTCTTTGCTTGAAGCAATAGGTTTTACAACTAGGCTGCTCTTTTAGCACATAGCCCCTCTCTCCCTCTTTTTTCTTTTTTGTTTTTCCTTTTTTCTTTAAATAAAAAAAGTTGTTGAAATAAGATATAGGGGAAATACTTTATGTTTAACTTTGCCTGATTTAATCATTCTAAATGTCATGTATGAAATATCCTTAGGGGGGAGCAATCCGTCATGAACTGTATTACCTTCTCAAAGATGAGAAAGATGTCCACTTCACATTTGGAAGTGTTCAAACAAATGGAATCAATCAGGCAGGACAAGGGATGGGCTCTTCCAAATTCTGCCTGAACATTGCCGGGGACACACCTTCCTCAAATCGCCTCTTCGATGCCATTGCTAGCCATTGTGTTCCTGTAATAATTAGTGATGAAATTGAGCTACCATTTGAGGATGTCTTGGACTACTCTGAATTCTGCATATTTATACGTGCATCAGATGCTGTGAAGAAAGGGTTTTTATTGAATCTTCTAAGGGGAATTAATCAAGACCAGTGGACCAAAATGTGGGAAAGATTGAAGCAGATTGCTCTACACTTTGAATATCAGTATCCATCTCAGCCCGGTGATGCAGTGGATATGATTTGGCAGGCAATTTCACGTAAGAAATCATCGATACAATTTAAGGGTCATAGGAACAACAGATACCGCAGATCTCAGAATCTTGTTAAGATTACATAAATACCCATTTGGAATATTGGAAAATTTCTTGGCTTTTGAGTTTGGTGAAGATCATCGGATATCTGGCTACATTATGGGTTCTTCAAAAGAATGTAAGCTTAGTTTTGTTAAGAATATGTATGCTTTTGTTTCTGTCTACTTTTTCATGTCTCCTGTTGTTTCAATTTCAATTTTTGTGCAGTTCATACTGGATTATGGTTTCAAAGAATTCTGTTAAATAGTTCAGTCTATTTGAGTAGGATGGAGCTAGAGGGGGGCAAGGGGCGGCAATCGCTCCCTACAATTTCTGAACCCCCATTCATTACACTACTTTTAGCTATTAATTATCTTCAAATTATAGAGACTCACCCCCCTCTAGTTTTGTAAAAAAAAAAAAAAAATTAAATGGCTGCACGACTTGCACCTCTATATCTATGAAATAAGGGGGTGAGAGTGTAAAATTTAACAATTTAAAAAATATATATATATATATATATAACAAAAAGTATTAGTTTGATGACAAGCCTTAACTATAGAGAATGGAATAAGTTAGAGGAATCCTCAAGTTACTTGAACATATTTATTGGGAAAGATATTATTTGAGGTTTTAATAGTTATTTTATTATAGATGCCTTAAATAACATAAAGGAGCATCGAACATAACTCGAAATGTTTCATTTTAGTGGATAGATTGTCTTACAATTGTTATCTTTTATAACTCAACGTGAATATTAGAAAACATGTTTATTTATATTTGTTTTTTTATGTAATTTTTCACCTTTTCTGTCGGTAGAAATTGATGTTGTAGTCTATGTACTTCATTTTTTCAAAATTTTTGTTAGTATTTTATGTTCGTCTCCCTTATGTTAGAATCCTTAGTTTGTCCTCCCTTTATTACCAAGCTAATAACATGAACCTAACACACTCCACATGAATGAGCATAAAGAAAATTAAAATTTTCATCCAAATAAAGCAAACCTGCAACCATATAATATAGGAATTGAAGATAAATTTTACAAACTTTACATCAACCCAAGAATACATAAACAATGACAAGAAAACAAAAACTTGTGAATGTAAAAACATAGTGAAGCAAGATAGGAATCACTTTAAGTTAACCAGCTTTGATGAGTTTATATTCCAGTGTTAAACTACGCAAGAACAGGTGTATCACATTTGTATAAATGTACTGTCACATGTGTCTGTGCTTAGATATTTGTTTGTTTGTTTGTTTGTGTGTGTGTGTGTGTGTGTGTGTGTGAGAGAGAGAGAGAGAGAGAGAGAGAGAGGTAACAAAATATAAAATAATACATAGGCTTTCCAATATTTATAGGGGGCAACAAAGGCTGATAGACATTCTCATGTTTCACTGTAAATATGCTAGATCAAGAGTTTTCATTGCTAAATATATAAATCATTTTTTTACTGAAAGAAAATTGAAAACAAAATAAAAAGTAAAAGCCACCATGTGATGTTGTGTATGAGAACCATCAACCTTAGTAGAATTTACTGACAGTATTAGCTAAGATCTAAAATCTCTGTTTATACAATCTGAGAGACATTGCTTGCTCAAAGATAGCTTAACCTGCCACTCCTATGGTTCTTTTTCAAACAAAACAAATATAAGTATAGAAAACCAGCCAACCCACATTGAGAAACCGGCGAGGAAGCAGAAATAGTCACCACCACCCCCTCAAGTCTCTCTCTATCTGCATCAATGACAGCCATAACCCATATTCCATCTCTTCCTTTGCCAAGAAGTATTCTTACCTTCTGGCTCCATGGCAGAAAAAAACAGCTTCATCTCATCAACATCTGTTGTGAATGGGGTCTGATCCTCTTCGAACCCTTCTTTTACTCGATTGATTTGGATCAAACACGTCTGAAGGCGCTGGCGCTAGGCTTGGCGGTATTTGCATGACCTCCACCCCAACATCCTTGAGAACACGAGCGCTTCGTAGAAACAGAGGTAGCCCTTTATCCCATCTGAGAGCAAGATCTATGCTTCTCAACCCAGAAACCCTCTCTGGTTGAATTGATAGAAACCCAATACAAACAAGAAATATGACCACTCTACAAGTAGGAAAAGGAAAACCCATGTTCTCTAGAATGCAAAAACAGAGGACAATGATGAGAGAATGAGTGGTTTGGTTGGGTTGGTCTCTCAGACTGTTTGTTAGCTTTTGATTCTTATATGGGTCTCTTAGCTATGGTATGGTTTTGTCTTTTTATGGGATTTGAAGAACAAAAAAGCAGAAAAGCATTGAGAGGGGTCCCAAGACAAGTAGGGAAGTTTCAGATTCACCTCTCTCAAATCTCTCAATCATGAGCATGGAATAGGAATAGAAGCAATAATACAAAGGCTGTTTTAGAAGACAGACAATACTGACAAGTTTGAATAAAAAGTTGGGGTTTGGAACAAACACAGTTGGGAAGCCAAGAATCTTTTCATGATTGGTTCCCTAATTCTCTATCATTTTCTTTTGCATTGCATTTTTTTATTTTTTAACCAAACAATATTTGTTATATGGCTTGGCTTAAACTTATTAGCTCAAACAAATTGGACCTTTTTAGGCTCAATTTTGGATAAGAGAAAATCTTTATGAGAATGAGAATAAATTCTAGATTCTCATGATGATTCCATTCTTTAGAATGAATTGGAATTAGAAAATGATTCTCAATTGCTTACTTTCTCAAATTAAACAGAAATCTGTTACTCACACTCCCCTATATGATCTTTCATATTCTTGGAATGTGGAACATTTGGGTTATGTTTAAATCATGGATTTCGGTTAGGATTTAGAAAGAGAAAGGAAAAAAAGTATGTGAAATGTAGGCAAAATATAATTATATTTTATTCACATATCACTTTCTTTTTTTTTTCTTTTTCTTTTTTAAATTTCTATCCAAATTCATAATTTAAATATAGCCTTAACATTATGTTTGGATAGCAAGAATGGAGAGGTGAAATGAGAATCTTATTCCAAGTCTTTTTCATTTCGTTGTTTTAGTATTCGATTACCAAAGCACAATGAGAATAAAACAAATAGATGGACTCACAAAATTTAAAATGGTAGGATCTCTGACTAAACCAAACACTTGAATTATATTGACATAAAAATATTATGGGGAATTTATGGTCCAGTGGGGTTTAAAAAAATATATATTTCACATACATGGAAAAATTTATAATATTAATTATTATTGTTTATAAAGTTGGTCATTAATCTGTAATTAATTTTAAAGAATTACATTGAGTTGTATTTTTCCCAAATATTATAACTAGTAATGGGATTACTACTAATACAATTCCTATTCCTACTTCTTTCATTCCTATCATACAAATATAGCCCAAGGTGTGTTTTTTTTTTTTTTCAAAAAAAGGAGTGCCAATATGAGAATTTCAAAATGATGGAAGTACAAGTGATTCATTCATTCATAAATTTATGCAAGAAAAATTAGTACTTTCATCATTTTAAAATTATTTTTCTATTCTCCACTTTTTTGATATTCTCACTAAAAAAAAATAGATGAATAAATGCGTGAATAGCATTGAAAACAGAAATTTTATTATTAATTGCTATAAGATTTTCGTTCTTTCTATTTACTTCATATCATTCAAACAGTCTTAATTCAAAATGAATTACCCATAAAGTTTGTCACATTATAAACACCTAGAGGGTTGTCACATCACATGTGCAATGCGTGTGATTTGTATCTAGGATATAGTTGTCCCACTTCTTTTTCACTTTTTTTTTTTTACTCATTAACCGTTCCATTCTTTTCTGATTTTCAAATTTTTTTCGTGTTCCTTGCTTGGTTACCAAGAAAATAGTGAACGTTGTAGAAAATTTTCAGAGTGCTAAAGATAAGGAATGGAGATGAATAATTTAAGTAAAGATAAATAGATGGGTTTTGCATGGCTTGAGTGATGGAATGAAAGCAAATGAGCCAACCAAAGCTGATCATAGATTGCTACAGTTGCAAGAAAGCCAGATAAAGTAGAAGAATGTTGGAAGATGAGGAATATAAACCTCTCTCTCTCTCTCTCTCTCTCTCTCTACCAAAGAAAAAACCAAGCACTTCTCTTTATGCTATGCTTAACTCTCTTTAGTATTCCAAGCTCTTCACTCCATGCAATAAAAATCACACCCTTGGTTTCTTGTGCTTATTGGATTTCCCTTTATGCTTTTCTCTCTCTCTCTCTCTAGAGTGTGCCAGACCATTCAAAGCTTCCACTTAGAACCCCAATAGCTTACTCCATATATGGCCTTGTTTTGTCCCCTTCTGTACTTTTCATCCACTATTATCTCTTTCCCATGTAGACCATCTTTCTGTTTTCTTTATTTTATGTCTCTTCTTGTTTCATAAATTCATAAATAACTACAAATTTTGGTAAAGCACAGTTTTCTACTGTAGCTTTGAGAGTGATTTTTCCTTCTAATATCTTTATGGTGACTTAACATTATTTCGTGATCCAAATTGTAATCAAAGCAGTCTTGAGATGACATTATATATTAATATGAGATCTCAAGTTTAAATCTATATAAAAATATTATTCTGCATAATAATCTGACAAAACAGTATCTCAAATTAACGTTAACTTTAAAAATATTATTCTGCATAATAATCTGACAAAACATTATCTCAAATTAACGTTAACTTTTTGAAAGTCGTAATTCAATCTTGAAAGAACACTTATGTGCCAGTATGACATTTCAAGTATAGAGAAATATAAATCTGCAATAATCTAACAAAATATTATCTCAAAATTCTCGTTAGCTCTTTCAAAGGCAATAGACCCCACTTTTTTACCTTTCACCTAACTAATGAAGAGGTGGATAATGTTCACCTATTATAATCGTTTTTCAGATGGATAATACTAGGATACTTAATTTTTTATCAAACAAATGACCAAATGTCTTACAAAGATGTGGAGTTCACAATTTTGTAAACCCCACACCCATGTAAGACATTTGATCATTTATTTAGTAAAAAATTTGAGGCCTATAGCATTTTCCTTTTCAGAATTAGGTTTGATCTTGGTCAAAACTAAATTATCCAATTAGACGTATCTACTAATGTAACCCTTCACTTTTAGTTATTAAAGTAAAGGAAACATATGAACTGTTGCTTTCAAATATGTATCACCCTTTTGCCATCAAATTTGAACTTCAAATCTGAATGGCTCTATTCAGTAAATTGAAAAACAAAAGAAAGTTCACATACTTAAAACTTGGAAGAATGCACCACACAATCACACCTAATAACATTCAAACGTACACAACTCGATTAACATACATTACCCAGCAGCAACAGATGCTCTTCCTGTTCGCGGTATAATTATGTACAAGCATAAGAAAGTAAAGAAAGAAATTCAAATTTTCTGCGGAAATAAAGCGGTGCCAAGATACAACTTGTAGGGTAGAAATTCATCCTTGTAATTTTGTTCAAGTGGTAAGGTAACAAATAAGTACATTCAAATCCCCAATGTAATCATGTGGCTCTAAACTTATGCAGACAATTACCAGTGCTCAGAAAAACCGTCATATTATTGAACTGGCTCTTGCTGGGGAGTCACTGCAGGTCCTGGTGTCACTGCAGATCCTGGTGCGATTGTGAAATGCAAACCCCTACGTTGCCCTGCCTGTATCATGAAGGCAACTTCTGTTGCTGCGAGTGCTGCTGCAGCTTCCTGATTCAACAAAATACATATAAATGAATTAATCACAAAATTAGAGTAGATGATATTAAATAAATTTCCTTTTTCTTTCTTTTTCTGGTACCATTAAGAACTTCACCACATCTTTCTGTTAATATAAACCAAATACATGAAGTAACTATGGTTAGGAAGCGGAAAAAAGGGAAAGCAAAAAATAAATCCATGTTTTTATGATTGTAGGGAAACTCCAGCTAGACAAAATTGATAACCAATTTAGGGTTCATGATTATTATGCTTAATAAAGTGAATCTTATGGTTCATGATTCGATACAATTCACAAATCACTATTTTAGCAAAACAATTCATGATTTGATAACAATAGGTGCAAATATGTGTCTAAGTGACCGATTCATCTAACTCCCATGTCAACGGACGCAGGGACACAAATAAGGGTCAGTTTGGATGGATGTGGATTTCAAATCAAAGGAGTAAAGGTTAAATGGATAGAAAAATTGGAAGAAGATAAATTGAGATAGAAGATAGTTATAGCTAGAAAGAGAATCTTTAGCATCATTTCAAATGACTATTATATAGGGGGTGTTTGGGAACCAAAAGTTGAGGCTAAAATAGCCTCCAATACAAAAAAAAGCCTTTTAGCCACACTCTAGCCCATTGATTTAAAAAATATATATATATATATATAGCACTCAGTGGTTTCAGCCTACACTGTCAACATGACATTGTAGGGACAAGTAGTGGCAGCCCCATCATATCAGAAGTAAATGACAATTTTGCCCCTTTAGACCTATTTTGGAAAAAATGAAGTTAGGGACAAATTTGTCATTTCAGCTTCAAACATCATTTCAAACACATTTTTCAATACACAACTCAAATAAAAATCCATCTTATCTTCCCAAACACAAAAACTAAAAAAACATACTAAAATAACCAAAAAGCCTCTAAAATAACCACTTTCCAAACACCCACATAGTTGTTTCAAATCCATCATCACAAAGCTATTCAATTCAAACTTAAAATTTATAGGTAAACTATCATATATAAATTTGAGTTATTCTCCTTGAATGATTAAAGTCAAATTTCTTGATTTGAAATCCATATCCATCCAAATGGACACAAAATATTCATATATTTTTAATGTAATTCTTTTATTTTATAATACTAGAATTTAATGCAATAATTTTTATGGTAAACTCAAATTGCATAATATGTTTGATAGATGAAAATGTCCAACTACATATGTCAAACAAACAGACGAACACCCTTACCCAATTAAACTCGAATTACCCAAGTATTCTAGTCTTTGACTCCGGTACTTAATACATTTAGAAAAGTACAAGTAAAATAGATTTAGGGTTTCTATGTCCATTTTTTAAATGTCAAGGAAGAATATATTATAATTTTTAAATAATTTTATAATCGGTGAAATTTGGACTCTAATCGCTAATTATGAAGGCAATATCTTCCCAATTAAATGGCATAATCACTTATATATAGCTCTATTGTATAAGATTTGCCAAAATTATTTTATTTTATTTTTTCATATATACGGTTATTTAACATCATATTTTATAATGGGGGTGTTTGGGAAGCCTTGGGTTGGACTATTTTAGCCTTAAATCAGAAAATAGCCAAAAAGCCTCCCTTTGCATGATTTTCACAAAAAAAAAAAAAAAAAAAAAAAAAAAAAAAAAAAGAAAAAGTCAAATGTTTCGGCTGCTGCAGCAACGCAGCCTACACTGCCACCAACAGTGTAGGCTGCAGACAGGTATAATTACAATATTACCCCTATATAGTAATTTCGAAAAAAATAAAATCAGGGGTAAATTTGTCATTTCAATTTAAACATCATTTCAAACACATTTTCCAATACAACAACTCAAATAAAAATTCATCTCATCTTCCCAAACACAAAAACTAAAATAGCCTACTAAAATAACCAAATAGCCAAAAAGCCTAAAAAATAGCCACTTCCCAAACGAAGCCAATATGTATCAGATCTTACAATTTTTCAATTCCATCCACAGTTTGTAAAATTAAAAGTTCAATTCATAATACGATTCTCATTTTGACAACTATGTCACCAAGTAATCTATTTATACAGCATCATACATTTAGTGAACCGAAATGATGTACAAAATAATTACCATTGGGCTAGAGGTCCAATGATAATTATGGAATGTTTAGTGAACCGAAATGGTGTCCAAAATAATTACCATTGGGCTAGAGGTCCAATGATAATTATGGAATGTTTAGTGAACCGAAATGGTGTCCAAAATAATTACCATTGCACATTGAATAGACATGCTGCCAATGGCTACCCTTTTCTTTCTTATTTTTCATAATAATATCAGGACATTTTCCTTGACAAATATGCAAATGCATGTAGATATGTATATGTGTACACACTACACAAAATAAAATAGCAATAATAACAATATATATAATCACCACCATTTCTAAATCCAAAGGTTTCATTTGTTACAAGCTGTAATTCACTTAGTTACTACTCGTTATGAGTAATTTTTAACTAAAAAGACAAATATACCTTTTTTTTAGATGTCTCCAATATGATTTTCCAACAAGAGGAGAAGCATTTAGCTTCTATAACCAGCCCCATAGTAACTCACCATTATAGCATCATGAAAAATTTTATTTTATTTTATTTTATTTCCTGGATTAGACAAGATGGAGCTCATAGAAAAAAATGAAACAAGTCACCAAGAAGCCTCTACTGACCTGTCTTTGCCTTCGACGCTGCAAAATACTGATAGCCCAGGCCATAATGTAGCATGGGAGAAGAAAGCCAGCAGCCCGCAGCAAGAAAAGCTGTTCAGAATCAACAATTTTTCTTTAGTGTAAACACAACAAAGCACATATCATCTTCAAAGCAGGCATAAATGCTAAGACATACTGAAAATATATCCACTTACAGAGAAATAGGTGGAAGCATCATCATCATCACCATTGCTGATGGATAGAGCATGCCTCAAAAGTAGAAGAGCCATTAACTGCCAAGAAATGGAGAAAGTTTCAAAGCATAATCATGCTGGCACCCAAGTCCAAAGGACTATGAACTCAATACCCGAATCAGGCTACAGATAATTAGATACTGCCCAAGAAAAACCAATTTATTGAAGGAAAATAAAAAAGAGGCAAAAAAATAGGGAAAAGGTCTGAGAAGCCAGACAAGCTCTCAGAACATCCCAGATAAGATCATGCAAAAGGTTGAAGATTTTGAAAGGAAATGCTCTCTTCAGGGCTCATAAGTAGATTCATATAGACATTTGAACATCAGGTCATGTAACCTTATGTTACACTTCACAGGGACATCTGCTACATTATTTAAGTCTCCAAATCACTTACTAGATAAGATGGTCAGTTGCAGCACCACAAGTTACGTTCCTTCTTGCCAATAATCATCATAACAATGACACCTTCATGCATATATCTAATTTATACATTTCATAGTGGCATACAGTTATTACTAGTCATGCACAAGATGGTTACAATATCTTACAATCAGAGCAGCAGAGCGGCAAAATGCGGCTCCATTTGAATTGGTATCAGCATATTCATCATATTCAGCCTCCAGAAGATGTCGTTCCGCTGCTGCCATAGCCAAAAGTCGTGGGTCATGCAAGTCTAAAGGAGTACCAGAGAGTGTCCAACCGCTACTGTGAGACAAAACCATGAAACAACATAATCAAGATTCAAGCATATGAATTTGCAATATACATCCAGATGGTGAAAGTTCCAACATTATTATGCAGGGTATTTTTTATTTTTTATTCTTAAGAAAAAGAAGCAAAATACATAAGTGGACTAATGATTCTAGAGTAATTTGTTGTTTCAAGAATGGGTCAAATTGGAGGGAAAATTTTGTTAGAAATAAACTTGGCCACACAACAATCACTCACACAAATTTGGAATTGCATTTCACTCATGTCACAAATGACCAACTTACAAGGTTATATATAATACTCAATAACCAAAATCTTAACATTCTAACATAATGACTATCATACTCATAAAATGGCTCATTTAAACAATTTCTTTGTAACATTCAACCAAATAACACACCATTAATACCATCCCATTAACACACCACTAATACTAAATTATTCCTCCATAACTTGTGAAATAAACACCATACTAATCACCATTACATGCATGAAAAACATAATTCTCAAAATAATAAAAACTAATTTATTCTTGAACACTCAAAACCAACCCCCCCCCCCCCCCCCCCCCCCCCCCCCCCGGCCAAAAACTTGATTTTTATTAACTACTTGCAAACTCCTTCAACTCTTCTTGAGGCATGTGAAGTTTCTTCAACAAATTTTTGAGCCAAATAGCTTGACAAAAACAAGATGTCGCAGCAACATGCTCGGCTTCACACATGGAAAGTGTGACAATGGGTTGTTTCTTTGAACTCTCCATGCAAAAGCCGTATCACCCATATAAAAAAACAAATCCGGTAGTACTTTTTCTATCATCCAAATCGCCAGACCAGTCGCTATCACAATAACCCACAAGTTTGGAAGAGAAAGAAGGAAGGCAAGAGCATAGTCAAAGGGGTCGAGGACGTGGACATGCAAGTCGTGGTGGCCGTGGCCGTGGCCGTGGCCGTGGCCGTGGCCGAGGCTGTGGAAGAGGTGAAAGCTAAGAAGCATGGACACGGACACGTGACACAACACGGACACGCCGACACGTTAATTTTAAAAAAATGCAGGGCACGATACGTGGTGGGGGGGACAAGCATGAAATATATAATTTCATATATTTATTATATGTTATATATATGAATATATTATTTAAAGAAATTAAAAAAATGCACTATGACCCTAATTCTTATAAATTTATATTGTTTTTGTTTTATTATTGTATCTTAAGTTAATTTGTTCAAACTTATAATTAGTTTCACATATGTCTAATTGATAGAAATGTGTGTTAAGCGATTGACACGTGTATCCTGCAATTAACACGTGTGTCCTCCAAGTGTCCAAAGAAAATATTTAAAAAATACGACACGTTTTGAAGAGTGTCGAACACGTGGAGTGTCCAAATACGGACACGACGCGGATACGTCACCTTCTTAAAAGTGTTCGTGCTTCTTAGGGTGAAAGCAATGACTGAAACCTAAGAGGGAGAGGTAAAGGTCAAGACTCAAACCGTTCAACAGGACGTGGAAGAGGCAACAATTCAAGACCATATGGAAGAAGCTATGACAAATCTGATGTTCAATGTTACAATTATAATATGGACATTATGCTTCGGAGTATAGAAATGATGGTGTTGAAGAGAACTGAAGAAGAATAATACAACTCTTGTATTTCACTTGTATCTCAAATGACCAATACAAGGCTATATATATATATAATACTCCATAACCAAACTCTTTACATAAACATAATGACTATTCATACTAATATAATGGCTCACTTAAACAATCTCTTTGTAACATTCAACCTAATAACACCCCACCTAGGAAGCACGGACACGGACACAGACACAGATATAGATACGGATACGGATACGGATACGGACACGGGACACGGAACACGGGACACGGCAATTTCCAAAAAATGGGGACACGGACACGGTGGAGGACATGACAAATTTTATTTTATTTATTTTTATATATTTTTATGTGTTATGTAAATTCATATTACATTCATCCTAAATCAAAATTAACAAACACTAGCATAGCAACATTAATTCAATAAATATAACAACTATATTTAAACAAATTAATAGATCATCCATTCACAAAAAAGTCATAATAAACGATAACAAGAACTAAGACGAGAAGGGGAAAATATTCAACATTTAACAATATTCTTCACAAAAGCACTAAATAAGAGAGGCAGAAAGAAAAAAAAAAAAATTTGCCCTGCCGTGTCCCTTACAAAAAAATCATTAAATTAAAGGGACAAGCCATCTGGCATGTCCCGTACGTGTCCCCATGTCAGACACTGCCATGGCACTAATTTTGGAGTGTCCATGCTTCATAGCACACCACTAATACCATCCCATTAACACATCACTAATACTACATTATTCCTCCATAACTTATGAAATAAACACCATAGTAATCACCAGCACGAAAAACATAACTCTCACAGAGTTACAAAAGCAGCTATACTTTATTGTAAAAAAAATGTCTAGCAACAGTTGTGTAATATGAATAGCCAAGAAAAAGGGAGTTAAGATGAATGAGGAACAACTAAAAGGAAGAATAGAATAAGGAATAAATCATTTAAGAGAATCAAAAGGTGAAACCAATTGACAAATATGCCAAATGAAGTTGTCTAATTTTGTTTAGCGATGGGTAAGGACCACTAAGTGCACCACGAAGTGACTTGACTTGACAAGAGGAAGCAAAAAAGGGCAAGTAGAAGAGACATGATGGCCTTTCAAACAAAATATGGTCCTAGGAAGAGAAAAATGGAGAATGCAATGTGTAGCAACTTGACTTCATTGCCGATGTTGTCATGAGATTACAAATATAGGAGGATCATGCCACATATACAATGTTTCTTACATAGTGATCCCCGACACACCTAGAATCATTTGACACAATGATTTCCAAATCAAACAAAGCCTTAAGTTCCATCAAATGGGGTTGACTACATAAATCCTTCTTCTCCACTCAACTCTATCAACGGTTATATGATTAGTCAAATTAAGGAGATTCATATCTCTATTTACTACACTTATCCACGTCAATCTAAGTTTGCCCTTTCCCCTAACACTTCCATATACTATTACTATATCACATCTCTTCACTACTGTCTCTGTTAACTTCCGTTGTATATGACCATACCATCTCAATCTATTCTCTTAACTTATCTTCTACCGGTGTCACTCATACCCATTCGCGAATATACTCATTCTAAATTCTGTCTTTTCTAGTCTTCACACACATCCACCTTAGCATCCTCATCTCAGTAATACTCATCTTATCTACATGTTATTTCTTAGTTGTGCAACATTCCGTCTCATACAATTTCGCTGGTCTAATAGCCATTCTATATAACTTTCCTTTTAGTCTAGTGGATACTCGTTTATTACACAATACCCCAAACGCACACCTCCACTTAAGCCATCCTATCTTAATTCTATGGACCACATCCGTTCTAATCTCCCCAACCGTTGTTATAATCAATCCTAAATAACGAAAATGTTCACTCTTAGGTAGTTATTGGTTCTCAATCTTCACTTCTCCTCTGCTTCCATTGTTACTGTTACTAAAATTGCACTCCATGTACTCTGTCTTAGTTTTACTTATCCTAAATGTTTTAGATTCAAGCATTTCTCTCCACGTCTTCAACTTAGTGTTAATTCCTTCTCTAGTCTCATCCACTAACGCGATATCATCTGCAAAAAGCATACACCATGGCACATTATCCTGAATATTTCTTGTCAACTCGTCCATAATTAAAGTAAAAAGATAAGGACTTAAAATTGATCCTTGATATAACCCCACAATATTTGAAAATTCAAAAAAATTGCAAAAGCAAAGAACATAGAAAAGAATACTGAACTTGAAGTGGATATGAAGAATGCAACACGGAAAACTAAGAAATAAATATAAAAGAAACCAAAGCAAAGCCCTAGTTGCATTCCCATGAATATGAACATGGTCAAACTTCTCAAAAGTTTCTACATGATGAATTTTTTATTTATATTTCCCATAAGAGACACCTTAGGCACAAAAAAGCTCCCAATGTCTATTCAACTAGGTAAGTATTAGCCTAAATGTATGCAAGGTTGATGATTGCCTCATCTAAAGTAATTCTTCATTACTACATGCGAGAATGTGAATAATAATAAACAATCTTAATCCTTATACACCCGTGAATCTAATGTATAAATGGTTCTTTTGCATTTTCTATTCCAAAACAAGTAAACAAAAGGATTTTTCAAAAAAATATTGATTATTAGAAAAGGCCAGCCAGTCTGGTCCCCTTAATCGAGGGTATTACATATGTGTCAGATCAACACCAGATCTCCAATTTATTTATTTTTGATAACTCGGTAACTAATCCGAGAGACCAATCCCACCACCCATTTGCAATGGGCCATGGGCAGTGGTCAAGGCCTGGGGCGGTAGTCAAGGCCTGGGGCTTAAAGACAGGGCAAAGCCCTGTATGGACTAGCCCCAAGAAATTGTTTGCACCTAGGAAGTTTCAAGACCTTGGAGGGAGCACACTCCCAAACCCCAGGCCTTGACCACTAGTCCAACCCCTTGAAAATCTAGAACTCCAATTTATTGACACAAAGTAGTTGAACCTTGGGCTCAAATTCGTGTTTTCATGCTTGTTATTGTACAAAGATGTTAGTATTAAAAAATTTCATATACCCGTAGATCTAATGTAGAATATATTCAATATACATTTCTCCAATATCAAACAAAACAATATATTTTTTATTTTTCCAAAAATAAAAATGGTTTATGAGAAATAAGTTGGTTCTATCAATACATGGTATACAGGTTAGCTAGCTTACTCACAATCAGTTGTTGCCTTTAGGCTCAAATTTGCAATTTTTGCGTTTTGTCAGCTCAATTTTTAGCCATTGCATGAAGCAACCCCTAGAAAGGTTATTAGTCGTTCTTCGAAACTCATTGTCAAGTAGTGAGATTATAGTTATGAAACAAGAAACTAAGTTCAGTTGTCAAGAAATTAATTGACTATTTATCACAATTTACTACTTATACGAGGGTTGATGTGATAAAAAATCATTAGCTGAAAAAGTGTATAAAAGCTTAAACTTGCCTGATATCAATGGTAGTATCTTCAGTGTGAGGAGCAGGTGGTGGGGCAGTATAACCAGGTTGGTAAGGCTGTATATGTCAGAGAACATTTTTTCAGTACGTTAATGTATTAATTGATCAATCAACTTATAAATAAAATAAAATTATCTGGAAGAAATTTAACTGAATTTTTTTTGAGGGACTTCACAAAAACATCAAACTTGATATTTTACATGGACGCAGGAACACAACTAACAACAAATTTTAAGATGGCAAGACTCAAACATGTACAGAAAAACATCCAATTAACAGAAACAAAGTATGAGGACAATTTATGTGGTTTTCTAAAAAAACAATCCAAGTCTATATTTAATGTTTTTTTTTTTTTTTTTTTTTGAGATTCAGAGTTGTGAAGGAAGCAAAACAAGAGATTTATATGTACTAACCAACTGATATGAATCCCTAGCGTCAAGCATGCCTAGAGCCAAATCAACAAGATGTGAAGAAAACATATGAATCAATTTCATATTTGTGCACAACCTATTGTAATTATCATACCACAATATAGCTTATAAATCACCAAGACTACGATGCTAGTTTTTGAAACCAAACAAGCAAAATATTTCATGTGTATAAAAAAACCATAATATATCTATCTCTCAAATATAGAAAGAATTCATGCAATCGCAATGGTATATAAAATCAAAAATCAAAAATCAAAAATCAAAAAAAAATAAATAAGAGAAAATGAACGTAGCAGCAACAAGGGCCACAGAGTGAAGCAGCAGTAACAATACCTGGTGACAGATCTCACAAGTTATATCTCCTTTCTCATTGCACCATCGCTGCACACACTTCCTATGAGCAAACTGGACAAAACAAAGTGGTTAACCATTATTTTTTCAATAAATAAGCTAAAAACCATAATCAGAGATGTTCACAGAATAAGGAAACTCACACCATGAGTTTATAAAACCTAGAGGTGATCATGACAAAATTCCAAATAAATAGATACATAGATGTAGGATCAAATTACACCTCCAAAACTTTTTTGTAGGATTCACTCAGCACTAACGAGAGGGGGGACAATCTTATGTCAATCCAACAATTGGATTGAACATAACTCCCTTGCTTATTGAGCATGCCAAAAATCAAGTTGAATGGAGATTTGGTGCTATTCCATCAAAACCAACACTCTAAAGTCTAAAGTAGAAAAGGTGAGCACGTCTACCCATATTCATTAATGTTGATATTTGGCATCCATGACAAGCAGGGCACAGGTAATCTAATCAACTCTGGGCTAGGCAAACTAAAATTTGACTTGGAAAGCTTGTTTTCACAGAACAATGCATACATACATATGATGTATAACAACATAAGGAACATAATGCATACATAACATACAGAGAGGGGAAATTATATATATATATATATATGTATAACATGGATAGAGAACCTACTTCAACCAATCTGCATACATAAAATAAGGAACAAATACAAACATGCATGCATATGTTTCACAATTTAATATATACAAAAAATTATAAGGTTGATTACAAGATATTGTGGATGAATAACTTAGAAGGTCTTGCCATTTATAAACCAAGAACAAGGGATGCATCCAACATAAACTTTTGCGTAAAGTTTTCAATCATGTTCACACTGCTATAAAATAAGGACAAGGAACACATCAACATAAACTTTGTAAAGTTTTTCAATCGTATTCAAACACACTTCACACTGTTAAAAACAAATAGCCATGGTACTAGCACATGGCCATGTTCTCTTTCTGTTTTTCCTTAAAGCAAAGTGCACTGATCAAGTAAAGTAAATTCTCCCCACAGTTCAACACACTCTTATCAACTAGGGAATAGACTAATGCAACATATTGAGCTGACTCTCACTACATAAATATAAAAAATCAAGTCTTTAAATTTAGAAAGGAGGAACATGACTTGTTAGTATGGTGCACATTAGTCATATCTTGCCTCGGCCTTGGCAACGGCCAAGCAATTAAGGCAAATTAAATGTAAACCAAATGAAAATAGTAAAAAGTTCAAGTACTTGAATATGCATCCAAACCCCAAAAAAGGAGGACCATATAATTGTTTGTACCATGCATGAGTTGATAGTAATCATGCCCATAGAAGAATTCACACATAAGACAGTCAAAACTAACAAAAAACTGGTGAGGCTCAAACAATATATGTAAGTAAATACATAACACATAGTACAGGCGTTACAAAATTGGCATCTAAAAACATCAAATGAAGATACCTTCAGGCTGCCGCTACAAGCACAAGGAAACTCCATATTTTGGATGCTATCCTCCTCCTGGCAAATGCGGCACTCCACTGCTTGAATAAGTGGTTCTTGTTCATCATCTCCACCATGTTCCACCACATCCTTGATATCAATGGAGGTGGAGGAATCAATTGTGTGAGAGCAAGAACCCTCTCCAGAAGATCCTGAGACCTCATCCCCTTGTAGTGAATGCAATGATTCAGGTTTAACAAGATGGTCAACGCATAAAACCATGTGGTCCCCCATCACTATTCTTGACAATGAAAATCCTGATTCACCACAAATACCATTCTTTACCCATTTAAACCCAAACAATCTGGATAGCCACGAATTACATGCATAAGATATGCTTAATTAATTGTAAAACAGATAATTAAAAAAAGAAAAGAACAGAGACTCTTGAACTTTAACCTGTTGTTTAATCTTAAAGAAGGCAAACGGAGGTACTAAGCTCAGTTAAGTAAAGGCATTTGTTTGCTCATATCTCGAACAATTAATTTTTTTGATAATCAGAGCTTTGTGAATAAAAAATAAAAATAAATAAAATAAATCGAAAATACTAATTTCTTTTCATCTCTTGCCTATTCCTAATTACCAAACTCGAATCTCATAAAAATCTGGAGTTGGAATTTGCTCCTCAGATATTCCAAATTACCCCTGAGGATCTGTTTGTTTGCCGAGAAAATCCAGGGAAAATGTCGCTACCAACAAAAGTAAAGAATATTAAAAGCTTTCAGCTTTCAGTTTTCATTTTCCTCCACTTTCTCTAATTTCTCAGCAACCAAACAGCACAAGAATAACGCAATTTACGAAAAAAAAAATATCCCAAAATCTAAGCCAGAGCTCAAAGAGGACCAAATTTACAGTGTAGAAAAAGGAAACAAAAATAAGAAATACAAAACCCAACCCAGAATGCGGATCATTAGATTCAACCTTACCCTATACAATTCACGATCAAAATCGAAATTTCAAGCGAAGACCTCTATTTGAGAACAGATTCAAAGCATGAGAACTGTGAAAATCGAATTGAAAAGTACCTGAAAATGCAAATTTTGCGATGGCGAGAATGTTGAACGAGTCTTGAGAAAGTCGTGACCTTGTTTGTTCTTCAAAATTGATGACAAAGTCGAGAGCGTTGTGGGGTTGCTTTGCTTTGCCTTGGTTGTTGTGTATAATATATACATACACACTTAGGTAGGCACGGTCGAGTTGCACAATTTAATTTTATTTTATTTTTATTATTAAAATTTGATTTTTTGTGATTTTAAAGTAGTATTTGTTTGATTAAAAAAAAGGGTTAATTACACTAATAGTCCCTATAGTTTGGGACTTGTGTCACTTTGGTCCCTGACTTTTCAATTGTGACACATTTGACCCTGAAGTTTGAATTTTGTTCCAAATAAGGACAATTGAAAATATTATTATATTTTTCAAGGGTAAAATTGTCAATTTGATAAAATATAAACTAATTTAACAAAAATAAATGTCAAAAAAATATTTTTAATATTTTTAAAATTATTTTTATCCACCAATGATAAAATTATTTAAAATTAATAAAAATTACATGATTAATTTTTTAAAATTAATTTTACATGATCATCATCCAAACACATAATAAAAATTAATTTGGTAAAAAAAAAAAAATAAATGTCTAAAAGATTTATCAATTTTACATAATTTTATTTTTAGTAGGTAGAAATAATTTTTAAAAATTCAAAAATATTTGCTTGACATTTATTTTTGTCAAATTAGTTTATATTTTATCAAATTGACAATTTTACCCTTGAAAAATCTAATTATATATTCAATTGTCCTTATTTGAAACAAAATTCAAAATTCAGGATCAAATGTGTCACAATTGAAAAGTCAGGGACCAAAGTGACGCAAGCCCCAAACTATAGGGATTATTTGTGTAATTTGCCCTAAAAAAAATATAATGGAGTGGAATAGACCTTATATATTTATATAACATTATTTTATTTTATCTATAATATTTTTATTATGAACTTTTATGTTATATTTGGTTAATTAGAATGAGATAAAATAAAATGATTATGTACCTTTATTACGACTTTAGTTATAAGTCCGAATTTTTAAAATAATTTTGGATTTTTTTTAGCTGATTGTTATTTAATTCTATAAAAATTGAAGATACAATAGTCAAAAGTTAAGAGTATAACAACTATGCAAATAATCACTCTAACATCACCTTAAAAATAAAAATAAAAATAAGAGGGTAAATTATAAATACATTCTTGAGATTTACTTAAAATATGAATTGTCCCTTTTAGTTTGCAAAATTACAAATACCTCGTATTAGAATATTTTATTTTATTTAGCAAAATTAATTAAAATATAAATTTTCTAACTGCTCTCATATATAATTATAAAATTACCTAAATTATTAATTGAAATAAAGTTATGACATCACTAAAAACTATTAATTGATTTGATAATTTATTAATAAAATGAGTTATTTGTTATGAAATTTAAAAAGGCATGATATAATTTTCAAAACCATAAGGGACAATGCGTATTTAAAGCAAATTTCAAGGGGTATGTTTGTAAATTCTCCCCAAAAAAAAAAATAAAGCTTAAAAAAATCTCAACTTTTGGGCTATTAGGCTAATTACGATTAACCCAAATTTCTTACGTAATTTCTAAAAGCCGTCCATCCAAATTAATTCACCAATCAAACTAAAGGGAAAAATAAAAAATTCAAAAATAAACTTAAGGGCAAAATGGGAAATAAAATACAAGCCACCAACAACAAACTGTTCTTATGTAGATAGATGTAAGAACGGAGGTTCGTCTTTTCTTTTTGATTTTATTCTTTTATTTTAAATAATTTACTAATAGTGATTTATATATTGAGTAAAAAAATTTTTGTAATCACGCAAATATTTTTGCTTAATAATAAAATAAGTTTTTTCATAATTACGTAAATATTCTTGGTCAATTATGAAATATAAATATTTTATTTTTAATAAATTACAAATACACACCTATAAGATTTATTTAAAATATAAATCGGTCTTATAATACTATAAATTACAATTATCATTTGTTATAAATTTTAATTTAACACAATACTCATGGGGAAAAAAAATACTAATTCACCTACGCAATAATAAATTATCAAAATTATTTATTAAAAAATATTTCTCATACCATTAAAAATAATTAATTGGCTTAGTGATTTATTTATTAACAAAATGATTAACTGAAAAATATTTTTTGTATCATTAAAAATTGTTAATTTATCTAATGATTTACTTATTAATAAAATTGATCATTTGTTATGTGAGTATAATTTATGTATTAATAAAATTAGTCATTTGCATATATATGTACTTTCTTTTGCTTCATTATTAGTTCAATAAATTATCTTAATAGTTTTTTTTAGATGAGAGAATTATTTTAGTATTTATTTTATATTTATCTGTTGAAAAAAGTTATGCACCATAATTTTCTTTTTTATAAATTCAGAAAAAATGTTAAACACTCATAAATTCACCTAAAAGGAAAATGCTAGGGATATCAAATTTTTTATTAAATAAATAACCAAAACCCCACACTTATATAAAATATTTGGTCATTTATTTAGTAGAAAATTTAATACTTATAACATTTTTCATATATATATATATATGGCAAATTAACTACACCTTCCTTGTGGTTTAACAAAATTACAAATTCTCCCATGAGATTTCAAAAATTACATTTCACCCCATCGTAATTAACGCTATTAACGGATATCATAAATTGATTAAAATGTCCTTTTGACAAATAAGGGCAAATTACCTACACCCTCTTGAAATTTAGCTAAATTATAGATTCTCCCTGAGGTTTAGCTAAATTATAGATTCCCCCTAAGGTTTAGCTAAATTATCATTTTTAAATGAGTTATGAAATACAAAATTAAAATGGAAAAACACTTATCACACTACAAAAAATTAAGGTTTTAGAGACTAAAATTTAGAGACAAAAATATTTTTAGGGGACTAAATATTTTTGTTACGAAAAGTGTCGTCATTATATTTTTAGCAACGAAAATTGAACATTAGTGATTAATTATTATCTTTTTGGTATCAAATAGTCTCAAAAAATAATCCATTTTGAGACCAAATTATTTTATCCCTAAAAGTCTTATTTTTGACATTTTAAGACGATCTTTTAACGACTATTCTCACGACGATAGAAATTAGTCCCTAAATATCTTTTAAAACAAAATTTTTACTTTTAGATATCAAAAAAATTAGTCTCTAAAACTCTTATATGTTGTAATATCAGATGGTGAAAATATCATAAAATTAACAAATAATTAATAAGTTAAAAACACAATAAATGGCTTGTCAAAAAATTCTTAGAATATGTTTGGTTTGATTTTTAGAAATTTTTTTTAAAAAATTAAAAATTAATTTGGTTAAAAAATAAAAAAATTATTTTTATATAATTTTATCTTTTTAGTGGTTAGAAATAATTTTTTCAAATTAAATATATTTTTTTATATTTATTTTTATTAAACTAGTTATTATTTATTTTTTAAAATTCTGAAAATTTTTTCTAAACAACAAATCAAACATGATTCTAAAAACTTAATTTTTTTTTATCCAACATAATTCTTTTGTAAATTTTATTGATTTGTCAAAGAGATTTCAGCAAGGACAATATCGTCGATCAATTTATATTTTGGTGATGTCAGTTAATCATTCTTAACGTAACAATAGAGATTAAATTATTATGTGAATATAAATCTCAGAAAAGCGAAATATAATTTCTAACACTTCAAAAGAGAATCTATAATTTAGCTGAGGGAGGTGTAGGTAATTTCCCATATATATATATATATACTAGCCTATCACCCGTGCTACGCACGGGATAATTATAGATATTTATATTTGTTTTAATTTTTTTTAATATATAAATTATGTTTTTTAAGATTTTTTTTATAAAAATAATTTAATAATCTTATCACTAATTATAGTGTACAGAAGAAATTAAAAAGGCTACTGCAGTAATTATGCACAGGCTGTATCTATAATTATTTGTATGAGAGGATTTTAAATGCTAATGAGGGATTTTGACCAAATCAATAAATACAGGCATGTGGATTGGAAAAAGTTAATAAATGCTGATCAGGAGATTTTGGCTAAATCAATAAATGCTGAGGTTTTTTTTTTAAATAAAAAATTTAGAAAATTAAGATTGAGGTATTGGAGCTCCCATAAGGTTTGGGTTTTACAAACCCCATTTTCCTTAATATATTTACAATTATCTATATATGTGAATTGCGATTTTTTATGTCTTTTTTTTTTTTTTTAAATGTCTTCTTTTGTTTCTTTTTTTATATTATATTAAAGTTTAATATTTTGATAATAATCATATGTGTTGGACTTTTCAAGGAATTAAATGTTTTTTTTTTTATTATATTATATTAAAGTTTAATATTTTGATAATAATCATATGTGTTGGACTTTTCAAGAATTTTTTTTTATGCTTGTTCTTAATGCATTAAAGTGTTATTATAAGGGATAATAATCATATGTGTTGGGACTTTTTAAGGAATTCATATGGGTTGGATTTCAAAGAATTTTTTTTATGCTTGTTCTTAATATATTAAAGTGTTATTATGAGGGTAAGACTTGGGGGTTAGGAGAAGTTAATAAATATTAAGGTTTTTTTTTTTAAATAAAAAAATCAAAAAATTTAAATTGGGAGATTGGAACTCCCACAAGACGTGGGATTAAAAATCCCTTTTATATGTGTTGGACTTTTCAAGAATTTTTTTTATGCTTATTCTTAATGCATTAAAGTGTTATTATAAGGGATAATAATTATATGTGTTGAGACTTTTCAAGGAATTTATATGTGTTGGATTTTAAAATTTTTTTTTTATGCTTGTTCTTAATACATTAAAGTGTTATTATGAGAGTAAAACTTAAAAATTAGGAGAAGTTAATAAATGTTAAATTTTTTTTTTAAATAAAAAAATTAAAAAATTTAGATTGAAAAATTGAAACTCCCATAAAATTTGGGATTAAAAATTTCTTTTTACTTATAGATGGGGGAATGTGGATACAGATAATACGGACATATACTGGGATGTGGATTAGATTCGGCGTGTCTTGACTCCGAGGCTCGGTGAACACGAACCTCTTGCTACGTAGGCTCGGTAAAGTCCGTTTTACATCAAATTTTTGGGCATTTATGATTTTGGGCACCAAGAAATTATCGACCGCATTAAGTATTCCCTCTTGAAAACTTCAACTCTTGAAAACTTCAACTCTTTAAAAATATATACAATTATTACTTTATTTTAAGGAAGAATTGCTGTTTAATCGGACAGAAGAAAAAAAATTATAAAAATATGAAGTGGTGCAAAAGGAAGACTACACCCTTACAAATTTTTATTCGCATTTTATTGTAGAATTACTTGTATTTCCATGTATTTATAATATTTTTTCTACTCTTCATTCCCCCGTATTTTAAAGTCAAATTAAAATATATTACCATATTACCTTTTTATTTAAATGTATTTATAAGGGAAAATCGGTCTAAGGTCCCTATCCAACTTTTAGTAATAGATTAGGTCCACAATCTGTTCTTTTGTAGTCTAAGGTCCCTCACCCCATCCCCTCTCCATCCACGTTGTCCTGAGCTTGATCACCGCTGGCTCCAAATCCCCAACCCTCGTCTCTATGTATCTCTCTCTCTCTAAACTTCTCCATTCTCAGATCTATCCAGATCAACTCTTGTTCCTCACCCGACTTCATTCTCCCGGAGTAAAACCAGCACCAGCGACTCAACCACTGGCAACGTCATAACCTGGAACAACCCAACAGACCCCATGCCCCAGCAGTCACCCCCCCCGAATCTGCGGCAGATTCAGATTTTTGTGGAGATTTTCTAGGGTTTTTGTAGGTGTTGAAATCCTGTTCATTGTTTGTAGGTGTTGAAATCTTGTACGAGTTGAAATCATGTTCGTTGTTTGTAGGTGTTGATCGATCGTGTAGGAGTTGAAATCTGGTTCATTGTGTTTGATTTGATTTCATGTGGAGTTGAATTAGATAAGTTTTCAATTTTTGATTTGATTTGATCGTGTAGGTGTTGAATTAGGTTTTTGTTTTTTGTTTTGATCAATGTGAGAGAGACGAACTCAGTGTAGTTGTTTTTGATTTTTGAAATTAATTTTTCATTATCTGTTATTGATGAATTTTCGATGGAGTTGATTTTGATTTTTGGAGTTGCTTTTTCATTCTCTGTTAACATACTTATGAGTTGCTTTTTGGTGCTCTGTTTTTCTGCGTTTTTCTGCTCTGTTTTTTGTTCACTTTGCATTTTTTGTGTAGTGTAGAGAAAATTGCAGGTTTGTTACTATAGAATGAAAACATAAAATTGCAGAGAAAATTGCAGGTTTGTAGTGCAGAGAAAATTGCAGGTTTTGTGTAGTGCAGAGAAAATTACAGGTTTTTTGTTCACAGAGACTTTTGGTTTCTTTTTTGGGATTTGTGGGGTAGTGCAGAGAAAATTACAAGTTTGTTACTATAAAATTGCAGGTTTGTAGTGCATAGAAAATTGCATTTTTTGTGTAGTGCAGAGAAAATTGCAGGTTTTTTGTTCACAGAGACTTTTGGTTTCTTTTTCGGGGTTTGTGGGGTAGTGCAGAGAAAATTGCAGGTTTGTTACTATAAATTTGCAGGTTTGTAGTACAGAGAAAATTGCATTTTTTGTGTAGTGCAGAGAAAATTGCATGTTTTTTGTTCATAGAGACTTTTGGTTTCTTTTTCGGGGTTGTGGGGTAGTGCAAAGAAAATTGCAGGTTTGTTACTATAAAATTGCAGGTTTGTAGTGCAGAGAAAAGTGCAGAGAAAATTGCATTTTTTGTGTAGTGCAGAGAAAATTGCAGGTTTTTTGAGGAAATGGAGAAATTACGAAGAAGTTTTGAGAAATTACAGAGAAATTTTGAGGAAATGGAGCATTGAACAAAATAAACATGTCAGAGAAATTACGAAAAAACCCAGAGAAATTACGAAGAAACCCAGAGAAATTTCACAAGGAGAGCTTGGAGAAGATGGGTTCGAACTCGAAGTCCTCTTGGTGTGGTTTTGCATTGGAGCTTGGGGCTAGCTTTTAATATATATATATATATATATATATATATAGGTTGCTATTGTTGTTTATTCACTCAATGGAGTGAACTGTTGATAACTTTTACCTTCTTTTCTAACCCAGAGAAATTTATATATATACATATATCAACAATCCATTGTAACAATCCATTATATATATAGCTTATACTGTTGATAAATATATATAATGGACCAATCCATTATAAATATGTGTTGATAAATATGTAATCCATTATGTATATATATATATATCTTCTTTTCTAATCCATATATAAGATAAATATGTTGATAACAATCCATTATAACAAAATTTTTCTGGACCAACTGGACCAACAGTTCACTCTATAATTTATATAAATTTCTCTGGACCTATACAAATTATAGAAATCAGAGAAATCAGCTAAATCAGATAAATATATATATATATATATAGGTCAGAGAAATTTTGTTTATGATTGAGATTATTCACTCCATTGAGTGAATAAAAATTATTCAAGATCATGTCAAAGCTCAGCTAAAATCAGAGCATTTCTCTGGACCAATCCAGAGAAATTTCAGTTCAAAGCAAAGGAATTTCAGTTCTAACTTATGATGCGACTTTAATATTGATTAAGTTTACTTTCTTTTCTAACCATGCAGCCAGAGAAATTTTGAATTTTTCCAGCCGAGCAAACAACTCCCATTGTGCTTAGATTATCCAGAGGAATTTCGAAGTCCAGAGAAATTTGGTGGACGAATTTGCAAACATCAGAGAAACACTTTCGATTGAAAAATTCAACTGGAAAAAAGCGAAGAACAGATTTGGGTAAGTTGCAAAATTTTTCCAGATATTACAAACCAGAGAAATTCTCAATTGTTATTTTTAATAAACCAAAGAAATTCTCAATTGTTATTTTTAATAAACCAGAGAAATTCTCAATTGTTATTTTTAATAAACCAAAGAAATTCTCAATTAATATTTGAATAAAAAACCAGAGAAATACTCATATTTTTTCAGAATTTCTCTAGTTCTGGTAAGTTGCCATTGTTATCCCATTCTAATGTTGCTTACATATTACAATGTGGAATTTTTCCAGTTGAATTCAGTTGAACAATGTTGCTTACCTAATGAATCAGAATGATTTGGATGTGAATGAGAAGAAAAGTAGAGAAACTCATCCAGAGAAATTTGGTCCAGAGAAATTTCTCTGGGCTAGAATTTCTCTGACCAATTTTCTCTGCATTGAAATTTCTCTGGACTGAAATTTCTCTGGATCAAATTTCTCTGGACTGAAATTTCTTTGGATCAAGGTTGAGGGACCTTAAACATTATGAAAATATTGTTGATGGACCTTAGACATTATGAAAATATTTAGTGTCCTTTATGCTAAAAAATCATAATACTAAGGACCTGAAAAAAATACCCCTATTTATAATTATTGTTAAAGGATAGTTTTGAAATACTCTAAGTTTTATGTTTTAATTTTTTAAAATGGACAATTATTTTGGGACATTTGTAAAAAAAAAAAATTTAAAAAGGTGCTAAATGTCCCCCTTTTTTTTTTTTTTTAATTTTGGACCCTCAATTTTTTTATTACAATTTTGTCCTAAGATCAATTTCTAATTTGGTTCCCATCCATATCCTTCCAAGTCTCCTAATCCCACCACCACTTCCACTCCTACCGATTCCTCTGGCGACCAACCCACACACTATTTCCACTCTCGCCGACAGCCTCTGGAACCACTACTTCCACTTCCCACCGTCACGATGCCCCACTCCCTATGACTCCCCAACCATCACGATCTCCATAAAAAACTAGCAACCAAATCCAAAACCAGATAGACGAGTTAAACCTACTCTCTTTTCTCTCTTTTGTACGCGACTCTCTCTCCCTATCAATTTCTCTCTCTACCTCATCATTTGGTCGATTTCTCTTTATTTGGTTACATAGAGCCAAACTTGTTGAATATGTTCGGTGCTCCACAACCGAACATATACCTTTTGTTCCGCTACATACTACTAAACATCAAGCTTTTGTTTGAAATTAGTTTTCCGAGCGATGGTGAAAGTGGTCGCAAAGGCAAAAAGAGGGGTTGGGGTGCCTCCCGAAATGTGAAAGAGGTTCGAGAAATGTGAGAGTGGTCCAAGAAATGTGAGAGTGGAGATCGAAAGAAAGAGTAGGGGTCATCGGCGAGGAAGGGCATTGAGGGAGGGTCGCCAGAGTGTGAAGTGAACTGCCAGAGGAAACGATGAGGAATTGGAGGTGAAAGGTGTAGGAATGGGGTTCAAAAAGTATGTTTGATATTGTGGTAGAAGTTTAAAGAAAAATAGAGAGTGAAGCAATTTTGGTGGGGGTCTTGCATTTAGCTGCTTTAAAAAAAAAAGGGTAAATTTTACTTTGCCCCTTTTATGTTTGGTTACTTTTCATTTTGGCCCTTAAAGTTTATTTTTTCTCATTTTGGCCATTCATGTTGCAAGTTTTTCTCAATTTAGTCCTAAAACTAATTTCTATTAAAATTAGATAGAAAATGACACATTAACGACAGTTATTATGGAATTTTTTGTTTAATTTTGAACATAAATTAGTTTTACGAGTAAATTGAGAAAAAATAGAAACGTAAAGGACCAAAGTAGGAAAAAATAAATTTTAACAACTAAAGTGAGAAAGTAGTCAAACATAAAGGAGCTAAAGTGTGATTTACCAGTAAAAAATAAAAGATAGACTAACAATATGGTACAGAGTGACCTATCTTTTAGGGAGGGGTATTACTATTCTCATCCAAAAATTATACTCATTTTTCAAATTTAATGATGTGACAATAAATTAGAATATCTGAAGTAACTATCTCTCTTATATATTCTCTAATTATCAATCGATCATTTCACTTACATATCATTAGGTTTACAAATCTGTAGAGAAAGTGAATTTGTATATCATTTTTCTTTTAAGAGAATTATATGTTTAATTCAAGTTGAATATAGCTTGAGCTAGTAAAAAAAAATTAAGAATTTTGTGAATGCGGCCTTTGAGCAGATGTTAACAAATTTAAAAAGATTATAAATTTTGTATATAAGTAAATATAATATGCGTTAAGAACAGAAGCTAACTCTAAAATAATTAGATTGGAAATTGACTTTTTTAGTAATTTTTGATTTTTTACTAAAAGATATGCAAAAAAGTAGAAAGAGCAATTTGACAATTTATAGTGATTTTTTGACTTTTTCACTAATTAAAAATTACCAAACGAGGCCTAAATAGAATGCCTTCGTGAATTGTTGAGAGCAAAAACCAATCAAATTCACAAAATTTCTCTATTAAATTTGTTAGTTAAATTTTTAACTAGTAATGCATATACTTTTATATGTGTAAGACAAGCGTTTATACAAAATAGTTTAAATTTTTTTGTAGTGCTTATTTTTCTCTCCTTACAACGTTGTATGTAGTCTGTGACAATTGGATTTGGGCTTGGTTATTAATTATTAAGCTTGATAATTGTTGAGTTTTTTTAACTATTTTTAGTGACTAATTTGATATAATATTTTTATATTTATAATTATTCTTTTATCTATTGAGAAAAAAACCCGCAATAACTCATTTCTTTCACCGTCAAACACGATTTGACCTATGAAAAGTCAAAATTGGAGGAAAAATTTAAAACTGCACCCAAAGTTGAAGGCAAAGTTGTTTAATACTAGCATTACCAATATATAACATATCTTTGTTTACTTTATTCCTTTGTTTTTTAGTCAAACTATATTTAGTTGTATTGTATCTTCTTAATAATTAATGGGTTAGACTACTTTCAAATTTAAATTTAAATTTAAACTAATTTGATTGGCATGTGGGATCCATCGATGGTACCATTTTTATGTTTCAAATAATTTATTTTTTATGGTCTTCTATGTATATCATTTATAAAAAATTAAATTAATTCAATAATCGTAATTTTTTTTATATTTTATTTTATTGTGCTGGTCTCAAAAAACATAAATATTCTATCACACAAGATTAGATATTATATTAGCAGATAAAAAACAACTTGAAACACAATGAAAAAAGAATTATCAAAAGAAACTGAATTATATTGATCAAAAGTCTATTTGTGCTAAAGCAGACATCATAAACGAAATCAAAATGAAACAAGGCAATAAGAAATTAGGTTAATTCATTGTTAGACACGAAAATAAATAGAAAATTGTTAAAAATAATAAATTTGAGTTAAGTCCAAATTTGAATACTAAAAAAAATTATAAACACGTCAAAATAAATGGCGTTAAAAACGGACTTTTCAAAATAAAGTTATTGCTAAAATAAAATTTTCTAAAACAACAAAATCACTAATTTAATGGCTTAAATGAAAGAATTTTACCAAAATCCACCCTGCATCATTGCCAAGGATGTATGACTTTGATTTAAAATGTCGTATATTGCTAAACCAAAATTTTTAAAATGGCAAAATCACTAATTTGATGGCTTAAACGAAAGAATTTGGTTAAAATCCACGGTGCATCATCGCCAAGGATAGGATGACCTTGATTTAAAATGTTGTTTTCTATTAGACTACTCGGAGATAATTTTGAGCTTGTTTCAAAAGTATCACTATGTAATCGGTTCGGGACGGTCGGTGTTTAGGTGAAATTTTGCACCGAACCGATAATGTCGGTTTTATTATATTGAAAACCAATACAGACCAAATTTTTATCAAACCGCACCGATTCAATCGGTTCGGTTCCATGCGGTTTAATCGGTTTAAATGCTTTCAAAATTAAGTCATTTCTTAAATTTATAGTATAATAAATAATTTATATAAAATATTAAATTAGCCATTTGTACACAATTTAATCATATCTAATCTAACCATTCACAAAAATACAAATAAAAAATTAATAAATACTAAAGCTTGAAGCTTTTAGTGGATTAGAATTAGAAACAAAATATAATTTCAGAATCAAAGTCTTGACATCAAAACAAAACCAAAACTTAAAGCAATCATCCCATAAGTCTAAACCACAAGTCTATCAAATAGAGTCAAAATATTCATTATATATTTAATATATATTATATGTAAATATATTCGGTCGGTTTCGGTGCAAATCGGTGTATAGTATACCAAAACCGGCACCGAACCGAAAACTAAAAAAAATTAATTTCCAAAACCGAACAGACCGATTCATATTAAAACACCGACCAAATATGACTGGTTCAATCCGATTCGATCGATTTAGTCGGTTTTTTCGATTTTTCTTACATCCCTAACTATTATTGTCAATTTGTCTTCTTCTTCGTCTTTTGTCATTCCAATTTTTTTAAGAATTTCTCTACTACTTGTTCTAAATCAAAACTTTAAGAAAAATGATTAAAATATGATAAAATGATTAACTTAAAAAAAAAAAAAATCTGAATAAAAATTTGTGTGCATTTTTGTTTTATATAGATATATATATTTTTATTGAATTGTTTCATATTTTAGTCAATTTTTATTATTTTTTAAATGTATCTAATCTTGATATAACTAAAAAAAAATTTAAAAATTTAAATAAAATATGAGATTTTTTTAGAAAAGATAAAAGAAAACCCTTCTAAAAATCAAATTTTGAAAAATCAAAAATTTTTTTTTATACAATTCAATGCATAAAAACTCGATTTTTAAATGAGTGATAGGCAAAACATTATTATCAAGATTGCCGACCACCCATGAACAAAGGTTTGAGTAGAAAAAGGTTTGGAGACTTGGAAGACTAGTGGACCACGGAGTTGGTTTGAGTAGTAATTATCGACGTGAACAATACCCATCCAGTGGACTGACTATTCCAACAACAACAACAATATTATGAATCTAAACACACAAAAATTATTCAGAATTATAATCTTACATTCAAATTTATTTTATATATAAATTACATACTACATAAATTTAATTTTTACTACACAATCACCCATCTAAAAAAATTTGGGTGATTTTTGTTTGATTCCTAGACTTTTTCTTCCTACCATCTAGGAGTGGGCGCGGGTCGGTTGCAACCATAAAACCTCCAATCCATCATCCGTCCGCTAGATTGATAGATTGAAAAAAATCAATCCGCATCCGTCCGCCAATCCGGCGGATGTGGATTGAGCAGATTGGCGGATGGATGCGAATCGATTTAACGGTTTAAAATTTTATAAATTTTCAACATAATTCAACTTATGCACTTCCTCAATTTTTTTTAAAAAAAATATTACAGGCAATGATTTAAAAAAGTATTACAATCACTGTATGTCTCATCCAAAGAAAGAAAGTTTGAAACTTTAAAATATTACAATCACTGCATGTCCATCCACATAAAGTATTACAATATGTGATTTTTAAAATACAAAAAAAATTCAAGCCACCTGTTGGCTTTTTGGCTTTCGAAGGTATTTTTGTAAATGCGAGCGTGCCAGCAAGGATCAATCAGTCCTTACAGAAATTATAATTGCCAACCAATTATCAGACGATTGTGTTTTAGTTCTTTCAGCCTCAATGAAGAGGACTTTTACTGGTGGCTTGACTTAGGAGAAATTAAGCAAAATAACAGATAAATGACGAACAATTGAAGTATTTCATTAAGATGAAAACTTACAATGATCCAAACTCAGCCTCGTAGAGGTTTACAGCGACAATCTACTTGAAACTACTCCTATGAACGAAGTGCAGTGCAGGAATTTAAAGTGCAGGAATGTAAAGAACAGGTATTTAAAGTGCAGGAAATGTAAAGACTGGAAATGTAAAACTGAAAAAAAATATGAAGTAAATGACTGGTTTGTTGGATCTGAGTCTGGGGGCTTTTTCTGGGGGCTTCCCTGCTATTTATACTCCTCAAGGATGACCATCGAACTGCACTTCAAACCGTCGAACTGCTCCTCCATGATTGCTTGATCATGCTGCCTTAGAAGTAGTTCCACTACGCCATTACTTGCAGTTGGGCTTCCCTCCTATATTTGAATTTGAATGTGAGTAACCGTTGAAGCCACGTCACCTTGTATCTCTTCGCTGATCCAATGCTACTCAGACCACGCAAGAACCAATATTAACCGCCACGTGTACGATCATGATCGAAGATTAAACATTCTTCCTGTATTGCCCTTACTTCGCCACGTGTCGAACTGTAACTGGCTTTTACAAAATATGTAGCCAACATTACCCCCCGCACTAATATACCAATACTTGGTGATATTAGTGGATCAAAGCCTTTCCCGCGCTTTTTGGAACGTGCATGGAGTCTATATTCTGGAAACACAACCGCCATCCATTGATGATTACTTGCATTAATTTCGTTTCCGACCTTTGGAACATCTCCACCACCTTAGTAATCGAACGGACTAATATCTCTTTCATGACTGAACCAAACTTCTTCTCTATTGATCAAGTACATGAAGAGTCATCTGATGATGTTGTTTTCTCTCGAAAGAACTTCCATGCATTCATTAGCCACCTTTACCCGCCTTTCCATATTCAGGTCATGGATGCCTTTGCAAATTACCAACCTTTGGATTACGAACATATTGCCCTTAATCCTTCGATTCAGAAAGTTGCAAACATGGACATGGGAAATTCTTCTTCTGATTCACCCTTGGATTGTGAACAAACTGCCCTTAGTCCTTTGATTCAGAAGGTTGCAAATATGGACATAGGAGGCCCCTCTCCACAATCCTCTGCATGGGATAAGGCTGTGGCTTCAAATTCCTCCGGGGCTTCAGGCTGGTCAAGCTGGTCAGAACCTGAGGTCTGGGAATTAAGGGAGCGAATTAACCATCACTTTGTCGAATTCACCGACCCGTTGGACTTTCCTTCTTATGCGCGAAGCTCGGTGGTTTATCCTTACATGCCTATCGACTGTCGATGCAGTTTAGAGGACAATCTACTCGTGGCATGGTACACATCATCCATGCCTACAAAAATGGTACGATCTGTTCCTCGTCCAGAAGAGGCACAGGGGTATAACCCTTCATTTTTAGCCAAGAAGGCGAAGCTTCATCCTTCTGACTGGCTTGATTGTGTCAATGCTCCTCAATTTCCTCTTTCTTTCGAAATGGGGGCCTTTATACCTCCTCCTTCGAAAAAACTTTCCTGGATAGAGAAGTTGAGGCTTACCCTTTCTGCAGAGAAAGTTTTCCCTCCTTACGAGCCTCCACCTTCTCCTACTCCAGCTCAACAAAAGCAAGCCCAACTCCTGCTTGCAGCCTTTTCTCACCTACCCTTCAATGTTCTTGAGGAAGATGTTCCCCTTAAGAACTTTCGATGGGCTTGTAATATTCTGACTCGGGGCCACGTTCTCAACCCCATTGCTCAAGCAGAACTTCACACGTTTTTGGACCAACTTCCATCACTTCTCCATTGGCACCGCACTTCTTTGGCCACCACTCAATCCTTGGATCAACTTTCATCGCTCCGAGTTCATTCTCAATATGAAGCAGAGAACCTCGTCGAAGAATACAACGACTTTCAAAATAAGGATTCTGCGTACTGGGATGATTTGGAAATGGATGAGTTGGAACAAGGACTAAGAGAAACGGCGTTCGAAATAAAGGCTGAGGAGCTTTTTTATGAAGTGAGAACACATCAACTCATGCAGCCAATGTTAGAAGAAATAGAGGATAGAATAAAGAAAGAACAGAAATTCATTGATCATAGTTGGACTAAGTTTCATGATCTTGTTATTTATTCCATTCCCTATTTTTATGAGCTTGAGTTTGTACCCAAATAGGGTTATTCGATGTAATCACTTTTGCTTAAATATAATTAAGACTTTTCCTCTGTTCGGCATTGTCTCTGTTTGCCTTTAAAAGCAAATTCAAGACTTTGAACTGAACAATCTCATCCTTCGAACCTGGACTCAATTGTCTTAAATGAAACACTGCAAAGAACCAATTATGAACTTTTCCAATTTATGGAATAAAGTTAACAGTTTTTGGCTGATTTTCAATCAGAATCAGTGTTTCGAATCTAGCAATCTTATACTTAAAGCTTGTTTCAACCATAATCAACATCTGACCATGGTTAGTATGATCAATTTAGTTTTAAATTGACCATCTTTTGTTTCGAACAACAGTTCATGCTGCTTTAATTCCACATACAACTTTTCTGTGAACCAACCATTGGTTTTGATGTTTCGAACACCAAATCCTATCCTTAAAGAGTCTCAAGTTTTGCCTTGAAGGACATTACCTTCGTTAAGAAACCTAAAACAGGTCTTTTAACCTTTCGGAGTAAAACAAACACTTGAGTATTCTTATATTTATTTATTTTTTGAGTATGAAATGTGCTTCGAAGCTAGCTTCTCCGTTTCGAAGCCGTAGTTTTTGGCTTTTGGCGCCAAAATTTGGCTTCGAAGCCAAATTTTTTACTTCGAAGCTAACCTCAGTATCTGGGCTGTGTTTTTCCCTCAAAAAGTATCAATATTGAAGGAAACTCTTCGTATTCGTACTTCTAGTACTTAACGACTTACGCAATATATTTTTCAGACACAAAAGCTTTTAAACACCCTTTGTTTCGTGCTCTGAAATCACTTGCTCTTTTAACACACAAACCCTACCGATCTTCTGTTAACCCTCTCTTCCTTGCTACTTGCTATCAATGGATCCTTCCTCGCTGAAAGTGCTCGCTGGCGACCGTATCAGCCCTACCATGGCTTTGAAGAAATGCATTGATGAAGAAATCGCCAAGCTAACAACTGGTGGGTCAAGCGCCATAGATGGACGTCTCTTTGTTCCTCGCCACAGCAACCAACAAGAGTACGTCCTAGGTCCCATCTTTCGGGAGGCCCCTGACCAACTCCCAGCTTTATACCCTCGTTTGGAGGATCACTTTCTTCTCTACGAAGGAGGGCTTGACTGGAGCAATTGGAGAATGACCCGGCCTCATCGCTGCTGGCCGACATTGAGAACCGAATGGGAGGAATGGTATGACAGGGTTGTGCCTGCGAGAGAAGATGACCTACAGGAGCTCTGCATCCTCGACGCTCTTCGTCTTTCCAGGTTCATCATTCCTGAGGACCCCTTTTTAATTCCTGCTGCTCTATGTTTTTGGAATATGGCTTTTAATTTCTTCCAATTTCGGTGCGGCATGATGGCCCCCACCGTTCTTGATATTTGCCATCTTTTAGGGCTTTCACCCCATGGCTCTCCTTTTACTCCCAACTACCCGGACCTCCCTGTCAAATTTTCCCTTCCAGCCTTAAACTCTTCTTACAGTGACTTCGTAAAGGCTGAAAATAAAAGGGAAGGCCCCGTGAGAGACAGAGAACTATTTTCCTTCATTTTATACTGGTTGTGCAAATTTCTCTTTTGCACCTCATCTCAGAGGATTATGCCTGAGTTCGCTCCACTTGCGAAGGCACTTGTCTTGAAAAAACACATAGCTCTTGCCCCTTATCTTTTAGGTCATGTCTACAGAGCTTGCTCCCAATTTTGCGAAAAACCTCTTGATGTTAACCAAGGAGGTCCCCTCTGGGTGCTCCAACTCTGGCTCTTTGCTTATTTCACTGATTTGCATCAAAAATGCCTAAAATTCCTTGTTCAGGATCCTAGCACCTATGGGGAAAAGTATGCTAGGATTGTTCTTTACCCTGCTTCTTTTGCTTATTACTTTGCCTTCTTTTATCAACTCCCTATTTCTCCTCCTGCTTCCCTTTTTTGTCCTTTTGATGCCAATAAAGGACCTGCTTGGCTGCAAACTTTTCTGGCTGATAAAGAGTGCTCCACCTCACCACACAAAGATATGTGGGCTTCAATTTTGCTACCGAGGGAGTTGTTCATTGGCACTTTAAACCCTCGAGGTTATAAATGCATATCTGAGGTGTACTGCCCTTCTCAGTTTGCCAGACAATTTGGGCTCACTCAAGGGATACCTGTTCCACTTTGCAGTCTCTCGAATGTCCACCTTACGGCTAGAGACTTGAGAATATCTAAATCAAAGCTAGAGGCGGCAATATTCAAACTGCTGAAGGAATTGAATGAATTTCAATTTGTCCCTTTTCTCCCATCTGGCTTAGTTTTGAAAAGATTCCAGAACTGGTGGACAGCCAATATGGAAGTGCGCCTATCTGTACACCCTCATGACTTGCTAATAGGGTTAGGAGTGCCTTCGAAGGCTAAGTCAGCAACAGTTGAGAACATTCCCTCCCTTTCTATAGCTACCACAACTTCTCCTGCAGCCTCATCCCCTCCAGCTAGAGTTACCAGAGCTGCTTCGAAGAAGGGTAAGTATTTTCAAGTTTTTTTTTTTTCTTTTGAATCTTTTGTTTGTTTCCTTTACACTCATATTTTTTCTTTGGTGCAGGGTCCCCACAAGAAGAATCCCCCAAGAGAGCTGAAACTTTAGCTACTCTAAAGAGAGACAACAACAGAAAAGAAAAGGAAGCTAATCCTCCCTCCTGAGGAATCTGAATCTCAGGCAGAAGAGAGAGAGAGTTGAGCAAGAAGAACAAGAAGTACCTTGCAAAGAACAAAGAGACAAAAGGTGGCTGTCTCCTCATCCGATATAATCGAAAATCCTGCTTACGAGGCAACTACCACAATAATGGAGAAAGAACTTACCTCTGAAGAATCTGAACCCCAGGTTGAAGAAAGGGGGGTTGAAAAGGAGCCGGTAGTATCACTGCCAAGAAGGAAGAGAAAGAAAGTGACTGTTCCTGCTACTGACTTGGTTGAAGACCCTATTCATGAAGCAGCTGCCAAGGCAGTAGAGCAGGAACATTCCAAAGCCATGATTGTCTTCGAGAGGGCTGAGAAGAGACGGCAGCAACAATTTCTAAGAGGGAAGCTGCTGCTGCTGATGCATTACAAAGGGAAACGGCAAGAAGGCAACAGACTGCCGAACATTATTCCCTTCGCAGCTCTCCCATTATTTCTGAAACAAGTAATTTCTTTCATGCTTCTACTGTTTTTCCTTGTCAGCTTTTGGTATTGAAGTTTGACATTGCTTTACATCTCTTTCTCTTCTTTGCAGCAACAACTACTGCGTTTATCTCCAATGAGGCCTCCCTCAATTTCAGTTGAAGTTGATCAAATGCAGAATGTCAGGGTTATTCAAATCGTACTCCCACTTCCAAGGCCTACATTCGATGTACCTTCTTTGAGCCCCAGCATTCCTGCATCTCTTCTTTTTGGCTTAGAGCCATACCTCCCTTTCTTGACCTTGACCTACCTCAGTCCACTTCTCTTTCGAGCCTTGCTCCTCCTCCTTCTTTCACAGAAATTCCAACTGCTACTCCATCTCTAATGGCAGTTGATTCTCTACAGAGGGTGCTGGTAGTTCTCCAACTCATAGTTCATTACTTATATTCCTACTTCTCAGACCTCCTCTCCTCTGATTCACTTATTCATTGACCATAGAGCTACCATAGAGACTGCAAAGATGCTCCATCCATTTCTCCTATCCCCATGCAGTCCTCTGTGCCTTCCACCACAACTCTCTCTGCGCCTCTCATGTCTATGGATGAGGTTGATGTCTTCGAAGCCAGACTAGCTAGTCTCTTCGACATACCCTCTACCTCTCCAACATTCAATGTTGAAGCTGAGCCATTAGTTTTGGCTGACTCCTTGCTGGAAATTTTGAGAGCTCTTCTTCCTCCAGCAGCAAGCCTTCTGCACCTTTGATAGACCTGGACACATGCCTGGATCTGTTGATTTCTTTTTCGAGGATCCCCTTCGAGGCTCTACAAAGGCCTATAATCAGAAATGGGTTCCTCCAATGCTGCAAAGTTGCTGAGCAGTCTGGCATGAATGTTTCAAGTCATCTATCTCAGGCAGCAGCTACTGTCGATTTTTACATTAGCATTTGTCAGGCTGCCAAGGCTGAGGATGAGAAATTGGCTGGCGACCAGAGTTTTGTTTCCCACGTACATACTGAAGTGTCAAAGCTTAAGGAACAACACTCCTCTGCCTCCCACTTTCGAGTCCAGTTGCTGGAGAAGGAAAGCTCAACTTGAAGAGGAGCTATCTGCAGTGAATCAGGCCTTAGTCCGAACTGACACCAAATTGCAAATCACCAACCAAGGACTGGCTGATCGAAAGGAAGAGATGGCTGCAGCTATTCAACTAGTTTCATCACTTACCAATAGGAAATCCATTGTAAAAAACAACTAAGACACTGTAATAATTTTTGGGCCAATTTGTGGCAAAATGTACTTAATTCTTTATGAAAAAACAAATTTTTGTCTATCATCTGAGTAATCTTATGTTCTTGTACTTGGTGTTTATTTTATTCCTTGTGTTTCCCAAATGGTTGGAAAATAAGGCTTCAAATATCTGCCATTAATCTTTTTAGGATGTATATACCCATTCAAATTTCTCAAATGGTATGCTCCAAAAGGCAGAACTCTATGAATTTGATATGGTCCTTCCCAGTTAGGTGACCATTTGCCAAACTTATGGCTTTTAATTCCTATTGGGAGTATTGTTTTCCATACCAAATCACCTTCATCAAAGCCAATGTTTTGACTTTCTTATTGTAATTTTTGGCTGCTTTCTTCTTTTGCAAGAGAATGCTATTTAATGCCAAAATTCTGGCTTCATCTATGCCTTCTAATTCCAAGCACATACTCTGATGGTATTGCTCAGGATTTAGCTGGTCTTGGCATCTTACCCTCAAAGATTTAACATTAATTTCCACAGGTAACACTGCATCATGCCCATATACTAAGGCATAAGGAGTGACTCCTGTGCTTGACCTTGGGGAAGTTCTGTAAGCCCACAAAACATCCAACAACAGGTTATGCCAATCCCTAGGATTATCTTCCACAACCTTTTGTATTCCTTTTTCAAGGACTTATTGGATGATTCAGCTTGACCATTGGCTTGTGCATAATAGGGGTGGAATTAACAAGGCTAATTCCAAATTCTGCCACAAAAGACTTCACCATTTTCCATCGAACACAGTCCCATTATCCACAGTTATAGTTTGTGGGATGCCAAATCTATGGATCAAATCTTTAATGAACCCAATGACCTCTGTCTGGTCTACAGCCTTGTATGGCTTGGCTTCGACCCACTTAGTAAAGTAATCAGTGGCCACTAGAATGAAACAATGATGCTTCGAAGAAGGTGGGTGTATTTTCCCATCATATCCATAGCCCACCCTCTGAATGGCCAGGGCTTCACTACTGCATGTAGGTCAGTTATGGGCACATGCCTTATTGTGCCATGCTTTTGGCATGCCTGGCAACCCTTTGCATACTCTATGCAGTCTTTAAGGATAGTTGGCCAATAGTAGGAATGCCTTCGAAGCAACCATCTCATCTTCACACCAGGCTGATGAGCACCACAGATGCCTTCATGAACCTCAGCCATAGCTGTTAATGCTTCTTTTGGGCCTAAACATTCCAGCAATAAGCCATCTCCCCCCTTTTGTAGAGAGCATTACCATATATCATATATTGCATAGACTGCAATTTAATTTCCTGCTGGCCTTCGAAGATGGACCAGCCAAGTACTGCATTATTGGATGCCTCCAATCTTGTTCTTGTAAGTCATTATGATTGACTTCCAAGACCACATTCCTTTTATTCAAAGGTGGTATCAATTTCTGATATGTTGTTTGGCTTATGTCCCTTTGGGCATTATCCCTTCTCTTGAAGTTCGAAGCTTTCTGAGCCACATCATTAGCTCTATTATTCAAGAATCTTGGAACATGAGTTACATTTGCTATTTGAAATTGAGAAAGCAGATGTAATGCAACAACATAGTATGGTAAAATGCTTATGCTTTGACACTTGAAAATCCCTTTCACTTGGTTAACCACCAATTGAGAATCTCCAAAATGTCAACTGCATGAACTTGTAATCCAATAAGAATTTCTAGTCCCACTATTAAGGCTTCATATTCAGCCTGGTTATTGGAACAAGTAGCTTCATCCACTCTGAAACCATGTGTGGTTTCTACCCCTTGTGGTGATTTAATCACAATACCAATTCCAGTTAAGCCATTGGCTTTCGACCCATCGAACCACATCTGCCATGGCTCAACACTAGCCATACCAAGTTCCATTATCTCTTGGCTCTCTGTTTGAGATGGATGGTCTGCCAGAAAATTGGCTAAAACTTGCCCTTTTACTGCCCTTTGAGGGACATATTCTAGATGAAACTCTGATAAGGCTAGTATCCACTTGCCAATTCTCCCCTCAACATAGGTCTAGATAACATGTACTTAACCAAATCTGTGGTTGCAATTACCAAGACAGTTGTAGGTAAAAGATAGTATCTTAATTTCATTGCAGCAAAATACAAAGCAAGACACAGCTTTTCAACAGCTGAATATTTACATTCACAAGAATTTAAAAACCTACTAAGGTAATAAACAGCTTGCTCCTTGCCTTCTTCATTATCTTGGGCCAAGAAAGCTCCCAATGAATCTTCTGCTGCAGCTATGTACAACTTCAAGGGCTTATCACCCTTTGGTGGCATCAGCACTGGAGGGTTGGCCAAGTAGGCTTTGATACCTTCGAAAGCAATTTGATGCTCTGCTGTCCACACAAATTCCTCTTCATCTTTCAGCCTTAACAAGGAAGAAAATACTTTAGTTTTCCCTGCAGTGTTAGAAATGAACCTTCGAAGAAAGTTAACCTGTCCAAGGAACCTTTGTAATTCTTTCTTACTTGATGGAGGCCTGGCTTCAATGATGGCTTTGGCTTTATTCTGGTCAATCTGTATTCCTTTCTTGTGTACCACATAGCCCAAGAAGTTTCCAGATGATACGCCAAAAGCACACTTAAGAGGATTGAGCTTCAATTTGAACTTTCTCATTCTTTCAAAAGCTGCTTCTAAGTGAAACAGATGCTCCTCCATGGATTGGGATTTAACTACAATGTCATCAATATAACACTCTAAATACCCTCCAATGAGGTCATGAAAGATAGTGTTCATAGCCCTCTGATATGTAGCCCCAGCATTCTTCAGGCCAAATGGCATTTTAACCCATTCGAAGGTGCCAATATTTCCAGGACATCTGAATGCTGTCTTGTGGACATCCTCCTCTGCAATGCAGATCTGGTTATAACCAGAATGCCCATCCATCATTGATAAAACTTGATGCCCTGCTGAACTGTCTACCAACAGATCCACTATAGGCATAGGGTACTCATCTTTTGGAGTTGCTAGATTTAAGTTTCTGAAATCAATGCATACCCTCATTTTACCATTCTTCTTGACTACAGGCACAATATTAGATAGCCATTCAACATACCTGGCTGTCCTAATAAAGCCTGCCTTGAGTAGTCTAAGAATCTCTTCCTTGACTTTCTGAATTACTTCTGGACTCATTCTTCTTGGTTTCTGCTTGTATGGCTTGAAATTAGGCTTCATAGGGAGCCTATGTTCCACTAATGACCTATCCAATCCTGGTAGTTCATTATAAGACCATGCAAAGCAATCTTTATATTTCTTTAGAACAACCAATAACTGGTCCCTGTCCAGATCATTCAAACAAGCACTTATATAGGTGGGCTGTTGCATAGAACCTTCCCCTAAATTTACTTCTTCTAAGGGGTCTTGTGTCTGAGAACTTATTGAAGCTTCTTCCTTGGTTTCTTCTACCTTCGAAGCAACCTTCTCGCTTTGTTTGCTCCCAGGTTCTTTAGTTCAACATCTTTGCCCTCCTCCTCATAGACAAAATCTGTCCATAAGGCATCCTCTTCCTGTATCTCCTGGACTTTTGTTTCAATGTCCAATGCACAGTATTTACCAAGGGTCAAAATTCTGACCTGTTGTTGCTGCTCCTGTTTGCAGCCAATTATCATGGCTTTTCTCTTGCTCCTGTACTTGCTGGACTATTGATTTTACATCCAATGTTGAAAACTTAATTAGAGCCAAAGACTTGGCTTCTTGTTCTTCATCTCTTTGCCTACAACCAGGCATCATTGTCATCCTTAATGACAATCTCTTCATCAGCACTTTCTTGGACTAAGTGCTTCAGGTGTGTCACTTCCTCATCAGCCGTCACTTCGGCTGAGCCATCAGCTTTCCTCAGTATACTGAGTGGTGTCACTCCCTCAATATACAACTTGGCCTCTGCAAAGTCTGCACAGGCTATGAAGGGTTGAGGATCTGCATCAATTTCCTCTGTCTCTCCATTGCCTAAGGCCATCATAATTTTCTGATGCAAAGAGGAAGGCACACATTTGTTAGTGTGGATCCAATCTCTCCCAAGTAAAGCATTGTATTTAGCATTACTGTCGATTACGAAGAATGCTGTCATGCAGTCCCTGGTTCCCACACTCAAGTTAATGGGTAGAATCCCCTGAGCCATCTGTTTGTCTCCAGCAAAGCCAGCGATGGTTGTGCTGGTTGGGATCAACCTGGGATTCTTTTTCCCTAGTTTCTTCAAAGAAGATTTCGGTAGTAAGTTCACTGCTGCCCCATTGTCTATCAGGACTCGGTTCAGTTGTATCCCATCGAAGAAAGCCTTGATGTACAAAGGCTTGACATGTTGTGTCATAGAATTCGAGGGATACTCAAAAGGATACGAGAGGTTAATGCTCACCTCTTCTTCACTCTCATATTCAGTTTCCATTGGGGTAGCCATTCCAGAATCATCTTGTACCATACTTACTTGTGAGTCTTCACTAGAGACAGGAATAGGATCCATGTCTTGGTCATCTTGGTCCTCATCTCCAGCCTGGAACTCATGAGGCAGTATGTGTACCATATTGACTGATACTGGAGGAAATGAGCCAAATTGGATGGCTGGCTGTACCTGCTTCCCCCTTGGCCACCTTGTTCAGTTACTTCAGCAGCATCTCCATGCTGCACTCTGGCACTTCGTTGTTAACTGATTCCTTCGAAGGATCTTTCTCAACTGGTTTTTCAACCAAAAATGTTTGCTCAGCCATGAAGGCTTCGAACATTTCTTCCTCCACCATTTCTTTCTTTTGGCTTATGCCAATTTCTTCTTCTGTCTCGCTATCACTCTCCATCAGAGCTTTCTCCAATCCTGCTAAGCTAGACTTCTCTCTGGCTTTTAGTTCAGAATGAACCTTGGCCAACTGTTCTCTGCTGCAACCCACTTTGCTTTGTAGAGTTGGCTTTGGAGTATGGTCTGACTTTGGAGTCTTCTTTCCTTCTGTCTGGACCAATGAAGAGCTCTCTCCATTTTCTTTCATATCGTTCTGGTACTGAGTGTACCTGCGCTGAATCTTTCTCCTTTGTGATCTCGAAATGACTGGGACCATATCTGGTTCCTTTGTCTTTGGGTGTTTAAGCAATACCCAATTGTTCGGAGCCACCAAAGGAGGCTTGACCATCCTGCCTTGGATTCCAACATCTCTCGGGCAGGCACTTCCCTAGGTTGTTTTGCATTACAAACCAGTCTGGAACTCCAGGTACCCACGAACTTACTGACTCAGATGTTGAACTGCTTTTTTCTACCTTCGAAGCCATCTTCGAAGCTGGCTGTGAAGGTAAGTGCTTGGCTCTGACCTCATGTTTCGAGCCTGATTCAGACCTTCGATGAAGGTAGCCACTTTCTGTCCTGCGTGAGGCTGGTCTAGGGGGCCAATCTCTGGCTTTGATCCCATGAACTGAGCCTTTCTCCAGTCTTCTTTCAGAATGACTGCTCTCCATTCTGTAATAGTTAGGTGGCCTGGATTCATATAAGGGCCTCTTGCCTTTAGCATGCATTCTGTCCATTGCAGGCTCAACCACTAGTGGTCGCTGCCTATCACTAGCCGGATACGGCCTTTTGTTGTAAGCATTGGTTGATTTAGGACGTCTCTGTACATCCCTGTAATATTGCTTCCCATCAACTGGAAGCCCTTTCAACCACTATAACTCAGTCTGCACCTGGGACACATCCTTTGCATTACTGCTGCCTCTAAGGAATCATCATCCAGTGATTCTTCATCAGAGTGTTCCCTCCTGTGTGAGAAACCTTGTCCAATAGCTGGTGGGTTTCTGGTGTCCTCTTTGATGGTTGTCTGGTTAGCAACATGCATCTGCACATTGACTTCTTCCAATTCTGTCAAGGACAAGTTCTGGAAGTCTGACGTAATGACATTGGCTGCCGCCTCTCCAACTTCTGGAAATGGATTACTGTCGATCCCCATGGCCTTTTCTGTTTTGGCTGGGAACTTCAAACTTCCTTTCCGAATTTGTTCTTGGATCCTGTCTCGAAAAACAATGCAGTTTTTAGTCGAGTGAGACCAAGAGTTATGCCATTTACAATATACTTTTCCTTAAGTTCATCTGGAGATGGCAGTTTTACTCCTTTAGGTAACTTAAGGAAGTTGGCCGCAAGCAAATGATCAAAAATGTCATCTGCTTTTGTTAAATCGAAAAGAGTACTTTCTGTGAAAGTCTTTCTTTTTAAACTGCTGGTCAATTGTTGTATCCTTATGAACTAATGCCTCACAGATCACAGGTTCTTTGCCCACAATCTCTGCTGCATCGATCTCATAATTAGGATCTCTATAATATGTCTTGTACGATGCATTATTTCGATCTTGTTCCTCCTCTAGTAATGCTTCGTACTAGACACCTTATAGGTTAGTTCCACCAAATCTCTGAATTCAGTTGAGTCAAACTTCTTTCGAAGCCTGAACTCTAGGCCATTTTGAGCCAATCTTACGAATTCTGGCTGGCAGGATGACTCTACATTTATTTCGAGCCCTTTTAAATCTAGGCAATAAACTGAGTAGCCTTTTCTTCAGGCCTTTGACTCAATCTAGCCAAGTCTGCCATGGAAACCTCTGGCTCCGATTGGAAGAATTGGGCATGAAATGCCTCTTCCATTTGTTGCCAATTTTGAATGGAGCCAGGTGTAAGGTTGATGTACCATACAAATGCTCCCCCAGTTAGAGAATTTGGGAATAATCTTAGTTTCATATAGTCATGATTAGTAAATTCACCGCATTGAGCAGCAAACCTAGCAATATGCTCTATTGTTGATTGGTTTCCACTCCCATAGAAAAGGGTAAAATCTGGTATCCTGAACCCCCTTGGGTATTCATGTACCCTATCTACCCATTCTGGGTATGGTTTTCTGTATACAGGAGTCTGGACCCCCCGAGCCATCGGTCCACACATCTCCCTAACAATATCAGCAATTTGGTCCCTAGGGACCATATTTTGTGCCTGCTGAACCACTACTGGAGGGACAAACACAGGATTTGGTGGACAAACTTGTGCTGTGGTCCTCTTGGTCCATAAGGTGGTACATTTGGGACTGGTTGCCCCTGTGGTGCAGGTTGCTGTTGGGGGTGTGGGTAACCCCTTTGAGCCTGTCCTGCGAAAGGTGCTGCTGGAACAGGTGTTGTGTCCCTTCCATTTGCAGGCCAACCTTCCAACCCCCCGGGTATAAATTCGAATAAGGGATTATTATACCCCCTAGTGCCAGGTATGGCTTCGAACATGGGATTTGTAACCATTCTTACGCCAGTTTCTTGTACTTGACCAGATCCACCAACTTGTGTGGCTTCATTGTTGAGTACTGAGGCATTTTGGCCTGCTATAGGCCTCGAAATGGGTTCATACCAAGACTGAGGTGATGGTCTTTCATAGTTCTGATTACTAGTTTGACCATTAGAATGTCCATTAACTTGCATAGGCTGTTTGTCTCTAGCCAATCTTTGCTGAGGGACATTTAAAACTTCCTCTGTGTGTCTTGTGTTTGTTGGGGTGGTTATTCATTCGATCCAAAAAGGATGTTGCCCACCTTTCCATTGTGTTCATTAATTGTTGTCCCATAGCATCTACTAGGCCATCCCATGGATTTGTTGGCTGAGTAGATGGAACAGTGGATGGTCCAATTCCTTGGTTTCGTCCAATATTATGAACATATGGTTCTTGTCCCGAAGAAGTACTGGTCTGTTCGACCATAGGTTCTGATAACATGGGAGTTTCCACAGGATGTGTTACCACATTATCCTCTGGATTAGGTATTTCTACCTCTCCTTCTACGCCTTCTTCCAAGCGTTCATTTTCTCCTTGTCTTCTTCGTCTAGCCATTTTAACGAGTCCCACCGGGCGTGCCAAAAATATATGTTGGCTTTTTGGCTTTCGAAGGGTATTTTTGTAAATGCGAGCGTGCCAGCAAGGATCAATCAGTCCTTACAGAAATTATAATTGCCAACCAATTATCAGACGATTGTGTTTTAGTTCTTTCAGCCTCAATGAAGAGGACTTTTACTGGTGGCTTGACTTAGGAGAAATTAAGCAAAATAACAGTTAAATGACGAACAATTGAAGTATTTCATTAAGATGAAAACTTACAATGATCCAAACTCAGCCTCGTAGAGGTTTACAGCGACAATCTACTTGAAACTACTCCTATGAACGAAGTGCAGTGCAGGAATTTAAAGTGCAGGAATGTAAAGAACAGGTATTTAAAGTGCAGGAAATGTAAAGACTGGAAATGTAAAACTGGAAAAGAAAATATGAAGTAAATGACTGGTTTGTTGGATCTGAGTCTGGGGGTTTTTTCTGGGGCTTCCCTGCTATTTATACTCCTCAAGGATGACCATCGAACTGCACTTCAAACCGTCGAACTGCTCCTCCATGATTGCTTGATCATGCTGCCTTAGAAGTAGTTCCACTACGCCATTACTTGCAGTTGGGCTTCCCTCCTATATTTGAATTTGAATGTGAGTAACCGTTGAAGCCACGTCACCTTAATCTCTTCGCTGATCCAATGCTACTCAGACCACGCAAGAACCAATATTAACCGCCACGTGTACGATCATGATCGAAGATTAAAATTCTTCCTGTATTGCCCTTACTTCGCCACGTGTCGAACTGTAACTGGCTTTTACAAAATATGTAGCCAACACAGTGTTTGATGAAAAATGTAATTAATTATTATAGAACTAATTAGATAATAAATTTACTTATTAAGACTTACACATAAGTCTTCTAAAAATAAAACGAATAGAAATAAATCTGACTTTTTTTATTTTTTATTTTTTTAAATTTTTTTAAAACTTTTTAAATATAACAGAATCAGTCAAAATAGCGTTTGGTGACCGCGAAATGTTACAGTAAAACTGTACTTTATTAGTATTTATTATTAATTGTTATTATTATTATGGACCCATATGTAGATGCGCTTTCTTGGATTGCTGCCCACCAGCGAAAGTGGATAGAAGGTTGTTTTGGGAAGTTGGTAAAAAGTTAGTTTTTAGCTTTTTACAAGTCTTTTTGCTTTTTTTGAAAGTGATTTGGGAAGTTGGTAACAAGTGACTTTTTACTTTTTGGTTTAATATTTTTTATGAGTGTCAATTAACTCAAAATGACCAAAATACCTTACCCAACATAAGAGATTTATTTTTTAATTTTTTTTTATAGACCCTAATTTGTAATTTTAGAGCTGCGCTTTTGGCACTTCCTAAAGGGATTTTGTTGCGTTTTTGACAGTCACATTTTTAGATATTTTGTCTAAAAACGTGACTTTTTACTATGTTCTCAAAATGACACAGAGAAAGGTTTATAATGGGCCTTTTGGTGAGAATGACATGGAAAATTTCAATTCCAGTTAAATTTAAAAAAAAAAAACAAAATCAAATTTATTTAAAATACGAAATTGATCTCTATGATGTTTGAAAAATTATCAAATATTTCTCTCAATGAATTTTTTATTTAACAAATTAGAGTAAAAAGTAAAATTTTTAACTACTTCTATACAAATAATAAAATATCTAATTTTAATTGAAATATATTTTTAACATTAAAAAAATGTTAATTATTTGATGATTTATTAATAAAATTCATTTGTTATGTAATTAAAAACTTGTAAGGATATAATAATTAGCTAAAACTACAAAAATAATGGTAATTTGTATTTTAAACAAATTTTAATAGTGTATTTGTAATTTACTCTTTTAAAAATAATTATAGATAATTAATAAATTTTATGAATATTAATTATTAAAGTCATAATCTTTTTCATGTACCTATAATAATTTTTTGGAAGTGCTATGCGTGGTAATTTTTCCTTTATAAATTTTGTTTAGTACTTATTGAGAGTTTGTGTCAATGTAAGTTTTACTATAAATAATCTTTTAAATTTTATATATATAATATAATAAAAAAAAAAATTTATGATGTAGAAATTAAGCGAGAGTGTGTTTTTATTTTAGCTTTTACCTTACAAGTTGTAAGTTGATAATAAAGAAAAATGATATATATAAATACACTTTTTAGACCCAGTAATGCGTAAGAGAGATGATTGACTAATAATTACAAAAGATATGATATAGAGAATTATTAGCCATTAGATAATATTCACTATATATACCTATTATATAAGTAAGCAACAAAAAAATATTACTCTTTATTTTCTCACTCATAATTAGCAAAGACAACTATAATGACATATCGATTTATCAATTTTTATCTCTCTCTTCTCTTTGTCTCTCTCACATTATATAAATGATTTATTTTGATGTTATCAGTGATTTTATCCAACATTATTATTTTAGTATAATTTTAACAAATTAAACAACTTAATTAGGTGGAAAAATTATGAGTCATTCTAGCCCAACTCAAGTTGTGTTTGTGAAGATAATCTTGAGTTGCAACTCAGGCCTGGTTGCCTTGAGTAACTCTCAACACAATTTAGATTGGGCCTCAACAAACTCTAACTTGATCAAACCAAGCTCAGTTGCACATAAAGGCCTAATATTCAAAATTTTTTGAAAATAATTAAAATACTAGGAATGCATGAATGGAACTCTCCAATCTCAACCCAAAGCCTTGGAAACCAACTGGGATTGTAGTTGAATCTCAATGTTGAGGTTGGATTTGTTTTTTCTCTTATATTGGGAAAAATCAAATTGAATCAAATTGTATAATTTGGTATAGATCCAATCAAATTAGAATTGGTGTTTTGCTAATAAAATATGTGTGTGTGTGGGGGAGGGGGGGGGGAGGCAAAAATAAATAATTTTATTCAGAGCAGAAAATGTGCAGAATCTGAGAATGATACACTCTGACAAGCAGAATAGGAAGTCTATAAGACCAGGGGACTAAGACTTGAGGTTCAGGTCCAAACATATAGGTCTAAGACCAAAAGATCAGGTTTAAAGGTCCAAGACCAAAGGAAACCATGGGACCAAAACCAGAGGTCCAGGTCCAGACATGCAGGTCTAGGAGTAGAGGACCAGGTCCAGAAGACGTATCCCCAAGGGGCAGACTTGGTCAAAGCTTGGTCCTAACTTCATGGGCCAACTACTCATAGAAATCCACACTAGTGAAACATGATCCCACAGAAAAATGGGCTAAATGTGAGGAGTGGCAAGAGAAGTGGGCTAAACATGAGAAGTGGCGGGAGCAGTCACTTTGAAGGCTATATAAAGTCATACCAAGTGAAAAAAAAGGAAGATAATTAATTATCACCACTTTGGGCTACTCTTATTCTTATATTTTCTTTTTCCATAACTTTTAAGTTTACTAACTTAAGTATCAAAGAATCCTTTAGTTATCCACCAACCGAGTTATTCATATTTTCTTAGTGTTTCATGTGAGTTTCAACAGTGCTTCTGTTGGAGTGCCGCAATTAAGGTGTTTTACTTTTTCACAACCACAATATATATATTTTAAGATATTGTAAACTAATTTTACAATACTTTACTTATTTTAAAATTTATTTTAATCTTTTCACTATTTTCAAACCACTTTATACATAAATTTTATTATAAAATAATATTTAAAGGGTACTTGTTAGCATTTATCTGCTTTTAGTTTTCAAAAATTTTAAATAATCAAAACTGAAAATGAAGTGATGTCAAATACAAATGTGTATATGCTTTGGAAGAAAAAAAAAGATAGCAAGTCAAAGAGGCACATGTGATCCAAATTAATATATTCAAATAAACCAAAAGTGAGGTGAGAGTGTTGACTTCTTGGAAAAGCATTTACATCCTTTGTCGCAATGAATCCCCCTAAAGGAGCACATACACATCCATTCTATTTGTCTTAACCTTTTTCTCACTACTACTGTAGTTCAAGTCAATTCTTTCTATTGACCAAGGAGAGACACTGCATCATGCGGCACCACTCCATCAAGATTGGCACACCTTCACTCTCTCATCCCATGTGACTGTAAATTTGAATGTCGCTTATGAAAATCTTAAGTAATTCATGATTAGATTAAGATTAAAATATTTTAATTTTTAATCTTTCAAAACACACAATCTAAATCATTAAGTACTTATAAAAGTGATTTAGATTGTTGTTTTCGAAATAAACAATAAATCGACACAAACGATTTTTACGTGGAAAAATCACAATTGAAGAATCTTCAATTGTAATAAAAAATCACGGGCGAAACGCTACTAATCAATCCACTACTGAAGAAAAAAAAGAATTTAAAGTGTCTGTGTTGGCTTTTTGGCTTTCGAAGGATATTTAAATGCGAGCGTGCCAGCAAGGATTAATCAGTCCTTACAGAAATTATAATTGCCAACCAATTATCAAGCGATTGTGTTTAGTTCTTTCAGCCTCAAAAAGAGGACTTCTGGTGGCTTGACTTAGGAGAAATTAAAAGAAGAATGAGGGAGAGAGAAAGAGATTGAGTGAACAATCAATAGTAATAATATTTACCTCTACTCCTATGCTTCGAACAGTGCAGATTAAAGTGCAATAAATGCTTTCGAAAATGAAATGCTTCGAAACATAAATCTATGTTAAATTACTCCTAAGATAAGGAAAATGACAAGAAATATTGAAATCAATTATTTTTTATTTGAATTCTGGATCTTTTATAATATAGCCATGAATGACTATTTATAGACAAATATTTGTAAGAAAAAACTTCCAGCAATAACTACCCAATAATCACCTAAAACTACCCACTCTTCCATCTTCATTCCCACAATGCCACATATCCCTCCATGACTTCATAACTTCATTTAACCTCCAATTCATGCTCCATGTTCTCCACTTTATTCTCCATCATCTTTTCACATTTCATAAATTCTCATAACCTCCAAATGAGTAGGAGGATGCCATATGTCCTGCAATTATATAAATAATAAATAATAATAAAAATTGTAGATTTATGGTGCCAACAGTCTGACTTCTAGATATGCACCCACACCCGATACCCGTAACCGAGTCCGTGTAACATAGCTGATAAGCCAACATCTGACACATATGAAACACATCTTAATGAATAGTGATTAACGGAAGAGTAACCCGAGCAGAAAAAATAGGGTATTGGGAGGGTAAGTGTTCCTGTATGGTTGGATTGTCTCCTAAGATGTATTCCGCGGAATAGACATTTTTGGTGGCAACATAATTCTTGATACTTTATAGATAAAACAGGTATGCACCCACTCAAAAAACTTGTATTCTTGGTGAACCTTCTCCATTACTTCAAATAGAGGATTGACTTGACTTGACCATCAAAACCACATAGGCAGCACTCTTAACAGGTTGCTTTCTCGTAGAAGGTAAAGACTCGTAAGGCGTGAAATTTTCCCCTATAACACGATAGGAATCTTGTAAAATTGGTCGAGGTCATTGGAATAATAAAATTCAACTGAAGCAGCTAGAAACTAGACAATTTTATTCAAGAAAAGAACCATGTAGAATGAAAGGGGAAAAAAAATTTTATAGAATGAAATTCATCTAGTATGCATTATGGACTAAGGTTCTAATTTTTTATATTTCTTGTACATTTAATTCTTGAAATGACTAGGTAAAATATAGTCTTACTGAAATACATATCTAAAAAATTGACTAGTTAAATTTTTATTTATTTATTTATTTATTTTTTAAACTGGGAAAAATGCCAAGTAATGTTGAAATTGGTCTTAATCCAAGCCAATCAACTTTATTAAGGCTTAAAGTTGGGTTTGATTAGTGATCTCTGTGAAAATCTTTATGACTAGTCATGCAATTTAATCAATACTCTTCACCCTCAAAGAGACCTAGTTAAAACTAGAATTATAACCTCCTCACTTAAATCCTAATTAAGAACTAGTGGTTATATAATATAATAATGAGCTTACCGCCACTCATTTGTAATGAGAGAATTAAACTTTGGCAATCCTAATAAAGTAGCAATGACAATAAGCATGTTATTATTGTAACCCCCTCAAAAGTTATTTCTCAACAATGAATGAATTGATGAGTGGATGAATTACTTATAATTTTATTCAATTTCTCCACATGTGAAAATGATTGATATATGTTACACTTCCTTACATTGCCATAAACAAAAGTGAGGTCAAGTAGAGCATTCACTGCGTACAATACTCACAAAAATTCATGATCCAAATATAATTTAAGTCAAATCTTCTTCTTGCGTTTTTCTTGTCTGTGTTTTTTTTTTTTTTTTTTTTTCCTACCCAAACATTACGTTCATTCTCAACCTTCCTTGTCACTCACACCCATCCCGGTTTCGCTTGTAATCCTGCCCTGTCCGACCCAATCCATTTAGGCCTCGTTTGGCAAGTAATTGTTTTAGTCTAAAAGTTAAAAAGTTATTAAAAAAATCAAAAAGCCTATAACTTATACCAAAAAGTCAAAGATTCCCCTTTCTCTATACTTTTTGCATATCTTTTCGTAAAAAACTAAAAAGTCACCCCAAACATAATAGTTTTTTTTATTTCATATTTTAGCCAAAAAGTCATTAAAATAATCTGTTCCCAAACGAGGCCTTAGTATAACAATTTACATTTTATAAATTAATACTATCAAATAATGTGGTTTGATAATAATATAGTATGACAATTGACATATAAGGGCTGAAACATAAAAATTTGATGGTTTATCGGCTTTCATTTGGGACAGAGTATGTGTATATATACATATATATGTAAATCTAGGCATCATATTATGGATCAAATAATTATAAAAAATATATTACAAAATGTGAAGATATTTTTATAATTATTCATATACTGGAGCAAGTCGGGTTTCCTTTCCCGATGTAACCCTGAAATGCACACAATAGTTACGACTATTTGTAACCATGTTTAGGGAAGTGTTACTGATTGAACACATGATTTATTGTTTATTCTCATATTATATTAAAAATTATGGATAAATTATTAGTTGGTTTTGATAGTTTGATTTAATTCTTATTAAATTCTATTGAGAATAAGTCTGTAACGCCCTCATTTTAATACATAAAACCCATCATTCTTGACATGCATAGACATAAGAGAATAAAGCATATTTCTATTTATCAGAGTATTCATTACAAAAAAATATTACATGTTGACAACAAAAGTAAACACCTTATGAGCTTACAACTTTCCAAGCCAACACTTGGTTACAAAAAGAGTACTAACTCATACACATTAAGCCATTGGCTTGAAATTACATGTAATACACAAAAAGGTAAACAAAACAACAAAAGAATCTTCAACTCCCAAAACCTTCCAAGCTATGACCTTGGAGGTGGCATATCACCTGGACCTGAAAATGATGTCCCATAAAGGGTGAGCCAAAGCCCAGTAGAGATATACTAAACCAAATATAAACAATGACTAAAACAATGGCATCTGATAGATGGTTAACACTTATAAACGATTTTATATCATAATACAATTCCATGACAATCATGTCCATTTTACAATCCATTTTCCTTTACTTATCAAATCATTTCAATGAGACTATATCTCATATTAAAACACTTCCTTGATTCAACATTCAAATGAGTTTACAACTCACAATTTAAAATACTTCCATGCCTCAATAAATACACATGTTTGCTGTATTAGCACTTCCATTTAATATACATAATTGCTATATTAATACTTCAAGCTAATACACGTGTTTGCTGTATCAATGGAGTCCATCCCTTATCTTCCCTCAAACCATGGAGTACATCCCCTATCTCCTCCCACACAATACACATATTCTAAATATTTAAGCAATTATCATATACAAGGGTCAATCAATACACATATTTTAATGTATTATTCCAACTGTCATATTCAATGACGTATTCAATGTGATTAGTTTCGGTTTTCCCTAATCAACATGCAGTGTCTACAACAATCAAGACTATCCTCCACCGATAGCCCAAAGCAGATATTTCTAAATAGAACATAAATGCATCAACAGATAAAATATCTACATTTTCATGGGTGAGTAATAAATTAATCCAACTACACCATTTAATCCCATAATTATCCAATTTCAATATTCGCTTGGGTGATATCTTCAGAAACACGTGATCACCCACCTCAAATGCCAAAGGCCTCCTCCTACGGTCGGCATAGCATTTCTAACGACTCTGGGCTGTAACAAGCCTCTTACGGATAAGCTCAACCTTCTCCGTTGTTTCCCTCACTAACTCTAGGCCCAACAAAGGTGCATCACCCACCTCGGGCCAACAAACAGGAGACCTACAAGGTCGGCCATACAATGCCTCAAACGGTGCCATACCGATACTCGACTGAAAACTGTTGTTATAGGCAAACTCCACCAAGGGCAAGTGCTTCTCCCACGACCCACTAAAGTCAATGACACAACCCCGAAGCATATCTTCAAGGATCTGAATAGTAAGCTCGGACTGCCCGTCAGTCTGAGGATGATAAGCCGTGCTAAAGGTCAACCTAGTACCCAAGGCACTCTGCAAACTCTACCACAACCTAGCAGTAAAGCGTGGATCTCTATCTAAGACGATCGACACTGGAACCCCGTGCAACCTCACTATGTCCCAGATATACAAGTCGGCAAGATGATCCACCGAATCTCTCACGCGCATAGGGATGAAGTGCGCCGACTTAGTCAACCGGTCTACAACCACCCAAATAGCATCACTACCCCCCTGAGTCCTCGGAAGACCTACAACGAAGTCCATAGTGACATGCTCCCACTTCCACTCGGTAATAGGCAAGGGTTGTAACAAACCCGTTGGCCTCTGATGCTCGGCCTTCACTTGCTGACAAGTAAGGCACTTAGATACAAAAACCGCCACATCCTTCTTCATTCCCCGCTACCAAAACTGGCGGCCCAAATTCCGATACATCTTAGTGCCTCCCGGATGCACCGCAAGGCGTGAATGGTGAAACTCTCGGAGTACCTCCTCTTGGCAGGACTCCGGTACAAACAATCGGTCTCGGTATCTCACACTTAGGTCGGGATACATAGACAAGCCCTTCTCAACCTTCCCATTGAAGATCTTCTCTCGGAGGGATTCTACCTCAAGGTCACCTCTCTGTGCCTCTAACACTCGAGTCACAAGTGTAGGCTGCGCAACAACAGAAAACAAGGCCGCAGCCTCAACGGATTCACTCAGAAGCAAATCAAACTCGCCAAGTGCACCCAAGATTCCCCACTCCCGGATGGCTATACAAGCTACATCACTAATGGATTTTCTGCTAAGGGCATCGGCCACAAAATTGGCCTTCCTCGGATGTTAATGCAACTCGAAGTCGTAATCCTCAATAAACTCCATCCACCTCCTCTGCCTCAAATTCAAGTCTTTCTGTGTAAACAGATATTTCAGACTCTTATGATCCGAGAATACCTCGAACCTCTCACCATAAAGGTAGTGCCTCCAAATCTTCAAGGCAAAAATTACAGCTGCTAGCTCTAGGTCATGTGTAGGGTAATTCTTCTCGTGTATTTTCAACTGCCGCGAGCCATAAGCTACCACTTTCCCCTCTTGCATCAACACACAACCCAAACCCTTTCGTGAAGCATCACAATAAACCGCATAACCTAACCCTCTCTCCGGAATAATCAAGACTGGAGCGGTGGTCAGTCTAACTTTCAACTCTTGGAACGACTTTTCACAAGTCTCACTCCATACAAATTTGACTCATTTCCGTGTCAATCTAGTCAATGGTGAAGCTAGCCTGGAGAAGTCCTTCACAAACCGGCGGTAATACCCAGCTAATTCCAGAAAACTGCGGATCTCAAAAACACTCTTAGGCTGTGCCCAATCCTGCACTGCCTTAATTTTGGATGTATCAACAGACACCCCTTCCCCAGAGACTACATGGCCCAAGAACTTGATCTCTCCTAGCCAGAACTCACATTTCCCAAATTTGGCATACAGCCTATGGGCTCTAAGCAACTCAAGCACCACTCTCAAGTGCTCCTCGTGCTCCTCCTCAGACGGTGAATAAATCAGAATGTCGTCCACGAAAACGATTACAAAGCGATCTAAGAATTCCCGGAATATCCGGTTCATCAAGTCCATAAACACTGCTGGTGCATTGGTGAGCCCAAAAGGCATTAACAGAAACTCATAGTGGCCATACCGCGTACGGAATGCTGTCTTCGGAATATCCTCCTCCCTGACCCTCAACTGGTTGTAACCCGATCTCAAGTCTATCTTAGAGAAACAACGGGAACCCTTCAACTGGTCAAAAAAATCATCAATACGGGACATAGGGTACTTATTCTTGACCGTAGCCCGATTCAACTTTCGGTAATCAATGCAAAGTTCAAGGCACCATCTTTCTTTTTGGCAAAGAGGGCCAGTGCTCTCCACGGCGAAACACTAAGGCGAATGAAGCCCTTATCCAACAACTCCTGGAGCTGAATCTTCAACTCAATCAACTCGCCTGGGGCAAAACGATAAGGTGCCATAGAAATCGGCGCCGTGCCGGGCACTAGATCAATAGAGAACTCAATCTCTCGATGAGGTGGTAAACTAACAAGATCCTCGGGAAAAACATCCGAAAACTCACAAACCACCCTCGGCAATACAGTCTGGGTCTCATCACACTCACTACTCGTAAAGCCAGCAAGAAGACCACTAAGCTCACTCCGCCCTCGCAGATCATACACCGGTGGCAACACACTACCAACCCGATCCCCCAAGAAATGGAAACAATCCCCGCTCAAGGTACATACAGTGACCCTTTGGCGGTAACAATCGATAACAGCCCAATATGACGATAGCCAGTCCATACCCAAAATAACATCAAAACCCGACATAGACATAACTACAAAAGGAAATGGAAGTCGGCGGTCGGTGACCTCTATATCACAGCCCCAACATCCCTGTTTCAAAATCAATTCACCCCCAACAGGTGATACAACACATATAGGAGATGCTAACTGTGCCAACTCCAGCCCCAAAACAGATGCAAATGCAGCAGATATAAAGGAATGGGATGCACCCGTATCAATCAACACATTGGCAACCGAGTTGCAAAACAAGAAGGTACCTCTCACAACAGATGGAGTAGGTACAAGATCCTGCGCGGTAACAGCATACACGCGCCCAGAAGGTCTCTGATCAACCTGCTCACCCCTAGGAGCAAAAGACTGCTGCACAGACTGGAACGACGAAGCTCCCTGATTGGCCCTCGAGGCCTGAACAAACTGTGCTGGCTGAAAACTCTGCGTCTGCCTAGAACCAGACGCCCCCGATGTGGCGCTCAACTGCGGGCAGAACCTCTTCAGGTGCCCCGCCTGACCACACTGATAACAAGACAGTGGCTGACCTCTGCCCTGACTCTGGCTCTGAGGTTGAGCCGAAGATGAAGCAGCTCTCTGACCTCCTCCCCTCTGTGGGCAAGTTGGAGACTTGTGGCCCAGTTGACCACATTTGTAACAAGTCATGTCTCCCTGACTGCCTTTCCCAGAACCTGCACTCGGCACTAGAAAGGTAGATCTAGCAAAACCACCCTGAAACTGCTGAGGGTTAGAACCCCTCTGTCTCCTGCCATCACCCTAGCCATCCTGACTCCTCTTGGAGCCCCTCAATCTCTCATCTTCCCCATGCATCATAATCTCCATATGGGCTGCAGCATCCACAAGACGCCCATACTCTCGGGTCATAGACCCTCCAACCATCTTGAGCCCGTGCCTCAATTTCTTCTCAAATTCCAGACAACGGCGTTCCTCAGACGCCACAAGCTCAGGTGCGAACCTGGATAAACTAGTAAATGCGGCCTCAAACTCGGCCACTGACGAACTCAGCTGCTTAAGCTGGCAGAACTAATCTCTCAACTTCTCCCTGACAGTGGGAGACAGAAACTTCTCTTGGAAAGCATCTACAAAGGCCTCCCAAGTGCCACTAATACGGCCCCTCATGAACTTCCACCACTGACCCGCATCCCCCTTTAGCTGGAAAGATGCCAAGGTCACCTTCAATGCCCCGTCTTCGATGCCAAGCATCTCAAACGTCTTTGTCATCTGCTCCAGCCACTCATCAGCCTTAAGTGGCTCTTTCGGATCCCCCAAAAACTCATCCGGATTTGATAGGAAGAACTCTCTCTTCAGAAAGGAAGGCCCTGCGTCAACAACCTGGGCCTGGACTTGATTATCAACTCTGAGAATGTCCATGGATGCCCTCAAAGCTCCTGCCATCTCGCGGGCTAAGGGGCCCATGGCCTGCTGACCTACTGGCTCGGCCACGTTGGCCTGGCCAATACCCTCATGCTGCTCCGGAACATCATCCGGTAAAGGCATCTCCTGCCTACCACACCTACCACATCTACCTCCACGTCCTCGTCCTGACATCCTAATAAAGGTAACGAAGAACATTAGCACATTCACAAATGTGCCAAAGCTATAACACTCGCGTCCTAATGCAATGGACAACAGTAATTCACTCCGCGTAAGCACATAATCACATAAGCACTTACGAATTTCATCTCTGGATAATGACAGTCCCGAGGTGTTGCTAGAGTTCCAATTAGAAACAGCATTGATCAAGTGCTTTTCCAAGAAGACTCCCAGAAACCCAAGGATCAAGTCAACATCCTAGAAACTACATTCCATACCCAAATAGTCATACAAGCATGTTATCAAATAAACACATAATGTCATACATAAGTCTCTAACAAGCGAGACGAACCCATTGTGGTACTAACCACTTCCCGCGTACCCAAAGTATTCGAACTCGGTACGTTCTGATACCAAGTTGTAACGCCCTCATTTTAATACATAAAACCCATCATTCTTGACATGCATAGACATAAGAGAATAAAGCATATTTCTATTTATTAGAGTATTCATTACAAAAAAATATTACATGTTGACAACAAAAGTAAACACCCTATGGGCTTACAACTTTCCAAGCCAACACTTGGTTACAAAAAGAGTACTAACTCATGCACATTAAGCCCTTGGCTTGAAATTACATGTAATACACAAAAAGGTAAACAAAACAACAAAAGAGTCTTCAACTCCCAAAACCTTCCAAGCTATGACCTTGGAGGTGGCATATCACCTGGACCTGAAAATGATGTCCCATAAAGGGTGAGCCAAAGCCCAGTAGAGATATACTAAACCAAATATAAGCAATGACTAAAACAATGGCATCTGATAGATGGTTAACACTTATAAACCATTTTATATCATAATACAATTCCATGACAATCATGTCCATTTTACAATCCATTTTCCTTTACTTATCAAATCATTTCAATGAGACTATATCTCATATTAAAACACTTCCTTGATTCAACATTCAAATGAGTTTACAACTCACAATTTAAAATACTTCCATGCCTCAATAAATACACATGTTTGCTATATTAGCACTTCCATTTAATACACATAATTGCTGTATTAATACTTCAATCTGATACACGTGTTTGCTGTATCAATGGAGTCCATCCCCTAGCTTCTCCCAAACAAGTTTGAGAGTCCATCCTCTATCTCCTCCCACACAATACACACATTCCAAGTATATAAGCAATTATCATATACAAGGGTCAATCAATACACATATTTGTTGTATTATTCCAACTGTCATATTCAATGACGTATTCAATGTGATTAGTTTTGGTTTTCCCTAATCAACATGCAGTGTCTACAATAATCAAGACTATCCTCCACCGATAGCCCAAAGCAAATATTTCTAAATAGAACATAAATGCATCAACAGATAAAATATCTACATTTTCATGGGTGAGTAATAAATTAATCCAACTACACCATTTAATCCCATAATTATCCAATTTCAATATTCTCAACTCAATTTCTCATTTCCCAAGATTAATTGTACAAATTAATTCATTTCATAATTAGGGCATTCTTCCCCATTTACCACATATCAACCCAAAGGCTCAAATTCAACAATTTGACAACAATAGTTCCATTTTCCAACCTTACATTCACATGGAGTTTAATATCATAAAACCCTTCTTTTGTTAATTACATAACAAACCTTAACTTTTCCAAAATTACCCAACAACTCCAACATGCCAAAATGCCAAAATTTAAAGACAAAGCTTATAAGAAGGAATAGGATATCCCTACCTCAAAATGAAGAGCTCAAATGAAGAAGATGACCAAAAAACAAAGTGCTCTAAATCCCCAAATTTTCAGATTAAAATGAAGCCCTCAACACCCTCTACCTTTCTTGCAAAGAGAGTAGGCTAGAAACTCAATGGAAGTAGATCAATCCCTAGAGAGAAGGTGTTTAGAGAGAGGGAGAGCTCGGATCTAGGTTTACACAAAAGAAGAAATGAAAAAGTGAAGTGTAATCCCGCTGCTGTCTGCTGATATAACACAGGCTCGCTCGAGCGAAGGATTGGTCGCTCGAGCGACCAGACACAAAGAAAGACTCGCTCGAGCGAAGAAAGTCTCGCTCGAGCCAACAATGTAAAGCTTCAGGTCTGCAACCAGAAGCACGCTCGAGCGACAGAATGCTCGCTCGAGCGAAGAAACTCAAAACATACACCTCGCTCGCTCGAGCGAAGGAAAGCTCGCTCGAGCCAAGAAATGCAACCTTCAGGTCCAGAACCAGACGCAGACGCAAGCTCGAGCGAAGGACTTCTCGCTCGAGCCACCTGATACAAAACTCAACTCTCGCTCGAGCGAACAAACCCTGGCTCGAGCGAAGGATCTAAAACAAAGATCTCGCTCGAGCGACAAAGTCCTCGCTCGAGCGAAGACCCCAAAATCTGGGCAGCAAACATTTGCTCCCAATCACACCCAACCTGTAACAAACCTGCCCAACACATCCTATAACTCATAAATAAGGAATTAAAGGATAACAACAAGATATAACAACAGCCAATATGACGGAACATAAGTCCGGAACATTATACATAAAGGGGTAAAACCCGGGATCGCTATAAAGTCTTAGTAACATCGTAACTAAAAATAATTTTTGTGACGATTTTTTACATATGTTGCTAAAAATTGATAATTAATGACTTTTTTTGGTCATTATTTTTATAATTGGTCACCAAACTTACAATTAGTGATTTTTTTTGTGATAAAATTTTCAAACTGTAGCTGAAAGTTGAAAATTAGTTATGCTTTTTTTGTGATTTTTTTTTCAATTGTTGCTACAACTTATAATTAGTGATATTTTTTGTGACAAAATTTTCAAAATGTTGTTGAAAATTAAAAATTAGTGACATTTTTTAATAGTGCTTGATAAAAAAACGCTGTTAATTATCATAGGATCTATTGAATAATAAGTCTACCTATTAATACCTACACATACCTTAAATTATTGATCACCAACTTATTTAAAAGTTTAAATTATTAGGTTGTGTTTGCTTGGAGAATTTCATTAGAGAAATGAAAACAGAAAATGAAATATAATCCTACTTTTTGTTTGGTTATAATTAAAAACACAGGGAAAAAGAAAGAGAGGAAAATACAATCAGCTTGTTTGGTTCCAGTTTTCAGAAAATAGTTTTTAGAAAATTCTACTTTTTTATTTTTCGTATTTTAATATTTTCAATGAATTTTTTTAATATTTTAAGCATTTTTTAATTTTTAGACACACCTAACATAAATACACTTAAAAAGTATAATATTTATAAAAAAAATCTTTAAAAAATACACTAAATACCAAAAAATACATAAAAAATACGAAAATTCAGTACATTTTCGTATTTTTTGTATTTATTAATTTTTTAAAATATTTTTTCACAAATATTTTACTATTTTAGATGCATCTAAAAAGTAAAAAATTACTTAAAATTTTAAAAATATTCACTAGAAACAGAAAACACGAAAAATAAAAAAACTCAATTTTCATTAAACTGAATTCAGAAAACTGAAACCAAATACACTAAATATTACTTTTTATCTTTTGGGTTTATTGGATTTTTTTTTTTTTTTTTTCCAACTCAGCCTAACATAATTTGAAATTCGAATCCTATTAATTTTTTCTCATTTTTTTTTTTACTATTTCCTTTTCCTTTTTTTTATTTCTTTCATTAAATTCTCCAATTTTAGTCTTAGAGAAAAAAATTTTTGTTATTCATATTATATTCTTAAAATATTACGCATCTTTGATGAAATATTTTTAAACTATAAAATGTGTAATATTATTATACAATGCATAATTTCATTTTTAAATCACCATTTATCATACCTCTATAAAAAAAAAAAAAAAATTACATAATATTTGTCAAAAAAAAAAAAACTTTTAACATTATCATTGCCCTAAGTGAATCTATATGTGTTAGCCAGCATAATGTACAAAGTTTGGCATGAGAATTTGGCTTAGAGAAAAATCATTGTGCTTTGTGTAATGATTTGATGAACCACCCTTAAAAACTTACAAGTGGCACACATGCTTAGGCACAAATCTAAGATATCTCGTTTGCTAGACAAAAAGCACTAAACTATCCTCATCTAATTTTTATTTTTATTTTGTTTTTGTTTTTTTTGTTTTTTTTTTAAAGGAGAGAGAAAATGACTTCTTCTGAATCTGAATAAAGTCTATCATAATCTGTTTTTGGCTGGCGCATAGTTTTTTTGTGTTTTTTGGGAATTGTAATTTAATAAAACCATAATTACCTACAAATCTTGTCAAATAGCATGAAAAATGGAAAGGGAGGCAAAATTGACAACCGTCGGGCAATTTATTATAAATTAAAAAATAATAATCATAAAGTAAAAATTTTAAAAAAATTTAAATAATTAATTTTAATTAATTTAAATTATTTTTACTTAATAGGTTATAAATAGAAACTGTTAAATAATTTGACACAAACTGTTAAATTAAACAAAACTATAAACATGACATTTAAATTATAACAAACACCCATCAATTTAATCAATAAATTTTGCGACTTATAGCCGAAAAGAATATCAAACTAGTCAGAATGTTATCATAAAAATAGTAAAAATAAATAAATATTATACATATACATCTTACAAAAGAAAAGAACAATATTAGATAATTTTTAAAAAATTTATTCAAAAAATTTAATGTGTGATTCATATTCATTCTAAATGTAAATTTTACTAGACAAATTGAAGTTAAACCCCACAATATTCTTCTGTGCAAATTTCTGAATTCACATTTTGGGTTCCTAGAATAAAGTATCCTACAAAATTTTATTCTTAATTGATTTGTTATAACTAAAATAATGTGATAGGTGCTAAATTAAGTAATTTTTAAAAAAAATATATTAATGTTTATGTCATTACTCTTCAAAATGTAATTGATTTGAGGGGCCTATAAGGTTACCATGAAACTGTTCATTTTGTAGGACCATCAATGTATATTATCTATGAAAAAAATTAGTTCGATCTATTAATTATTACATTTTTATTTATTTTAAAAAAAAAGGACAAAAAATATATTTTTGAAATTGATTATTCATTTTTTAGAGACAAATACGACAAAATAAAAAGATTAGGATTATTAGATCACCCTAAATTTTTTCATTGATCATATACATTGAGAGTCCTGCAAAATAAATAATTTGAATCATCAAAACGAGACCTGTGGTGGGTCTTACAAGCTCCCCAAGTTCCCTCATGTTAAAATCTCAAAATGAAAAAAATCCAACCCATGTAAAAAATATATAATAAAAAGAAGTTCACTTAAAATAAGAAAATACCAATTGAAAATTTTTAAAAATTCAAAACTAAACCGTATAAAGTTCCTAAATTTTTAGGGAAGATTTTGAACTTACGAAAAAATATTTACTAACTAAACTTCTTTAACTTCCGATCCCCACAAAAAAAAAAAAAAAAACTGAGTAGCACTCTGGACTTTGAGATTGTAAAATTTCAAAATTCACTCTTTAAAAACCAAAGTTAAAAGAAAATTAAACAAATAATTGAGTTCACATGTGGGCCATAAAATCACGTTTTTTTTTTTTTAAATATTCTAAAAAAAAAAATAATTTAGAGAATCGACCAACTTTTCAAACTATTTAAGAAACTAACTTACTTTTTAATATCGCATTTTGAAAATGTAATTTTAAATTGAAATTGCATTTTCAACATGCAATTTCAAATGAAATCGTATGTTGAAAATGCAATTTCTGATGATATGGACTTTATTTTTTGAAATTACATTTTCAACATGCGATTTCAATATGAAATCGCATGTTGAAAATGCAATTTCAATTTCAAAATCACATTTTCAAAAAGCAAATTAATTTCTTAAATAATTTAAATAGTGGGTCAATTCTCTAAATTATTATTATTATTTTTTAGAATATTAAAAAAAAAAACTCATGAAAACGCAGTAATAAATGAGAGATAATTGATGCATGCATGAGTTAGCCAGTTTTAATCCATTAGACGGCGCACGATCTTCATTCTTACTAATTACTAATAATTACATTCACATTATAACCCCGTTACCACTAATTCTCTCTCTCTCTCTCTCTCTCTCTCTCTCTCTCATATAAATTGCCTCGTCATCTTCTCTTCTCTCCCATGGCCTAGTATCTCTCTCTCTCTCTCTCTCTCTCTCTCTCTCTCTCTCTATATATATATATATATATATGTTTGTTTGTTCCATTTCATTCTCATGCAAATTGGATTGGCTACAAAGCCATTACTAAACTCTTTCTCTCTCTCTCTGTCTCTCTCTCTCTGAAATATGGCTAGTCAGTGGATGGAGGAATGGTCAAGATATGAAGTTATGGCTAAACATGAAGACCGACAAGCTTTCATCTTTCCAATCCAACAACTGCCTCCACTTGATTTTTGGTAATATACTGGGTTTTGTAATTTCTCTTCTTTTTCTCTTACAAATTGTGAGCACACAATAGAGTTAGTTTTATATAGATAAATTTTTTTATTTATAATATATATATTTTTTGTATGGGATGATATGTTATCTTGTTCTTATATTTTAAATTAAATTATTCACTATTTTAATTTATAAATTAAAAAATTAAACTGTTACATCATTTCAGATGAGATTTTTGTATGAAATTATATTTATAAATTATTTTTCTATATATATATATATTGACACAATAGATTTATCAACAATATTAAGCACTGTAAAATGAAAATGGAAAAGCATTCAAAACAGTAAAAAAAAATGTATAAATTAAATTTATTCTAAATGTAACACTCACCACGCTAAGTTTGAATTTACGTAACATACTTTATTTTTACATATTTTCGATGTTTTTTTTATTGGATGCATAGGATTTTAGACCCTTTTTAATTCTCTTTCTTGTTGTACTCTTGAAGTGGGTATTCTGCTGCATTGGATTGTCACTATGATCTCTCAACACAAGAGAGTGTTTTCGATGCTTTGCCATTGATGGGGACCTTCCCAACTGACCCTCTTTCACCATTAGATATTCTTGTACCCAGCCCAAGTCCAATCCAACCTCAAGGTTAGTCAATATATACTACTTCCTCTTTTCTCGTTGTACTAGCTTTTCTTGAGTGTGATAGCTTTTGGGTAACTATTGTTTCAGAAGATTTCTTGTTTGGTTATGAAAATTATGGGATTGAAATTTGGAATCAAGAAATAATGAGTAGTGCTACTACTATTACTGTTGGATTTGGGGAGCCACAGAATCAGCAGCCATTGCTTTTGAGTGAGAATGGTGTGGAAACTACTGTTGAAGAGACGGCCAAGAAGGTTAAAAGGTGCAGCAGAGAAGAGAAGAGTAACAACAACAACAATAGTTCATCAAAGATGTTGTCAAGAAAGACAATCTCAAAGTACTTCTACCTGCCCATAACACAAGCAGCAAAGGAACTCAATGTTGGGTTGACACTGTTGAAGAAAAGGTGTAGGGAATTGGGTATTCGTCGCTGGCCTCATAGGAAGTTGATAAGCCTCCAAACCCTAATCAAGAATGTTCAGGTATATTACTCTTCTTTGGTGTTTGCTTTCTATTTACTCGATGGGTTCGCACATTTCGTGTGTAATTGAAAAGATCAGGTGTGTGTCAATCTTTCTAAGTGTTTGTGAATCACTCTTTATATCTATTCATAATTGCTCTTGTGGGTATATGAAGGGAGTTATACAAAAGAATTTATAACAATTTGAGAATAGGAAAAAATTGTGACAAACACCAAGTGTCACAAAAGGGTATATATATACTAAACAAATTTTAAAATATATATCATTTATTTCAATTTTGGTTTCACCATTTTAAAACATTTTTATCTAAAAAATATTAAACAATTTGAAATCCTAATTATTTTAAGTAACTTGTGTATCTTTTTGTAATTAATAAATCTTTATTTAAAAATAACCTGAAATCATCTCTTTTTCTTTTTTTGTTTTTTCTTTCGTTAACAAATTTATTTGATTATGCAGGAGCAATATTAAGTTACTGCGGTACTGTAAAATTTGTTTTAGTGACCCGGAATATAGGTCTTTTGACAAGTTAAACTCATCTTTATCATTCATCAATCGTTCAAAAATTTAGTTGTAAAATAAGTATCGCGTTTGCAGCCAGCACTAGTATATATATTGACTTATATAGAGTCGCGAATATATAGATACAAATGATGATGTTGTGCAGGAAATGGATAAAGGAGAGGGGGCAGAGGGAAATTTGAGGGAAGCCATAGAGATATTGGAACAAGAGATGAAGATGATGGAGGAGGATCCAGATATGCAACTTGAGGATGGAACGAAGAGGCTCAGGCAAGCTTGTTTCAAGGCTAACTACAAGAAGAGGAAGCTCATGGGGACGATGAATTTGATCGAGATGGACTCTCCTTCTTTTTCTTCTTCTTCTTCCAGCACCAACCATCCAAGTACAGAAGTCACCACCACTGATTATGGGACTAGGGATAATGAGGAACAAGAAGTGATGAAGTCACTTTGGTCTGACTGTTTTTCTTCTGATGTAATGTTCTAAATTTGAACTTTTTTTTTTTTTAATGGAAGAAAAATCTAGAGATAAGGAAAAATTGTCTCGGAACTTGTCACCAATTTACATTGCCATTGCTTTTTCTTAAAGTGAATTGGGGCTCACTGAACCTGTTTGCTTTGATGACAAATTTTGCTGTCAATTTTTGGTGACTTTTGTTTTTCAGATTCAAAATATTAATTTCAGTACTCTAATAGAGCACTAATGATATGATAAGGAAAAAAATTTAAAAAAAAAACTCAAGATCAAAACACCACATCACAGTGGGTGGAGTCTACTGTCAACTCATCTAGTTTTATAATTCCCAAGCATTTTTCTTTGTTTTTTTATGATATGTTATTATTTCTTTATTTTTTTTCCTATGCCCTATGGTCTGTTTAATATGCCAAGTTCAAGATTAGTGAAATACAGTGGTTGCTTCAATATTTGTTTTTGGTGACATCTATGATTAGTTTGCAAAAAGAATTCTTTCTTATCAATATCTATCACTAGTTTTACAATATTTTGAAAAAGATAATTTAAATTTCTCACCCCACCATTCATCCACACCACCAGAAAAAGCCAAACCAAAACATCCATCTCATGACCAATGTAAAAATCAAACACCAATCTTAACAAGGGCTATCGTGCATCTTAAGAAAAGTGACCAGTGTATCAACCCTACGTAGTTTGCACTTGCACTAAATCCAATTAACATATGCATCCGTACACTTGTGTATGTTTTCACTCACACCAGGTCACAAAAAGATCAAACATGCAAGGAGTACACAAGGGGACCGGTTGGGGTGATTGTGATCATTAGGATTTCGAGAGAAGGGACTGGCAGGGATGGGTGGTGGCGGCAGTAACAAAGTAGGGTAGGGAAGGGGGTTGAGGGTTATGGTGGGAAGAAGGTGGTGATGAGTGGCGGTAAGGAATTTGTTGGAGGAGGAAATCTTATTAGGGTTTTGACAAAGCGAAGGAAGAGAGAGGGGACAAAATGGTCTTGAAAAACTCTAATTTCATGAATTTTAAATATCAGGTCTTGCAATTTAAAATTAAAAAAAAAATGTCAACGATTTTATTTATTTTTGAGTAAATTATATGAACCTTTCTTAAGATTTAGATAAAAAAATATAATAATTTTACAAATTTAACATAATTACATTATTCTTTAAAGTTATAATTCATATCCATAATTCACTAGTCAAATTGATGAAAAAAATAACATTATCTATTTTACACTAAAATGTACATTTTACTTTGTTTATCATTATGTCTTTATATTATTTGTATTAGTTTTCATTTCTTTAGTCTTACTAAAATTGTGGTTAGTATAAGGGGGTTTTTTTTTAGAGTCCCTAATATTAAGACTTTATAGTATAAAGGACATCTAATATTTTCATAATGTCTAAGGTCCCTCAATTTGATCCAGAGAAATTCTGGTCCAGAGAAAATTTGTTCAATTTTTTTAATTTTCTATGTTTTGAAAATGTCTCATCCAATTCCCAAAATGGTGCAAATCAGAGTATTTTCTGGTGATTTTAAGTACATCATACATGAAATCCACAAGCAATTGTTAAACTAAAGTTGGTACTTGGACTCCTCAACACAATAAAATGAGAGTTCACCACTGCATTTGTCTTATTTTTATTTTATTTCTAATCATGCTTTGTATGATATGTTTTCTCTTGGCAAAAAATGACTTGTTATGTATAAAATTATGAACTATCTGAATACTTATAATTATCTCTTGTACTTTCATCTTTTTTTTAGACTTCTACAATACTTTTACTTTATGATAGTTTGTATACTTGATTAATTTCACCCATTTGTTTCCCAGATTATTCACAACAAATTCTGTCATAACTTCAGTAAAACTATTATCCCTTCTGTAGGTGCCTTGACAAAGCTGCGGTAATTACAGACATTATTATGAAAGTCCATCCTCGGAAGGTGATTCCCAGACCAAATATGATGAAAATGGTAAGTAAAATTGGATCATTGATGCTTTGCTGACCCACCGTCCCTTGAGAAAAATCAAAGCTGCAAGGTTTACTACGTTATACCCACCAGAGAAATTTTCATTCAGAAGAGAAATTCTGGATTCTCTGTGTTTTAACCAAATTTTTCTGGATTTCGAAATTTCTCTCCAGAAAAATTTTGAATTTCTCTGGATTCTTTGTGTTTTGACCAATTTTCTCTGTACTTCGGAATTTCTCTCCAGAGAAATTCTGCTCCAGATAAATTCAGCCCAGGCATGTCCATTTCCATTTCCTAGTAGACCAAAACCACACCCCAAAATGAGAATTTGATCCTTCTGTTGGGTTTGGGGAGGGGTTGGTACTTGGACTCCTCAACACAATAAAATGAGAGTTCACCACTACATTTGTCTTATTTTTATTTTATTTCTAATCAGGCTTTGTATGATATGTTTTCTCTTGGCAAAAAATGACTTGTTATGTATGAAATTATGAATTATCTGAATACTTATAATTATCTCTTGTACTTTCATCTTTTTTTTAGACTTCTACAATACTTTTACTTTATGATAGTTTGTATACTTGATTAATTCTCACCCATTTGTTTCCCAGATTATTCACAACAAATTCTGTCATAACTTCAGTAAAATTATTATCCCTTCTGTAGGTGCCTTGACAAAGCTGCGGTAATTACAGACATTGAGAACAAAAATGGGGACATCTCCAATCCATGGAGGCTTTGCACCGTAACGCAGGTGGAGGAGCTAAAAATATTGATTCGCATGTTTCCAATTTGGGCTACTGGAATCATCATATGTGCTGTTTATGCACAATTGGGTACATTGTTTGTTGAGCAGGGGATGATGATGGACAAGACCATTGGTTCCTTCTCCATTCCTGCAGCCTCTCTTTCAGCATGTGACATCATAAGCGTTATTTTCTGGGTCCCTGTTTACGATAGGGTCATTGTCCCTATTGCGAGGAAGTTTACTGGCAGAGAGAAAGGCTTTACAGAGTTGCAACGTATGGGAATCGGCCTCTTTATTTCAGTACTATGTATGGTATCTGCTGCTTTGGTGGAGATGAAGAGATTGGCACTTGCACAAGCCCTTGGTTTGGTTGATGAAAATGTTCCAATACCACTTAGTATCACGTGGCAAATACCCCAATATTTTTTGTTTGGTGCTGCAGAAGTATTTACATTCATCGGGCAGCTTGAGTTCTTTTACGAGCAGTCACCGGACGGCATGCGTAGCTTGTTTGCTGCATTGTCCCTTTTGACGACTTCCATGGGAAGCTACTTGAGCTCTTTTATTCTTACTGTAGTGACATCTCGATCAACGGAGACTGGGAGGAGGACGTTGGCGAAGGGGTGGGATTTGGGGGTAAGGGAAGATCTTGAAGCTTTTGGTCATTTGGTTGTAGGAGAGAGAGAGAGGAATCGTGGGCAAAGAGTCAAATTTTTCTGATATATGTTTAGGGACCTTAGATATCAAAAAATAATTTTGTGGATCTCTTCCATTACGAAAAGTGGGGGAGAGACCCTAGACTAATTTTCCCTTAGTATAATTATGTCAAATTTATTATACTAATATTTTCTCTAAACATTAATGAGAACGTCTAATTTATCCTTCAAAAAATTCCCAAAACTTATTTGTAATGGGTTGGACTTTTCTTACGTTCACATCTCAGCTTGAAGGAACTTGAGGAGTTTGTGGAGTCTATCACAGGTCTTGTTTTCTTGATCCAAATTATTTATTTTGTAAAACCATCAATCTATATAATTTATGAAAAAAATTAGTTTGATCTAATATCATATATTTTTGAAATAAACCAATCATTTTTTTAAAATTTATTTTTTTAGAAAAAAATATAATAAAATAAAAATATTACAATTATGAAATTGAGTTAATTTCTTTTATGGTAAAGTTTGAAGGCTCTCCAAAATAAATCAAAACCATTTGTAATTTCGCTTGAGAAAAAGAAGTGCAAGTATGTCAAGTGTTGTTTGCTCCAAATTTGAACGTTGGAATTGGAAGCAAAAGTTATAGAAAAATGTTTGGAATCATTACTGAACTCGAGACTCAACTGAGATGCAAAAACAGTGTCAGTCAATGAGAGCAATTTTGCATCTCCTTCGCTCACACCCTTCTCCTATCTCTCACTTCAATTTTCATCTCCATCTCTCTCCTCGTTTCGTCTCATCATCGTCTTCTCGCTTTCACCTTCACCAACCCACCTCCGAAGAAGCACTGCAGCAACACTCTCACCATACCCAACACCTCTCCACAACTTCCCACAGAGAAAAACCATTGATTTCTCTCATAAAATCATGTTCAAGAAACACCCATTTGGTTCAAATCCATGCCCATCTCCTCCGAACATCTCTCCTCCAATCGCCCACCATTTCTCTCGCCTTGTTGACCCACATCGCTCTCTCTCCGTCCCGCAATCTGAGCTATTCCCTTCGATTTTTCTCTCAAATTCCGAAACCCAATATCTGTCATTACAACACAATGATCAGAGCTTACTCATTGAGTAATTCTCCTGAGGAAAGCTTCAAATTTTACCGAGAAATGCGACGAAATGGTATAAGCCCTGACCCATTATCTTCTTCCTTTGTAACCAAGTCTTGTATTAGAATGAATTCGTTATTGGGTGGTTTGCAAGTTCATGCTAAGATTTTGAGTGATGGGCACCAATCTGATAGTCTTTTGATGACTACTCTGATGGATTTGTATTCAATTCGTCAGAAGTGTGATGATGCTTGTAAGGTGTTTGATGAAATGTCTCACAGAGATACTGTTGCTTGGAATGTCTTGATTTCTTGCTACACTCGTAATGGTCGAACGCGGGATGCTTTGGGTGTGTTTGATACAATGCAGAGCTCGCAGTGTGGTTCTCAACCTGATGATGTTACTTGTCTGCTTGTACTTCAGGCTTGTGCCAATTTAGGTGCGTTGGAATTTGGCGAGCGGGTTCATAGTTTTATTCGAGAACATGGATATGGAAATGCTCTCAATCTATGCAATTCTCTTATAGCAATGTATTCGCGATGTGGATGTGTTGGTAAGGCTTATGAGGTGTTTAAGGGCATGCCTAATAAAGATGTGGTTTCTTGGAGTGCAATGATTTCGGGTTTAGCAAGTAATGGACATGGAAGAGAAGCTATTGAAGCATTTAGGGAGATGCAGAGAATGGGTATTGTGCCTGATGATCAAACGTTTACAGGGGTTCTTTCTGCTTGTAGTCACTCTGGGCTTGTTGATGAAGGTTGGATGTTTTTCAATTCTATGAGTAAAGAATTTAGGATAATGCCCAATGTCCATCATTATGGTTGCATGGTTGACCTCTTGGGTCGTGCTGGTTTGCTTAACCAGGCCTATGATCTTATTCTTTCGATGGCTGTCAAGCCAGATGCTACAATGTGGAGGACTTTGCTTGGAGCTTGTAGGATTCACTGTCACGTTACCCTCGGAGAACGCATTATCGAACATTTGATTGAACTCAAAGCACAAGAAGCAGGGGATTATATTCTGTTGTTGAATATTTATTCTTCTGTTGACGATTGGGAGAAAGTGATAGAAGTGAGAAAATTGATGAAAGAGAAAGGAATCCAAACCACACCGGGATGTAGTACAGTTGAATTGAAAGGAGTAGTACATGAATTTGTTGTTGATGATATTTCACATCCACGAAAGAATGAGATTTATGAGATGTTGGATGAGATTGGAATGCAACTGAAAATTGGCGGTTATATTGCTGAAGTAACATCTGAGTTGCATAATTTGGGTGCTGACGAAAAGGAAACTATACTATCTTATCACAGTGAGAAGTTGGCCATTGCTTTTGGCGTTCTTGCAACTCCACCGGGTACAACAATTAGAGTAGCAAAAAATCTCCGGACTTGTGTTGATTGCCACAATTTTGCAAAAGTGCTTTCTGGGGTTTATAACCGTGAGGTTATTATTAGAGATCGCACCAGGTTTCATCATTTCCGAGAAGGGCGCTGCTCCTGCAATGACTATTGGTAGAAAAGGGATTTTCGTGTTGATTTGAGACAGCACTCGCTTTTGGGTTAGTTACCCGGGCCTCTGATCTAGGTGCCAGAGAAACACTGAAGGGAAACATATTGAACTACCCTGGCAAGATTGCTCCTTCCACCCAGGCAGTTTGTTGATGCAAATGAACTTCCATTATTATCCAGTGTTTGGAAGCCCAATGGATCTTATGGGATAATTATCTGAGGCAGGCAATCACAAAAATATATTGTCTGAAGTATACAGAGAAGTAATTCAATTTCCAGGCAATGGTAAATACAAGAGGATCTGTAGACACCAAATTGTGAATTGATGGAGTATGTAGGTTCATAAAGTGGAGCTCATCATTGGTTGCAGCCTTGTTTCTGTCCGTAGACCTTTGATTCCACTGAAGCTAGCCCAGATCATCCATCCGGTAGACTATCTTGAGTGCCAAACATGTCGGGGGGTCATCTAGATTTGCAAGTCTTAAATTTTTTTTATCATGCAAGTTTAATGTTATGTTGGTCTTATTCCTCAATCAGATAAGAAATGGTTTGCCCTGGCTTTGTTGACAATTGTAGGAAGGGAGTTTGTATTTGGATTATGTTGGCAAATGTCATGTCAATTTTTCTCTCATTTTTCAATTTTATTTATGTTTCCTGTGACCCTCATCAATATTGTGCGTGTGTACGCTTTCCCCAATCTGGAGAATTTGACCATTGCTTGCCTACCCAAGTAATGCCACTAGAACTGAGGACAAAGTAAAATCACCAATCTAATACAGGAAGTGAACAAGTCTTCAGCTGAATTGTGTGTTCATCTTGAAAAGCTTACAACAAAGAATTCAAAAACTTAAACCCCATTTGTAAACTTATGAAACACAATAATAAAAAAAGAATGAAAAAGAAAAAGCACATCACTTGATTGAAAGTCACTACAAGAATTAACACTTTTGGCAAAAAAAAAATTAGTCGCTAAAAGCCTATTTTTAGTCAGCAAAAGTTATCCGCGACCAATTTTTTTGGTCGCTAGTTTGGTCGCCAATTGAGGGTCGGCAAAAGTAATTCGCGACCAAAATTTTGGTTGGTCGGGAAAAGTTGGATTTGCCGACTAAATTTTTAGTCGCTAAATATTTATTTACTGCGACTAATCCATTTTGTCACTAAAACACTTTTGTCGCGAAAAGTCACCTTTTGCCGACCAAATATCTTAGTCGCCAATTGTCACATTCCACGACCAAGAAATTTGGTCGCCAATTATCAAATTCAACGACCAAAATTTTTTGTCGCCAATTGTGACATTCTGCGACCTCTTAGTTTGGTCGCCAATTGTCACATTCTGCGACTAAAATAATTAGTCGCCAATTGTCACATTTCACGACCAAACATGTTTGTCGCCTAAAACTTTAGTCGGCAATAGACCTATTCGCGACCAAAAGGTTTGGTTGCCAAAATTAATAATTTTGACGACTAATTATTTAGTCGCCAAATATGCTTGGTGACACACCGACTACTTTATTTAGTCGGCAAAAATATAATTTATCTTTCCCGACTAATCAATTGGTCGCCAAAACTATAAAAACAAAACCAAATTTTGGTCGCCAACATCCAACAAAATAAACCTGTAATTTATAATAATCCATCCAATTTATTCAATATAATCTGTAATTTGCAAAAATCATTCAAACCAACAAATAAATTGAATCATCAACATTCAACAAAATACATATAATAACCATTTCTGAACCTGTTTAATTAAAGTCAGCAACTATTATAAGTTTGCATCCACAAATAATTCCAAACTACATATTTCATCTAGCATAAAAATTTAAAATATAACACGTACTTGTTATTATGTTTTAAATTTTTATCCATGTACATCAACCCAAAAATATAACTACTAGTCTACCAAATATTTTCTATACACATCCATCCAAAAATATAACTAGTAGTGTATCCAAAAATATAACTACTAGTCTACCCTAATATTTTCCATATACATCTATACAAAAATATATAATCCTTCCAAAAATGCAAAAAGTGCCAATTTGTCCTGTACAATTTAGCTTTGTGCACGAGGTCATCCATCTGTACCAAAAAAAAAAGAGAAATAATGTCCAATAAAATTCGACAAATAATGAAAAATGTCCATGAAAAGCAAAGGTCACATTAGCAAATTATATTACTATCATTATCAAATTGTAAATAAAACAATAGCATTCTTATGTCTATAGAATAAATTGGATCAGCCACCATTCTAGATCCAATATAGTGCCACACAGCAGAAACCAACATGGCAACTGAAATTGATCCATATTGTCAATAACTCCTATCTTCCTCAATGAACCTTTCATGTGAATTAAATTTCAATCCAGAACCAACCACAATCAGTACCCCAGCAGTGTGTGCTGCTATGTGATAAAACAGCTTTTCAGAAGCCTTCTGATGAAACCAATATTGCCAAGGCTTCTGAAGGCTCCTAATATATCATGTTGTGATGAAACGAGTGTTACACTGCTGCCACAGTGTTACACAAACATAATTTTGACCACCAAAGGAAAAGAAAGAAGAAAAAAGAAGTATCTATATTTTTTTAATCTATATGTCTAGATTGATATATAATGAATGAATGGATGATGAACATGTTTCATTACATGGCAATATCGGTTCAGAGGCAAGGGAGATGCCCATGACTGAATATCGGATAAGGGGTGTGGCACTTGTCTACCGAGAATATAATTCGATTGACTAACCCAACCAATTCACTCCTCAAAGGGGAGGTAGGCTGTCTACTTTTAAAACGGAACTTTTTATACTTGGAAAAAAGTTAAGTTTGTGACTATTGGGTAGTTTTATTTCTAATCGTTTTTATTTAGAGGTAAGTATTAGAAAAAGCAAATACTAATATATGATATTATATTTATCATGCATGTATTGATCAGTGATATAAAAAAATGTTCAAAACAAAAAATAATTTATAGCAGCTCTCTAATAAATTTTATACATCGATGATTTATATAAATACAAACTATTAATTGGTGTTGATAGTCACCACCATATATAGTTGACTATTGATTTGTATTCTCTCTTCTGTAACGATGCCATTTGACATCACCACCTGAAGATCATATTCCATCAAAATAAATACAAACACTAAAATTGACATTCAACAGAATGTATGGTGTTCTCAGTACTATATTATCTTTAATAAGGCCCACAAACCATGATGATGATTTGTAATGTATTTCTGGGAGAGTTTCTAATGTGTAGCATTAGAAATTTAGAAATTTCACAATATTTAAAAATCAAGACAGATCAGCAGAGGATCTTTCTGAAGCCAGATAGATCATGCAGACCACCATATTGACAAATAATCCCTGCACAAGAAATAACAACCATATTGAAAACAAAAATGATCAAATATGATCCCCAAGCTAAGCATGTGAAAAACAAATAGCATGAATAGTTATGTACCATATCAGGACTCCTCCCACAAGCACAACAAACGGGTAAAGCTGACAAGAAACAGTGACAATACATCTATTTAGAAACTTGAGAAATGATAGACAAAGCATTCAATATTAATGCTTATGTTTTTCATTTGGTGGAGGTCAATTGGGTCATTCCGTCCTCTTGTGAGCTTATGTTTTGTATTGATTTTAGAGGAGGATTTGGATCAAATAGAAGGGCTTGGGTTCTATGAAGATGTGTGGCTTGTGCAGTCTTTGGGGTATTATGCTTGAAAGGAATGATAAAGTTTTTTAGGAGAATGTAGAAGATTAGGATAGAATTTGGGAGCAGATGTGCTTTTAAGGCTCTTTAAAGAGATTCCACATTTTTTAATTTCTAGGATTTTGAATGGTATTTGTAGAGCATGAGAACCTTTGTTTTTGGTTTTTTGGTTTGTTTTTCTTACTTTTCTTCCCTTTTTGATTTTGGTGGACTTCTTGTCCTCCTTCGTATTTCAATTTTTTTAATGATTATCGGATTTTCTTTGTTGCCTTAAAAAGCTTCAATAGTAACAGGTTTACCATTGCCAACGCCAGTAGCATGCTTCCTTTCCTCGCCTGAACAACCTTACAAACATTGTACATGCTGCACAAACGCAGAACACCATATAAAGTAAAATCAAGCTGATGATCACCCAGAAACAGTTAAGTCATGAATGTGAGCTTTGGCATGAGCAAAAAAATGTCATAAAACTCAAGACCAAAATAATCCTGCTCATATGAAGCCTGTCATGTGTAATAGGATATGCAATTTAGAAAAGAAAAAAGAAAAAAGAAAAAATATATATATAGCGTGTAAGATATAATCTTTGATGTAATTATGTGCAACCAATTAGCTAAATATTTCAAGAACAGCTGAGTAATATGGACATGTATTCAGCCCACATCCAACAAACACAAGAAGAATAGCATCCTTGATGGTAATGACGCCAAGGATGCTACAATGTGATTATAATTCATACCAACAATTTCAAATCAGCAACTCAAACCCTATTCTACAACGTCAATCTATGACTTTGGGAATGTACAGCCCATTCACATGTAACATGGAACAGTACTCTACTAAAGACTACACGGTGGCATCAAGAAAGTCAAAATTTTTTTTTTTTTTTTTTTTTCTCAGGGCATCAAAGTAAATCGCTACAGATACAAACAAATAAAGTAAGTAATTTTTTTGGCATTAAGAATATGAAGAACTACTCACTTGAATAAGCTCGTTGGTATAATAGCAAAAACTATTATTGCAAACAGCATAACCTTGTTTGTTGGGATTTCTGCAGTCAAAAAATAGATGGATAAATGACAACATGAAAAAAATTAAATTAAATTAAAGCAACTCACATTTCTATAAATATGCTATAAAAATGAAAACAAAGAAAAAGTTCATTAAAAAAAGTTCCCAAGGCAATTAAAAAAATGCACTCAGACAAGAAAAATGAATAAGAATTATGAGTCACCATTCAAGGAGAGATTGAGACTAAAAAAATCTTTAAAACATAAAAAGCAATGGATTACGACATAGATATCAAGACAAATTAGGTAATTAATATTTTTTTTCCTTCCTCAGGGACGATAGCCTCACCAGTAGCTTCCAAACAAAATGAACAGAGAAGATACTTGGTCCAACCCTTTCTCTTCACAACAGTAGTCAAACTAAAAACCGAAGTTCTGCCAAGAAGTAAAACAATGGCACCTCAAGGAATGTATGTAATACAGACGACACAAATTTCAGAATCCATCCTAGGCTCCTAGCCGGCTGAGAATGTATGCAGAAGGTTTATAAATCCTAAATTCAACAAAGAGCACCACCATGTCAGCCAATCTAAGACTCGTTACTTCAACAAAGTAGAAGTTGTCAGATCATATGATCTTTTCTCATTTTGCAGAGAATTTGCTAATAGCTTCCACAGGAACGCATAACCATACAAGTTACAAAAAAATAACACTCATATACAAGTTCAAAAACACTGTCGCATTATAATATTTTTAGTATGTTTCAGAAGCAAGTAGGACAGACCAGTATCACCAGAAAATGTTAATACCCCATACATTTTGGAACACACATTCCGAAACATGGTACCACTTTCATTCCAAATACATAAATTAATCGATCCAAAAATATTTTCCTAGTTATTTGCTTAAGCAAAATGAAATCAAATACGGTGAAAGAAAATCTAGAGAGGGGAGTTTTGGAAAGACAAAATGCAAGAGGCCATAATGCTCCTAGCTAGAAGCTTGTTTTTACATGATTAGTTTGCAAAATAATATAATATGTTCCATTAGATATCCACTTGTTAACAAAAAATGACTCCCATGTCTGTAAGTGCCTCAATAAATTTTAATATCGTGATTTATAGGAGGAGCCTATCTTTAACGTATCACATTTTAGAGCATGTAACATACTATGTCCCGGTTTCCGTTCCTTGTCCTGGAATGATTCACATTCCAAGTAACTTTGGGACAAAACATATTTTAAGAGTAGAGTACACACATACAAACTCAAAGATGATACTTCCTTCTATATGTAGGAAATTAATGTATTGATATTATTGATTGATTGATATTGAATGACTACAATGACTCTCCTATATATAGGAGAGGAAGAGAATATATTAACACACTACTAACACACTTACCTACCACACTACACTCACCTACCACACTTACCTACCACACTACACTCACCTACCACACTAACCTACCACACTAATATAAAAGATTCTAACAGCCCCCCTCAAACTCAAGGGGGATAGGAACCAACCAACTTGAGTTTGGAGAGAGTAACAAAACAGGAAAAAAATAATCTGACAAATAAAATAAAAGTGGATAGGAGACACTGTATGGTCGTGTCAGACCGTTGTAGAAGACCGTATGGTTATGGCAGACCAAGGTAGAAGACAGTTTATGGGGTCATGTCAGACCGTTGTAGAAGATAGTTTATGGGGTCATGTCGGACCGATGTAGAAAACAGTTTACGGGGTCATGTCGGACCGTTGTAGAAAACAGTTTACGGGGTCATGTCGGACCGTTGTAGAAGACACTATATGGCTGTGTCGAACCGTTGTAGAAAACAATTTATAGGGTCATGTCGGACCGATGTAGAAAACAGTTTACGAGGTCATGTCGGACCGTTGTAGAAAACAGTTTACGGGGTCATGTCGGACCGTTGTAGAAGACACTATATGGCTGTGTCGAACCGTTGTAGCAGAGAACCGAAATCAATGTCGGAACAGTTTACCGAGTCTTGTCGAACCCACATAGGAGCTAACCGGAATCAATGTCGGGACAGTTTACAGAGTCTTGTCGGACCCATATAGAAGCTAACCGGAATCAAAGTCGGGACAGTTTACAGAGTCTTGTCGGACCCACATAGGAGCTAACCGGAATCAAAGTCGGGACAGTTTACAGAGTCTTGTCGGACCCATATAAGAGCTAACCAGAATCAATGTCGGGACAGTTTACAGAGTCTTGTCGGACCCATAAAAGTCGCACCCTCAAAAGGCGTGCCCAATCTTATCAAAAGGCGTGCCATCAAAAGGCGTGCCATCAAAAGGTGTGCCATCAAAAGACGTGCCCAACAGCCATCAAAAGTCGAGCCATCAAAAGACGCGCCGATTTGTCGTCTGGCGATGAGAGGCGCGTGAGGCGTGGGTCGGCCTTGGCTATTTAAACAAGACGGAGGCGGAGGCTGAGGCTGAGACAAAAAAAAAACTGCTGAAAAACTCCGAAAAACTCTTCGGTGGTGTTTGGGAAGCAAGTTCCCAAATTTTTTTCTCATTTTTTCCACTAAAAGACAAAAGTTTTGCAAAACCAAAAAAAACACATCCAAACAAAATATCACATCCAACCCTATAATCATTTCACTTTTTCTCTCACAAACATCACATCCAACCACATAAAAACCCAACTATCTTCCCAAACACCAAAAATTTTTTATCTCATAAAAACCTACATCTAATAAAATCTACATAAAAACTCACTTCCCAAACACCATCTTCGTTTTCTGAGAGTTGTATTGCTGAAACACTCTGTTGCCCAGAAAATGGCCTCTTCTTCCCGCCCTCTCTCTCTGTTTCCGGATCTTAATGGTCCATCGAGCGCTTCTGGGCCAAGTACTCCTGTTCTGACTCAACCGAGTCTGCCCACACTATCAGTTGAGCAAGTGATGGCTACCCAAAATGACATCGAGGCCAACCACTACATGTTAAGGGCCTGCATGGAGACAGTGGCAGCGGTCACGAACCTGTCTCACTGTCTGCAAAACAAGGCTTGTGAGGTATACCAGGTCAACGCCCAACTCTCCCTACTCCAGTGCATGTACAGAGATGCACGGGCAGAGATTTGTGCCTTGAAGGCTGAAAACAAGGAGCTGAAAAGGCAAACCACCTCCATGGCGAGATTTGGGGCACCGACGTACCTCACCTTTGATGGTCGGCGGGGAGCAGACTCTGGTGGCGGAAATACTGTGGTCGTTCTTGGAGGGAGTACTGGAGACGGGCCTTCGAACGTGCTCGGCGGCGTGGGAAACACGGAGGCAGCACCGGCAAGGGACACCCAAGACAAAGGCAAGAGGAAGAGAACAACTGAAGAGGTGAAAAAGTAAGGCTGGTTGATGTGGTGGTTGTAGGTTGGAGACTGTTTGGTTTTTTTTTTTTTTTTTTTTTTTTTTTTTTTTTTTTTGATGTAAAATGTTATGGAAGATGTAAAGCCAACAATCTGTCACACTTTGTTCTCCTATATTTTGAAGTTAAATTCTCTATTGCAAAAGACATTCCAGAGTGACTATTTTACTTCACCTCTGTTTGAGCTGTTTCTGGAAAATCTCATTTGTTCCTTGTCTCATTACATATGAGACCACGTGCACAAACCTACTACACTCCTTGGCAACCTAACCTTGAAACCAAGCACATTGCATGAGATGCACCGACTGCGACACAGAGTACATTATGAATCCCAAGACCGTCATCCTCCATTAGAAACAGAACTTCAACTGGAAATGGTTGTACCTCTGGCAGCCCAGGTAGACCTAATTGTGAATCCTTATCATTTCCCCACATGTACAACTTCCCTTTATCAGTTACAGCTGCCAATGATGAACCTCCGCAAGCGATATAGATAACCCTGTCATCAGCTAAAGCCTCAACAGGTACAGGAATTTTCTGGTTTTCAATAGAATAATGACCCCACGAAAGGACTTTACCTTCATCAGTCAAAGCAAGAGAGTGATATCCACCAGTTGCTATCTGAATGATGCGAGTATCTTCAAGGCTAGGAATCGGTTTTGGTTTCCACCCACCAAACTTATCACCTCTTCCAAGCTCATAGTTGGAGTTTGCACCCCAATTCCAAATCTGTCCCTCCTCCGTAATGACCCCACGAAAGGACTTGGAACAGTTCTCCCCAAACTTATGTGGAATTCTCTCCCCAAGGAAACTTGTTCAAGCTTCAGATCATCAGTGCCCAAAATGTTGAGCGGGATGTCAATGTCAATAGCATTTAGACCAGCTAGCAGCCATGTCAGCAAAGCTCGATGAGTCCCAACAGCAGCTGATGGAACTTTGTGCTTCTGAGGAAGATCGTGTCCAAGAGCTCCGTAAGATCTCTCAGGATCGTGATCGAGCATGGCAATCTGAACTCGAGGCTGTCCAGAAGCAGCACTCAATGGACTCTACCGCCTTGTCTTCTGCCATAAATGAGATTCAGAAGCTCAAGATCCAGCTTGATAGGGTATCTGAATCTGAATCTGCCCAGGCTGATTATGCACAATCAGCACATGCTGAAATACAGAACTTGCGAATGGAACTCTCAGAAACTCTCTCCCTGGTTGAAAATTTAAAAACCCAACTCAGTGATTGCAGAGAATCTGAAGCACGGGCCTTGGAAGTTGTTAGTAAAACTCGAATGCAATTGGAAATGGCGAAGACAGCTGAAGAGACTCTCAGATCTGAAGGCGTTGGAACAATGGATGCTTACAGATCCTTGGCTGTGGAGTTGGAGCAGTCAAAAGCTCGAGTAAATTTATTGGAAGAGCTTGTTAGCAAACTCCAAGCTGATGCTGGTAACAATAGCAGCAAGAATTCAGGAGGAATATGAACTGGGATGTAGACATGTAACGCATAGTTGCCTTTAACATGAGGGAAGCTCCGAATCCTACTCGCCTTACCACTTGGCAAGTAGTCTGATTTATCACCTTCCAGAGAATTGGGAGGACTGTGGAAATGAAGAGTATGTAGAGGAGGCAAAGGGTTTGATAGTTGTTGACTGGAATTGGAAGCTGATGATGATGATGATGATGATGCTGGTGGGAGACGATCGGAGTACGAGCCGGATGAGGAGTCTCCGTGAAAAGCTCTCCTGCTGTACTCCATTTTTGTGGAATCTTCGTCGGATTCTCTCAGTCTCCTGAATGTCCGCTGCTCTACTGCTACCTGGTAAAGCAGGACAGTCAGCTGGCTGAAAAGGAAAGGAAAATTATTGAGTGCAGATGCAATACATGTGGAGGGGCTTGAGGTCCGGCGGGCGGCCAAGGCGAGATTGCCGCCCGCCGGTGAAACGAAAATAATAGGTTCTAAACCCGCTCTGATACCATGTAGGAAATTAATGTATTGATATTATTGATTGATTGATATTGAATGACTACAATGACTCTTCTATATATAGGAGAGGAAGAGAATATATTAACACACTACTAACACACTTACCTACCACACTACACTCACCTACCACACTTACCTACCACACTACACTCACCTACCACACTAACCTACCACACTAATATAAAAGATTCTAACACTATATAATGCCCACCTAAAAATATATCACACAGAACTGCTAAGGTAAATTTTAGTTGGCTAGGTAAAAGCAATAAACACAGGATCAACAACATAGGCACAAAAGAATTTGCTACAAGTTATTTGTGTCATACAAATCTGTTTCTACATATACATAGGTCATACCATTTATCAACGGAACCCAGCTCAGAAATGGCAGAGACTTTCCAAAAGGTTGAGCCCACCAATCAGCACCTGAAAAAGAATGGAATAATATTATTACAGTATAATACCGCCTAAAAAAATGAAAAAAAAATCAATGAATATGAGTTGCCAGCAGGTTACCAGAGCTCGCCAGAAGGTTGCCGCCAGATAACCGGTGATAGCCACGATGGCCGGTGGTGAGGTGGTGGGGTAGTGAGGAGAGTGAACACTTGCTTTAAAGACAAGTGACTTTTTTTCATTTCCAAAATTTTGGAATCAATTCCATTGTTTTTAAAAAAAAAAATCAATATACCAAACAAGTTTCTTTTTCCAGTTTCCAAAAAAATGAAAACATTACCAAACGAAGCCTTAGGATTTATTAATTGGTTAACATATCAATATCTATAATGAATGCCTGAAGTATGTAAAAGGGCCTTAAATATGGTAAAGGGCCATACCAACTATAGCGGTAAAGAAATGGCACAAATATATCAGCATCAGACCCTCTGTAGGCCCATTGATAATGGGCATAATAAGGGTATTCGTGAAATAACTACACAATGAAAGAGATATTGATAAAGTTGCTAACCAAACTCCAAATTATTAGTATAATCCGAAAAACCAATGGCAAAACAGAAATATAACTTCACATTGAAAACATGTAGAGATTATGATTTAAATAAATTAATAAATCTTATGAAAATAAACTGCATCAAAAGCATCAGTGCCACAAAGCAAATTTTTAACCATTAAATATTAAAACATTTTAAATGGCTCCCATTCAAGGAATTCAAATCTAAATGTTGTGCCAAATCATGTATAGCCCCTTCATGGCCTTAATCATGTTGCAAGCAAGTTAATTATATAAAGTCCATCTCCCTATGAAATTGCTTTAGAAATGGAAATGGCATAGCAAAACAACTTTATTGGCCCACAATGAAAGTGGAAATATTATGACAACTGAAGCATCCACCATCCCACAATGAAAGTGGAAATATTATGATAACTGAAGCATCCACTATCCAAAAAACAAAGAAAAGAACAGAAAAAAGAAGAGGTGTGCAAGAATGAACAATCAAGTGTTCGTAACAAGGCAGAATGTAATAAACCAGTATTAGTTGGACTGCTTACTGCTCCCATGTTGCCAAATAAAACAGAACAGCTGTTATCACCCAGAACCAGAAAGTAGTCCCTCCAGACATAATAATACTCCCAAAGGCCAAGGACGCAAACTGATAAACATCATCAACAAAATATGAAAGAGATACACTTGCTATGGCCAACCAAAGACAATAACAGAAGTACATACCGCACAGGCAAGTGCATCACATCCTGCAGTAGTGTTTTATAACAAGAAAAAATTCAATCAATATTCTACATTATATATAAAAGAAAAAGCTCCCCCAGTGGACTAGAGGAACTCGTCCGTCTTGCTTGCTTCCCATCAACAGCATCAAAAGTCTGGCAGTGGTTTGAAGGTCAAAACAGAAATTTCTGAAAGGGAGTAAACTCCCCATCCAAAGACCAACTAATGGAAAGAAAATCCAACACAACAGTCACAGAAAAGAAGTAAATAATGTTTCTTTTCTCTTTCCCAAAACCAAAAGGTAAAAATGAAGTATATCTCTATGGGAAACAGTTTGTCATATATAGAAAGATCACAAAAACATTTTCATTCTATTGGTTTTTCCAATGTAGCTGAGCAAATGAGGTTTAAAAGCAACATATATCTAACTAATTCTAGAATAGAATTGTATATGCAAATCAAGCAGCCATAGTACAGGTAAAATGTGAAAGCATATATATATACACGTTTATCTACACACATAGGCAAAGAGTTGTCTAATCATATCAAATTTAAAATTTTCAAATCTATTTAGAAATCAGAATCTGAAATAGCGTGAAGCAGGTCAGGGCTAATAAAATAGATGAAAAAGAGCAGGGCCCGATTGGCATTTAGCAGAACTTCTAAATATTCCCATAGTCCGTGACCAACGCACAATATTTCACCTGAATGTTGCCTCTAGCACGTGTAACTCACTAAGCATGAGATGTTTGAGAAGCAAAGGATGTTACTTCCTTTCATATAAGGCTCAGCCCTCCATTTTCTGTCCCTGGTGCGGTGTGGGATAAAAAATTGCAGAAATATGTTTACCACATTACAAAATGAAAACTCTATACCCAAGCTGAAGCCATTTACCATATCTAAGTTTGTCCTATGACTGAAATCACTAGTCCCACATCACAAAACTAATAAAACTAAGAGCCATATATAAGTACCATTTACAAAAAAGTAGCCCTAAGCAGCAGATTGCATGGCTTCAATGACTGCAGATCAAACTTTTGATGTCTGGTGAAATTACCCTGAAATTTGGTCAACTTGCCAATTACCATCCCTATGTATGGGCTGGGAAAAAGTTTCTCCACAAACTACAATCATTTGCTGCACATTGGCAAAAGTATTAAAAAAGAAACATGTATAAATTCCACTCTCATGTAAGTTTCACTCTCAGAGATGGGAATTTTTTACAATCATTTGCTGGGAATAAGTTTCTCCAGCAACTACAATCATTTGCTGCACATTGCAAAAGTATTTACATAGAGCCAATCAGTTTATTAAAAACCATTAAAGTCTGGCAGGTTACCAGTAGATAGGTTCAAATTGCATTTTTATATATAGGCACCAAAACAATATCAGCAAGAGAGAGGACAACCTTTTTCATATTATTGAAAAGATACTTAGATCCATGCATCAAAAACATAAAAATAAAAATAAAATAACAGAAATTTTGTTTAAACTCCATTGTATGAAAGTAAATCACATAACACTCATGCCTTATGCTATTGAATTGCTACTTTCTACTAAAGACAATAAGAATGGTATTTTCCTTCCTAAGTTAAAACCTTCAAGGATACTTAGCACATTACAATTAATCGTGTAGAACTGTACAATTTCTGTCTGCATCAAGTACAAATGACAGCAAAGACCAAAGAACAATCATTATAGGAAGGAAATTTTTTTAAAAAGAAAAAAGGGCACAAGGAAATAAATGAGATAACACTAATGAAACCCAAAAGATATAATTCATCAAGCCATCCAAGACAAGCAAGTATGAACATAAACTGCAAGCACATAGCAGGACAGAAGCATATGATAACACTGCTTGTGGGAAATTTAAGCAGACTTGATATAAGAAGAGAAGCAACCCATGTGCAAAAAGGACCCATCTAGGAGGAATTGAATCCAGGCGAGGTGAATATATCTGCAACACTTACATGTGAAAATATATCTTTAAGTAACAACTAAATAATTACCATAAAATAAATAAATAAAAAGAAACAAGATCCATTCATTTTACTATAACAATGCAGAACACTAATATTACACACCCAAAATTTATATCCAGAATTTTACCCAAAAACATTAAAATCCAGATTCATTCCATGCATGGACCCTACATATGCATGGACCCTACAATACACCAACTAAATCTCAAACACAATTTTCCTTTTTGGGGAGATTTCTTGACAAAAAATTTGGGTGAGTAGATTTCTCAAATGTAAAATAAGGAGAAAACCAAACTTACACAGAATTGGAAAGCACCTACAAAAACTCAAAATCTGAAACAACCCTAATTTGCAATAGCCCATAAAAAAATCAAAAGGGGAACACCCTTCAGACGGCAGATATTGACCAAAAATTTAAAACCTTGGTGAAGAAATAATAGCATTCATCTTTTCAGAACATAAAATAAGAGAAAAAAGAACAAACGAAAGCAAGAAACAATACCCAAATAAAAAATTAGCTGAATTCAAACTATCTGAACAAAGAAATCATACAAAAATACATAGAAATGACAAAGGACTCAACCTAAAAAACAAACAATACTTGGAAAACAGAACATACGCCCAAAATCTAAGAATGACCCGCTTGGTTGCTGAGAAAACGTGTGTAATCAAAGAAACAGAGTTTGAATCTTAAATCTTTGGTCTAAGAGAATCTATTTTCTCTTCAATTTCTAAATTTATCAGCAATGAAGGATATAGGAAGTTATGAAATATACATAAAGAAAGAGAAATACAAAATAAATAAATAAAAAGAAATCCAGACAATCCAGCGCAGTGGTAGGGAACGAAGATTCAACCAGACACTAAAGATTCAAACTTTATTTTCTCAGTTTTCCTCAGTTCACTCAAAAGCTTAAAAAGCAACGAAAAATACATTATCAGATTTAAAATCTAAACTCTCTGCTTCTATTTTCCTAAATTTTCTCGGCAACCAAACAAACATATGCCAAAATACACATAAACAAAGCGCACCTGCACTTAGCAGCAATGGCGGCCAATCCAAATAATGGAAATCAAAGAGAAAACGTGAGACACAAAGATATAAACAGAGATTTCCTATTATAAGTTGAAAAAAATACGTAGATGAATCATAAATGGAGAAGACGAAACAGAAATGGCGAAGACGGACGGAGGCGCAGACGGTGGAGAGGCGACGACGGCGGACGGCAAGGTCGATGGTAAGGTGAGGTGATTGGCGCAACTGAGCTTTGATCGAATTCGACTGAGGTGTGTGAAAGAGGCGCGTATTTCTGATTTAGATGTGTTTGAATTAGTAAATTATCCCCTACCAACCTGTTGGTCGGCTAATGGCTGTGTGCGAATTTAGATACCAAAACGATGTCATTTTGTTATCAGCGACCAAATTATATTAGTCGCTGAAAGATCATACAGCTGTCGCCCAGATTTTATTATCCCGCCCAGATTTTTGGCGACAAAAAATGTAATTTGGTCGCAAAAAATTACTTATTTGCAACCAAAAAAATTTGGTCGGTAATATTAAAAATTTTCAGCTACGATATTTTAATTTGGTCGGCAAATGTCATTTTTTTGCGACCAAAATTTTTTTGGTCGGCAAAAGTGGTCACCAAATGTGTAAATTCTTGTAGTGAGTAGAAAGCAACCTGCAGAGGGAAATAAAAGATTTCTTCCACAGATATCAAGATTATCGGTGTTATAATGCATCAACGAAGTTATTGGTAAACAATCCAAGTACTGCACGCGGCCGGTGAGAACCAAAGTTTTATTGAAGTTTTACAACACTTCTAGTGTACCCACTCCTCATTTCTCTTTAACAAAAGTACTTCAACACAACAAAACAGTAAATGCAAAAAAACTTCCCAAGTTGTCTACAAAACTGAAATATACCCACGTTAACGATGGATTCAACAACATTTGATCTCTACTACAGCATTATTCTTCTTTCTTTGGGGTGGTTTCAGCTATTCAACTATTATGCAGCCACCGTTTGCTTCTGTGCAAACCCGATACCCTTCTCAATGCTGGACTTCAGTTCCGGCTTGAGGGCTTCCAGAGCCTTTTGCTCATACTCAGTCAATCCTTGGAAGTCCGAAGAAATCACTGCCTCAACCCCTTTCTTTCCTAGCTTGACCCTTGATGCAAAGAATGGAAGCTCAGTCAGATCAGACTCGATGAAACAGCACTCATAGACATCGCTATCTCCATCAAGAGCACGGAGAGAGGACTCCACAAATCTTGCAGCCGCATATGCCATCGACAGGGTAGCAGACCCTGCACCGGCCTTTGCTTCCACAACTTCTGTCCCAGCATTTTGGATCCTCACAGTTAGCTCGTGTATTTCATCATCTGTGAAACTAACAGAGGGCTTTGTCTTTGACAGAAGGGGTAGAATAGTAATTCCAGCATGTCCACCCACAACTGGGACATCGACATCAATAAGCTTCAAATTCTTCTTCTGAGCGACAAACGTGTTTGCCCTCACAACATCTAGAGTAGTGACACCAAAGAGCTTCTTCGGATCATAAACACCCTTCTGCTTCAAAACTTCTGCTGCAATGGGAACCGTAGAGTTAACTGGATTGCTGATGATGTGGATGAAGGCATCGGGGCAGTTATCAGCAACAGCCTCAACCAAGGTCTTCACTATGTTGGCATTGATGTTGAAGAGGTCATCACGGGTCATACCCGGTTTCCTAGGAACTCCAGCGGGGATGACGACCACATTAACACCTTTGAGACAATTGGCCAACTCAGAAGCTCCTGTGAAGTCCAAAACTTGAGACGGGGTGTTGCAGTGACTGAGATCAGCAGCAACTCCCTTGACATTTGCTATATCGTAAAGGTGAAGATTTGAAACTAATGGGGACATTTTGATCAAAAGTGCTAGCGGCTGACCGATCCCCCCAGCTGCTCCAAGAACTGCCACTTTGTAAGATGCCTGGGGTTGAGGGTTCTTCCAAGATCTCTGGTATTGTTTCTGAGCTTTTGGTGTGCAGGAGTCTCTAAGAGCTGCACTGCTTTCCTTGCCCAAGAAGGATGAGTCTGATTGACAGCTTCCGGAAGTTGCTGCCTTGAGACCACTGAAGCTCTGGACACAATTCTTGGAGTTGAATCTCACACCAAAAGCCTTTGGTTGTGAAATTGGGCTCACTTTGGAGCCTAAGGACATGGTTGATCTGACTGAAAATGTAGTTGCGGATGTTGCTGCCATCTTGCACTCTGTCAAGCAAGAAGAATATCAATGTCTTGTGTGTAGAATATTTGACCAGATATCAGAATTTAATAGGCTAAGCTAAACTGGCCGAGATTCAACATAAATTTCACAATAGTTGATCCTCTGTTGTTTACCATAAGAATAACAACACCTGAGCATACTTAAACATGAAAACATGTACGCCATTGGTTCACAGGCTTTATAATTAATGAAGCTGGATAAAAAAAAAGCACAATTTATAGTACTCCAGTTCATAACCATACAATATTTGATATGCCCGAGTGTGAATTGCAAATAAACAGTGGCCTTGTAACAATCAGAATTAGACAAGAGACTGATACTAAAATAATGAGTCAAGGTACTGAAACCTCCAGTTCCATTTGCGTATAAGTTGAAGTTCACAAATGTATATCACACACCCATTTACAGCTGACATCGATGATGCAATATTCCAAGGTTAGAAACTCGAAGCATCAGATTTTAAACAAACAAATCAATATATCATTGGCAATAAAAGCATTCAATAGGTAATAAAAAATATCAAAACCTAAAACCTTAGTAGCAGGAATCGTCTCAGATGGCGACGACTCCGAGGAAAAAGCGCGATTTTGCGCTTCTGAAGAAGAATTGCAGCAGAATCGCGAATCTGAGGAGAGGGAAACGCGAATCTGATGCGAGAAGGGAGCACTATTGAGAGGGCAAGGAGAGTACCTCGTCGCTGGCTTCGATCCTCTGTTCGACGACTTCGATCTTGCCGTTTGACTTCCCCGTCGAAGCCCTAGTCTTCGTCCCTCTCTTCGAAGCCCAAGGTCTTCGTCTCTCTCTCTCTGTCGCTTCTCTCACCCTAGATCTCCTCTTGTCTCTGCCTCTCTCTTTCTTCGTCTCTGTTGCGTCTCTTGCTTCTCCCTCTCTCGATCTATTATGTCCTGTCTCTCTCTCTCTCTCTCTCTCTCTCTCTCTCTCTCCATTTTCATTGATTTGTATAATATAATTTATTATCATATTTTGTATAATATAATTTATTATCATATATATATAATTTATAATTTATAAATTATAATATAATTTATTATAAACAATATAATTTTTATTTGTAAAATAAAAATTATTTATTTTATCATATATAATATAATATAATTTTTATTTATTATTTATTTTTTTAACAATTATTTCTTAACTTTTTAAGATATAATAAATCATCTAATTGTTTAAAAGAAATCTATTTAAATCATATATAATAAAAAAATCTTAAAAAATTTATAAAATAAAACATCTAATTTTTATTTATTATTTATTTTAACATAATTTATTATTCATTATAATAAATAAAATATAATTAATAAAAATAATACATAAGCGCTCCTAATTTACGACTCCTCTAAGTGGCCACGTTCCCCCGCCCCCGCTCCCGCTCCCGCTTCGTGCAACTAAGCCTAAAACATTGAAAGCATGCTTCACCTTGGAAGCAATAGAATTCTGATTCCCACATGAAGGTTGCAAGAGAAAACATAAGCTACTAAATAATTATACAAATCAAGAAATAATGGATAGATTATTATATAAGCCACATACCAAAGTTGGGGACAGGAATCAAAGACACAAGGATCAGTTACAATAGAAAAGACTTTAGTGACACTTACAGAGAAAATTTCAAGTTCATTTAGGTAAAAGGGGGGAGACTCATAGAGATAAACAAAAGAATTGAACCTGTTTTGCAGCTCCAATAATAAGAGAAAAGCATAATGAAAATGGAAATTAAAACAAAACATAAGGAATAGAAAAAAATGTGCAAAGAGCACATATGCAGCTACCATGTCAGTCATTAGAATTTAGAACTCAATAATTAAAAAAACCAAACTTAATAAGTCAAAAGTGTCAAAGTATTGACTGACAACTTGAACTAAAGAATCTTATTTAATCAGTTTAAATTATTGCAAAAACATATACTGAACCTCAAATGTAACGATGTTACAAACAATAAAAAAAGGATAAGAAAAATGAAACTAATGGGATGGGGCAAGATAAAGACAACCACCAAAACAGAAAAAAATAAATAAAAAGAATAACTCTATTTCAAATGCATTCAAATGAAATGAATCACAAAAGGAAGAAAGTAATCATTACACAAGTTTAAGAAATGATAATTTGATCATCACATGAAAGCAAAAATGGGAATTTAGTTAGGGAAATAATTTACAGAGAATTAGACATCATAACCATAAAGAAATCACACGAGTATCCTATGTCAGAGCTGTTTCTGGAACAGTTCTAGAATTGAAGTCACATAAGTTTTATAGTTTCAGTTAAAGCATCTGGGGTGGTACACGGGTAATTAAATAATGTTGGCATGTCACCAAATATTACTGTTAGGATTTGAGTTTGCAAAAAGTTCTCCCTTCATGTGGGTGAAAAATGAGAAACCCAATTCGGTATGGGTTTGAGAGAAATAGTGAAGACTGGTTTAGACTGTTTTTAACTCAAATTTGAACTAAAGTCATGATTTGAGTAAACTGCATCTACGCAGATCAAATTTGAATTTGAGTAAAACCTTTAAACAACTCTCTCCAACAATTTGCTTAAACTTGTTATACTCAATTTTTAACTCAAATCAAGAGACTTATTTTACTCAAATTTCTAAAGACAACTTTGTGGTGGTGACATGTCCACTTCAAAATTTAACAATCATAACACTCGCCAAGCATTTACTCAAATCTGAGTTTGACTATTGGAGCATCCCATATCAAATGAAGCTTTTACTCAAATCTGAGTAAAAACAGGAGTAAATGGGGGAGACGGCCTTAAAGGCTCATGAAAATGCCTCCAATAAGCTGCACTACTATCAATAAGCATCACAGTACTATAGTATTGGCCAGTCCAATCTATGTATTTCTCACTGATCCATTTAATGTAGAGGAAGAAATCATTTTGATATTGAATGCATAAAGTATCCTTTACAATTGTTCAACAATAAATATAGTAAGAACAAACTTTTTACAGATGAAAATATATATATATCCGAAGCAATCTAGGAAAGGAATAGAGAAATGGAACAGTTCCTTATCCTCAAATTGATTCAGAGAGAGAGAGAGTCTCTTTCTCATTTTGTGCCTTTGTCTGGACCGAACGACAACTGTGTATACATGCTCCGTCCGGTTATTCGAGAGGCAATTTTAACCTATATATCTATGTAAACCTTGTTCTATATGCCTAGGTATATATATGTACACACGCACACATCTAAATATGAAAAGAGAAGAGGGAAATGTCCAAGTCTGTTTCTTAGTAGCAGGAATCGTCTCAGATGGTGACGACTCCGAGGAAAAAGCGCAATTTTGCGCTTCTGAAGAAGAATCGCAGCAGAATCGCGAATCTGATGCGAGAAGGGAGCACTATTGAGAGGGCAAGGAGAGTACCTGGTCGCTGGCTTCGATCCTCTGTTCGACGACTTCGATCTCGCCGTTTGACTTCCCCGTCGAAGCCCTAGTCTTCGTCCCTCTCTTCGAAGCCCTAGGTCTTCGTCTCTCTCTCTCTCTCTCGCTTCTCTCACACTCGATCACCTCTTCGTCTCTGCCTCTCTCTTTCTTCGTCTCTGTTGCGTCTCTTGCTTCTCCCTCTCTCGATCTATTATGTCCTCTCTCTCTCTCTCTTTCCCTCTCCATTTTCATTGATTTATATAATATAATTTATTATCATATATATATAATTTATAATTTATAAATTATAATATAATTTATTATAAACAATATAATTTTTATTTGTAAAATAAAAATTATTTATTTTATCATATATAATATAATTTTTATTTATTATTTATTTTTTTAACAATTATTTCTTAACTTTTTAAGATATAATAAATCATCTAATTGTTTAAAAGAAATCTATTTAAATCATATATAATAAAAAAATCTTAAAAAATTTATAAAATAAAACATCTAATTTTTATTTATTATTTATTTTAACATAATTTATTATTCATTATAATAAATAAAATATAATTAATAAAAATAATACATAAACGTTCCTAATTTACGACTCCTCTAAGTGGCCACGTTCCCCTGCCCTCGCTCCCGCTCCCGCTCCCACTTTGTGCAACTAAGATCTCTTTGAAGGACAATATGGTGGTGAAACATAGAGTCCCCTCAAAAAGGCCTTAGTTGAAGACCCAAATTTGGGTCTGAATTAGTTTATGCCCCCTAACTAAACCAAGCTATGAAACCCTATAAAGTCATTCATATGGCTACTCAAAGAGGCAATATGCAGCATAACATTAAACAGAAAAGATAGAACCATACAAATCCTTGCTCCATTGAGTTATTTGGGAGGCAAGTTTAACCTATATATCTATATAAATCTTGCGCGCACACACACACACACACATATAGAAAGAGAAGAGAAATTGCCAAGGTTGTTTGGAGGAAAACATAGGCTGTGTTTGGTGGGGCTCTCAAATCATAATTCCACCCACTGATTTGAATGCGACGTTTGGTTCCGCATTTCAAAAATCATTTCCACACCTGCATTTGAAAACTCGTCTATCCGGTCATCCACCCGGATGTCCCTCCGGACGTCCGGCCTGTGGACCGGAACAATGTTCATTTTTTTTTTTTTTTTTTTTTTTGCACCTGTTATTTTTATATTTTTAATAAAAAATATCTTTGGATTTTTTTTTAAAATTTCTTATAAGCTTTAAATAGAATTTTGGGTTGTGTGTTTGATTATGAGTTGTAAGTTTTTGAATCAAATATCATATATCACATCATTCATTTCAAACTCAATTCAAAACTCTTTTCAAAACTCATAACCAAACAAATTTTCCACACTCAAATCATAATTCCAAAACTCACAAACTCAAAATACAACTCTATTCTTAAATCATAATTCTAAAACTCTACCAAACGCTATCATAGTATCTCCTCAAAAAAGCCTTAGTCAATAGACCCAAATTTGGGTATGAATTAGTTTATGCCCCATAACTTAGGCCTTGTTTGGGGTGTCCTAAAAAAGTCAAAAAGTTAAAAAGCCACTAATTCACTATCCTATTTAAGTCATATCATCTTATTTAAGTCACATCACCTTCTACCACATCATTTCAAATCCAACCCATATTTTATAAAAAAATCAAAAAGTACACTTATTTAGAACATTCCAAACAACTCCTAAGCCAAGCTATGAAACCCAATAAAGTCATTCATATGGCCACTCAAAAAGCACAGAAAACATTACAAATCCTCGCTCCATCCAGTTATTCAGGAGGCAATTTTAGTGCATATATATATAAATCTTGCTCTATATGTCTAGGTATATATGTACACACACACATATACATAGAGAAACAGAAGAAAGAAAATGTCCAAGGTGGCTTAAAGGACAACTGATGGTGAAACAGAGTCCCCTCAAAAAGGCCTTAGCCGAAGACCAGATTTGGGACCGAACCAATTTATGTCCCCTAACTAAGCCAAGCTATGAAACCTTATAAAATCATTCATATGGCTACTCAAAGAAGCAATTTTCAACTCCACATTTAACTGGAAAGAGAAAACCCTAAAAATCCTTGCTCCATTATTCAATATTAAATTTTAACCTCTATATGTCTAGGTATATATATGTACACACACACACATATAGATATAGAGAAGAGAAGGGAAATGTCCAAGGCTGCTTGGAGGACAATTATGGTAAAACAGGAAGTCCCCTCAAAAAGGCCTTAGTTGAAGACCCAGATTTGGGTTCAAATTAGTTTATGCCCACTAACTAAGCCAAGCTATGAAACCTTATAAAGTCATTCATATGGCTACTCAAAGAGGCAATTTGTGGTACCACCTATGAAGCACAGGTACGGGTACAAATACGGATACGGATACAGGTACATCGATATGGAAAATTCTTTAAAAAGTAAGGTACAAGTACGGTTGGGTACATCAATTTTTTTTAATTAAATTATAGCTAAACATCCAACATACAAATCAAAGTTTCAATATCAAAACTGAAAAGAGAATAATTTGTCTAAAAAGTTATATAATTCTTTCTTTTTCTTTTTTGATTGTCTAAAACAAGATGCAAAATAGAGTAAAACCATGACTCACGGATAAAGGGTGTTGGAAATAAATTACTTAATATTTTCAAAATTGAAAAAAGAATAATAAATGCTGCAATAAATTCTAACAGCTGCAACAACAACAAAAAAAAAATCACCTCGCCATACCAAAATGTATTTGCCGTACCCGGCATGTATTCGGCGTACCTAGTATGCGTACTGCCGTACCGGTACGCATACCCACACCCAGTAAGTACCCTATACTCGTACGATACCATTTTTAGAGTATTCGTACTTCATAGGGTACCACATAAAACAGAATAGAGAAAACCCTGAGTGGGCATGAGAGAGAGAAAGAGAGAATAAACAAAGGGCCTTACTGGAGGAGCTGCTACAGAGAGAATTACCTACACTTTTAAGTTGCGCGACATTTTTGCTTAAAAATAATTGAGAAGGCCGAAAACCTATTTGTTGTTCAACAAAATACATTTGTATCACAAGCAGTAATAGAGCACATCCAGTCACGTGCAGAGTCATGTTGCCATGTAAAAAAAATATAAAAATGATAACGCCGTCGTCATGGATTGAACCCAAGTCATCTGCTTGATACATGAAAACTCACCACCACTATACTACAAGTTTGTTATCAACTCAACTCCACTTAAATATTCATATAAACACAAAGGCTGTTTTTGTTCAAGGGGATAGGGTCATGAGATTGGATTATGTATCATGGCCAATCCTGAAAACCACGTTTGGACACAAAAGTGGGCTGGACTATACATGCAATCAGCACAAATGCAGCTACCATGTCATTAATAGAATTTAGTTATAAAAAATCACAAAAATAAACTTATTTGTCAAAAAATTGATGTATTAACCACTTGAACTAAAGAATATTATTCAACCAGTTTAAATTATTGTAAAAACACAAAATGAACCTCAGATGTACAAATGTTACAAACAATCAAAAAAGGAAAAAAAAAAACTGAAACTGATGGTACAAGAAAAACCAGAACAGGACCAAAAAAAAAAAAAACAGAATAACTTCACTACCAGTAAAAATTGGAGTCAAGGCTGTACATGACCTAAGAGGCTCATGGCAAAGACTCCAACAAGCTCCATTACTATAAATTACCATCACAGTACTATAGTACTGGCCAGTCCAACCTATACATTTCTCAATGATGCATATAGTGTAGGTATAAACAATTTTGATATTGAATGTGTAAAGTGCCTTTAAAATTGATTAAAAATAAATTTAATGAAAATAAATATAACAAATACAATAAGAATAAAATTATTATACTTATATCCGAAGCAATTTAACAAAGGAACAGAGAAAGGTAACAGTTCCTTACCCTCAAACTGATTCGGACAGAGTCTGAGAGATTCTTTCTCTCTCTCTTTAGTTTGTGCCTCTGTCTGGACCGAACGACAACTGTGTATCCTTGTACCGTTCGGTTATTCGGGAGGCAATTTTAACACACACATATATAAATCTTGTTCTATATGTCTAGGTATATACATGTACACACACACATACAGATACAGAAAGAGAAGGGAAATGTCCAAAGCTGCTTGGGAAACAATTGATGGTGAAACAAAGAGTCCTACAAAAAAAGCCTTGGTTGAGGACCATATTTGGTTCCAAATTAGTTTATGCCCCCTAACTAAGCCAAGCTATGAAACCTTATAAAGTCATTCACATGGCTACTCAAAAAAGCAAATCTGCAACACCACATTAAACAGAAAAGTGAAAACCCGACAAGAGACAGAAAGAGAGAATTACCAAAGGTGCTTATTGGAGGGCTGCTAGAGAGAGAATTACCTAGGGCTTTAATTTGAGCAACATTTCTGCCTTAAAATTCTTTAAAAGGAAAACAAAAACTCCTATTTGTTGTTGACGAATTACCACACAAGCAGTAGTAGAGTACGCATGCATCTAGTCACAAGGAGAGAGACGTTGCTATGTCAAGCAAAATATGTGTCGTGCCAATCCAAATCTGACGTTTGGATCAAAAGTGAGCCTTAAGATTAACAGTTCCTCAAACTGTATATCTCCATATTTGGACTACTGAGTCCAATGGAGGGGTGAGATACAAAATGGGAGGATCAAAGAGATCCAGATTAGGGGGTTTTTAACCAAAATATCCTCAAACTATGGTTATTACTCCATGTAGTCCAAGTGATTCCAAATAAACATGAGATTACTAATCTTCTTCCTAATCCAGTCACATAGTCAAAGGGCATCTAAAATATTTCCATCAAAGCTTGATTTGTCGTGGGCAATCCATGAGTAATAGAGAAGCAAAGCACTGAAATTTGAATGCAAATAAAAGGGAGCAATTATTATGGGCATTGGGCATACATAGTAGACTTTGCAACAGGTTTTTCATTATAATGGGAAAATATATATTTTTTGTCCTATAAAGCATCATTCACCTTATTGTATAAAATTTTCCTTTAAAATTTGTAGGTATTTATATATAATATAATAATACGCAAAAAACACTACTCCACTCCACCCAACCTACTTTGATAGTTCAATTCTATATTTATTAATAATCAAACTTAGGTAACGACATTAATCTGTGTTTGTCTTGAAGAAAAATCTAAAACTTCAAAACTTTAAACCTCAAAATCATCATCATATGCATCGACAACAACCATATCAGCAAACTGTAAATATAGATTATATAACTAGCAGAAAAGTTAAACTTCACAAATCCAATAAATAGAAAAGAAAAAAAAAAATTACATCAAAATGTGCAATTCAAAACAAAAAATCGATAAGAACAAACTGATAAACGATAATCATAAATCCGAAGATACAAATCTAAAAGAATCACATTTATGATACAAATTTCAAGAAATATAGATCAAAATCTACAAAGATTATACAGGGGAAAAAAAAAGAAGAAGAAGCAATTACCTTTCAGAGATCTCAATCAAATCGAGCAAATTGAAAAAGAAATGAGAAAATTTTCGAGTGAGATTAGAGTCAAAAAGAAAAAAACACACTCTCTCTCTCCTCCTCTCTGTGTGTCCCGGGTTGATATCTCCGCCGTAGGGCCTCAAAGGAGACTACGAACTATACTTTTTTTTTTTTTTTTGTCGAATCTACCGGACGATTATTCTGATTCGCTGCTTAAGCCTTTCTTAGCCGTTTGATTTTCTGACTATTTTAACGGCCCAGATTCGAGTTTGTCATACATGACAATTTTATATATTATCCGACCCGATTCTTCCGACTCAATTATCCGAATGACGTGGCAATACAAAAAGTGAACAAAATTTGACCAGCTCCATGGGTTTAAATTGGGCCCGGCTTGGCCAATCTGGGCTCGGGCTAGCCCATGTTGGGCTATTCGGGCTCTCATCAAAATTTGGGACGGGACGGGTTAACCTACGGATTAGAAAATTAGGCCTAGGCCCAAGTCCAATAGAGTATTCAAGTATTAGGCGGGCCGAGCCTCAGGACGGGCCAGCGAGTCTGGGCCTGGGCTCAGGCTTAGGTCAGACTTGAACATATTTTTAAATTTTTTTTTCTATTTTTCTACCAAAATTTTATTCTTTTCTACTAATAATGACACTAGGCCATGGAAAGGTCGGGTTTTGAGCAGGTCGATGGGTCGGGACCATAGGCCAAATCAGGCTTTAAAATGACGGCATAGGCCTAGGCCCATGGTCCTAGGCTGGCCTCGAGTCTGAACCTAACTGAGTCAGGCCCACCCCGAGCTATAGGTGAGCTTCGAGCTGCTCACGGGCCATAGACCATTTTTACACCCGTTAGCTCTAGTGCATAATGCAAGGTCATAGGTTCGAATCATTTAATAGGAGGTTTGATATTTTTTTGGTAACAAAGTGATTTGTACCATGGAAAAGACTATGTTATATGGAAAATAATTAGGTATTTCCAAAATATTATGTGGTTATATTTTTTCATTAATTATCAATCATTCAATACAAAATTATAATATCTTACCTTCTCCACCAATCATATTATCATGGAGCACTATATGGCCGTACTTCCAAACTACCAAATAATCACTCATGTTACACACCCCTCAAAGGTGTGTACTATATGTAGCTTATAAGTTATAATTAAAAAAAAAAAATAACATAACTTTATATTTTCTAAGTCATAACTAAAAAATAAAATAAAATAAGTCATAATAAAATACCACATGAGGTATAACTAAAGATCTCATGAGTCTATAATTAAAATAATGTTATAATTAAAGAAGAAAAATTAGTCATAACTAAAAAAAGAAAACGATATAAATATGAGTGCATATGGTACACCCCTTTCAAAAGATATGTATAGTAGAATTTTCCTAAATTTATACAATTTATCAACAGTGTTACATTTACACAAAATCTTCCCCCACAAACCCTCATGAATGACATGGCAAGGTTGGTGGGAAGGTTTTGAGAGCACGTTTGGTAAGATGGAATGGACTAGAATGGAATGTCCATTCTTTTTTTGCATTCCTTTTCCCTTGTTTAATATGTCTTATTTAAGTAGGAATAGTCTTTCCATTTGAATGATTATTCCAATAAAATGTGGGAATGTCTATTCCTTCCTCTAACCTAAGAAATGACCATTTTATTCCATCATAGAATTACCATAAAATTTATTTATTATTTTTTTATTAGCACTTAAAAAAAATTATTATTTAACTACTACCACCATTTCGTTCTCCTACCACCCTATCGCCACCGCCATCATCACCATCACCATCACCACCCTATTGTCACTACAACCACCACTACCACTACCACTACCACCACCACAACCACCATACCACCATACTACCAGCACCATTATCGTTGGTCGTTGCAACTGTTGCCATCACCACTATTATCGTTGGCCGTCGTAACTACTACTGCTGCCACCATAACCACCACCACCATCGCAACCACAACACCACCTTATCACCACCACTAAGGCCACAATAATCTACTACTACCATCCTATTATCATTGCTATCACTACCACCAATGTCGCCACTACCGCCGCTATTACGACTCACACCATCACTTTCACAATTATCAATATTATCATGATCTATATAAATTTTTACTAACTTGTTAAAAAAATAAATAAAATAAAAATTTATTCCATTCCATGAGTTAATAGGTATAACCAAACATGAGAATGAGAATTATTATCTTATTCCTATGCCATTCCAAGTTGGCAATCAAACAATTGAATGGGAATGGACATTCCATTCCATTCAACTTTGTATTCCATTCTCATTCTCATTCTATTCTCATTTCATTTTATTCTATCATACCAAACATGCTCGAGAAGAGATGAGTGTAGAAGTATAAGTCACAGCAAGAATTTTCACTTTTGGCGACTAAATTTTTAGTCACCAAAAGTCAATTTTTAGTCGCTGAAGGCTTTTAGCGATTAAATTATTTGGTCACAGCATTAGTCGCAGAAAAATTGTCGGGAAAGGTAATTAGCAACTAAAATAATTTTAGTTGCCAAATGTATTCAATTGCCAACTAAATTTTTAGTGGCCAAAAGGTTAGAAATAAAATTAAATAGCACATTTTCGGCGACCAATTTTTTTTTGTCGCTAAAAGCTTCACTTATTGTCAAAGACCAAACATTTAGTCACGAAAAAAATTTAGCTACTAAATTTATTAGTCGCCTAAAGTAAATACTTGTGTTTTGGCTACTAACATTTTAGTCGCCTAAAGTCAAATTTTTTTGGCTACTCAAATGTTAGTCGCCTAAAGTGTTATATTTTTGGCTACTAAAATTTTATTCGGCAAATAGTTTGTGTTTTGGCTACTAAACATTTGGTCGCCTAAAGTCCCACATTTTTTGCTACTAAATTTTTAGTCGGCAAAAGGTTTTTTATTCTTCAACTTTTATTTTCAGCTACGAAATATTTTAGTCGCCAAAGGTTGATTTTTTTTTTTGCTACAAAACTTTTAGTCGCCAATGTTTGATTTTTTTGTTGGCTACAAAACTTTTAGTCACCCAAACTATTTTCTCAATTTCTTTTTAGCTACAAATTGTTTAGTCGCCAAAAACATAATCTTATGTTTTATCACAAAATTATAATTTTTCTACAACCTATCTATATTCCATTCAACCTATAATACGTATATAAACAAATTGATACATATACTATATATCAATCATTCCACAATCTGCATCCCTATACAAAAAATAAATAACTTTAAATGTCAAATACAAACCAATTATTGTCCAATCTAAAATAATAATTCCATACAAAATATAGAATCATACAAAAAGCAAAGCCCTCCGTATACAAAAAATACATTTACTAATATGCGAAATGACTATTTGGCATGGTACAAAGTACCATCGTAATCTATACCACGACAAAAAGGTGATCTATATACCACGACAAAAGTTTTTCTATATACCATGACAAAAGGTCATATATATGTACGACAACACATGGTTATATATGTACCACGATAGAAGGTGATCTATATACCACACCAGTAATTATTAGTTGGTTGCCAAAAGTTTTCTGTATCGGTAATAGTGACCTACACAAAAGCCAAGGACAACAAAAGTATTAGTTATATACAAAAGTGAAATTTCTTCTCCATAATGCAAAATGGATTATCTACAAGTCCATGCAACAAAGCCATCTACAAAAAATAAAAAATAAATAAAAAATAAAAAATAAAAAATAAAAAATAAAATAAAATAAACACAATTGGTTACAAAATATCAATTCAGTTAGCCATAGGGAAAAAAGGTTCTAACATGCATTTAAGGTAGAACAATCTACAAATGTTTTCTTGGAAATAAAAACATATACATATGTATCATGCAATATTTATTCCAACCAATTGCACAAATAATCTATTATGTTATTTCTTCATCCTATAAATACACAAAGGCAATTATTAGAATACGTGGATGTTATTTACATAAAGTTGTCGCTCTTTAAACTAAGTGTTAGGCGTATTTCGACTAAGTGTAAGGCATTTTCGACTCTAACTCCCAATCTACGGGTCCGAATTAAATTCCGTCTATTGTCACAGGTCCTATTTGTCACGGGGAAGTTGTTCGTGACAGCCATACTGTGGTTTGGGGTCTGTTTTGAATTTTCGCCCCCAAAACGCCACTTTTTGACCAAGTTTAAGCCGTTTTCGGCTCTAACTCCCAACCTATGGGTCCGAATTACATTCTGTCTGTTGTCACAGGTCCTAATTGTCATGGGGAAGCTGTTAGGAATGGCAACAGGCGGGTTGGGGTCGAGGATGAAACTTCCTGTCCCCGATCCCCGAAGGTAGAAAAATCCCCGTCCCCGCCTCCGATCCCCGGCGGGGAACCCATCACTTCTCCCGCCCCCGTCCCCTAATGGGGATCAGGTTTCCCCGACCCTGAAACATCTCCGATAGATCTGTTCAATACATACACACATACACACACAACAACTGTTCAGATCACAACAATTATCAATCAACAACAACAGATATATATAACTTAAAAAAATAAAATTGTTCATTAACAACAAATATATATATATAGAGAGGGCAACAGAGGCTTCATGGTTCACGATCTGTTCAGATCGGTGGCAACGGAGGGCTTTACGAACGGAGGGCTTCTTCACTTCTTCAGATCGGTGGCAACTGTTCTGAGTCTGCGTGAGTGAGTAAGTGAGTGAGTGAGTTAGAGGGAGAAATCTGCATGAGTGAGTGAATGAGTGAGGGAGATGGAGAAATTTGCGTGAGTGAGTACGGAAGATAGAGAAATCTGCGTGAGTAAGGAAGAGGGAAAGAAAGAGGGAGAGAGAGATTGGTGAGACTCAGAGATCTGAGTCAGTGAGTGAGGGAGAGAGAAGTGAGAGACATAGTGAGAGAGTGAGAGAAGTGAAATTGTGAAAGTGAATGGGGTTTGGTTTATATATATATATATAGGGCTAAAATAGTAATTTCACTTCGGGGATAAACCGGGGCCGGGACGGGGACGAGGACGGGCCAGGTACGGGGCTGGGACTCTTATCCCCGTCCTCGGTCCGAAACTGATCGGGGATTAATTTTTGAATACCATCCTCGCCGCGTTGGGGACATTTTTCAAGGAAAAACCGCTCAAATCGGGGTCAGGGGGTCGGGTCCTCGTCGGGCCGGGTTCGAATTGCCATCCCTAGAAGTTGTTCGTGATAGCCATACGGTGGTGAGAGGGTTGTTTTGAATTTTCGCCCTCGGAATGCCCTTTTTCAACTAAGTTTAAGGCGTATTCGGCTCTAACTCTCAACCTACGGGTCTGAATTACATTACGTCTGTTATCACAAGTCCTATTTGTCATGGAGAAGCTGTCCGTGAGAGCCATATGGTGGTTCGGGAGCTATTTTGAATTTTCGCCCTTATAATGCCATTTTTCGACTAAGTTTAAGGTGTATTGGGCTCTAACTCCCAACCTACGGGTCCGAATTACATTATGTCTATTGTCACAAGTCTTATTTGTTATGGGGAAGCTGTCTGTGAGAGCCACATAGTGGTTCGGCGGCTGTTTTGAATTTTCGCCCCCAGAACGCATTTTTTGACTAAGTTTAAGGCATATTCAGCTCTAACTCCCCAACTATAGGTCCGAATTACATTCCGTCTATTGTCACAAGTCATATTTGTCATGAGGAAACTGTCTGTGGAAGTTACACTATGGTTCCATAGCTGTTTTCAATTTTCAACCCTGGAACGCCATTTTTCGACTAAGTTTAAGGCGTTTTTGGCTCTAACTCCCAACCTACAGGTCTGAATTACATTCCGTCTATTGTCACAGGTCCTAATTGTCATGGGAAAGCTGTCCGTGATAGCCATTCGGTGGTGAGGGGGCTGTTTTGAATTTTTGCCCCCAGAATGCCATTTTTCGACTAAGTTTAAGGCATTTTCGGCTCTAACTCCCAAACTAAGGGTCCGAATTACATTCGGTCTGTTGTCACAGGTCCTAATTGTCATGGGAAAGCTATTCGTGACAACCATACAGTGGTGAGGGGGCTGTTTTGAATTTTCACCTCCGGAACACCATTTTTCGACGAAGTTTAAGGCGTTTTGGGCTCTAACTCCTAAACTACGGGTCCAATTTATATTCCTTCTATTGTCACAAGTCCTATTTATCATGGGAAAGCTATCCATAAGAGTCACATGGTGGTTCGGGGGCTATTTTGAATTTTCGCCCTCGGAACGCCCTTTTTCGACTAAGATTAAGGCGTTTTCGGCTCTAACTCCCAATGTGCGGGTCCGAATTACATTCTATCTGTTGTCACAAGTACTAATTGTCATAGAAAAACTGTCCGTGATAGCCATACGGTGGTGAGGGGGCTGTTTTGAATTTTTGCCTCCGGAACACCCTTTTTCAACTAAGTTTAAGGCGTACTCGGCTCTAACTCCCAAACTACGGGTTTGATTTATATTCCGTCTATTGTCACAAGTTCTATTTGTCATTAGGAAGCTATGTGTAAGAGTCATATGGTGGTTCGGGAGCTTTTTTGAATTTTCGCCCCCAGAACACTCATTTTCGATTAAGTTTAAGGTGTTTTCGACTCTAACTCCCAACCTACGGGTCCGAATTACATTCCGTCTGTTGTCATAGGTTCTAATTGTCATGAGAAAGCTATCCGTGACAGCCATACTGTCGTTCGGGGGCTGTTTTGAATTTTCGTCCCCAGAACGCCATTTTTCTACTAAGTTTAAGCCGTTTTCGGCTCTAACTCCCAACTTGCGGGTCTAAATTACATTATGTCTGTTGTCACAGGTCCTAATTGTCATGGGAAAGCTGTCCGTGATAGCCATACGGTGGTTCGGGGGGCTATTTTGAATTTTTGCCTCCAGAACGCCTTTTTTTGACTAAGTTTTAAGGCGTATTTGGCTCTAACTCCCATCCTACTGGTCTAATTACGTTTGTTATCACAAGCTCTATTTGTCATGGAGACACTGTCCGTGAGAGCCACATGGTGGTTCGGGAGCTGTTTTGAATTTTCGTCTCGAAATGTCCTTTTTCGACTAAGTTTAAGGCGCATTAGGCTTTAACTCCCAACCTACGGGTCCGAATTATATTTCGTCTATTGTCACAGGTCCTAATTGTAATGGGGAATCTGTCTGTGACAGCCATACAGTGGTTCGGGAGCTGTTTTCTATTTTCGCCCTCGGAACGCCCTTGCTCAACTAAGTTTAAGGCATATTCAGCTCTAACTCCCAACCTACAGATCCAAATTATATTACGTCTGTTGTCACAAGTCTTATTTGTCATGGAGAAGCTGTTCGTGAGAGCCACATGGTGGTTCGGGGGCTATTTTGAATTTTTGCCCCGGAACGCCCTTTTTCAACTAAGTTTAAGGCGTATTCGGCTCTAACTCCTAATCTACAGGTCTGAATTACATTACGTCTATTGTCACAAGTCCTATTTGTCATGGAGAAGCTATCCGTGATAGCCAGATGGTGGTGCGGCTACTGTTTTGAATTGTCGCCCCCAGAACGCCCTTTTCCTACTAAGTTTAAGGCGTATTCAGCTCTAACTCCCAAATTACGGGTCCGAATTACATTCCATCTATTGTCAGAAGTCCTATTTGTCATGGAGAAGCTGTCCATGAGAGTCACACGGTGGTTTGGGGGCTATTTTCAATTTTCACCCCAAGAATGCCATTTTTCGACTAAGTTTAAGCCGTTTTCGACTCTAACTCCCAACCTACGGGTCCGAATTATATTCCGTCTGTTGTCACAGGTCCTAATTGTCATGGGGATGCTGTCCGTGATAGCCATACGGTGGTGAGGGGGCTATTTTGAATTTTCACTCCTGGAACGCCATTTTTTGATTAAGTCTAAGGCGTTTTCGGCTCTAACTCTCAACCAACGTGGCCGAATTACATTCCGTCTGTTGTCACAAGTCCTAAGTGTCATAGGGAAGCTGTCTATGATAGTCATACGGTGGTGAGGCGGTTGTTTTGAATTTTTGCCCCCAGAACGCCTTTTTTTGATTAAGTTTAATGCGTTTTGGGCTCTAACTCTCAACCTATGGCTCCGAATTACATTCTGTCTGTTATCACAGGTCCTATTTCTGAAGATGTGCTAATTAAGGTGTTCTGTCAAGGTCCTATATGTTTTTTTTTTTTTTTTTTTTTTTTTTTTTAAGGTTTATCATTTAATGAAATTTCATTGTTATTATAACATACAAAATTTGCATCATTCAATATTCTCGCTGCTCTTCATCTAATGAATTAATGTGTTATTTCTTTTCTCCTCTTATTTGTATAATGTCAAAACAATTCCAAGTGGTCCAAAACAATAATGTCAATATGTGTAGTTTTTTTGTAGAACTTTTAGTATCATATGAATAAAATTCTTCTTACCAAATACGACGATGACCGTCTGAACCTTGCAACAAAGTTGTGAGTCGTAAAACCACGTCATTTAGATGATTAAGTTTTTCTTGTTGTGCCTCCCCTGCTTTTTTTCTTTCTTCTACTTCTTTCATTAGCTCATCTCTTTCTCTTATCATCTCTTCACGATCTTTCAGGTGACACTATTCTTGTTGTCTATTGGGGAGAGTGGAGGGCAGGGTGGTGGTGGTTATTGTTAACTCTTTGTATTTCAAGTAACAATAATGGTCTCCTTCATATTGTTATCACAAACGTTTAAGATTATAAGACATTCATGCATGTATACTTAAAATTTGAGATGGCATTTTTCCTTTTCTATTTCATTTCATTTTCTGTGTCTACATGTGTGTGCGCATTTGTGGATATGGTGGTCAAAGGCAAAGGTAGGCCTAGCTGAATTTTGATTCTTTATTTTTATAAATTAATGTAGAATTTTATCAAGATTTTTCAGGGTTTTACAGATTGACCCCAATGGAATTAGAAAAAAATACAAAAAATCAAACCCTCTGCCCCTCACTCAATTGTATTAGGGAGGGAACAAAATTTATGCAAAACTTTTCAGGTTCTCCCTCCCTCTCTCTCTTTCTCTCACTCTCTCTCTCTTTAATAAGGTTATCATGTGTTTTGATAGCACATACAATGAGGTTATCATGTTGCATTTAGAAAATGAAAACACGCAAGGTTGATTTTTGTTGAAACAATAGAATTAACGTCCCCAAGTTATATTTTTTATTTTTGACAGGTTGCATAAATAAATAAACTGACATAATGATGACTTGTTGAATGACCCCACTAAATGAAATTCCTAGCTGCACTCTAACTGGTGGTGCGGGGACAGCTACGATGAAACCAAGTCTGCAAATGCCTCAAGATGAGGAGTGGAAAGTGTGGAGAAGTGGTTTGGAAATACTCTTCAGATCCTGTGAGGCACTGGTGATCCTCAGCTAGTCACCTGAAAAGAGGAAAACTCCGGTCGGGGGTGCCGGGATTAGCACTTCGACGGACAAGTTAGTTCAGACACTCAAGATAACTTCTTCTTTAAGTTAAGTGAAGTGATTCTTACATACCTTTCTGGATTTGCGGTTCTTGTATTTATACTCACTTTTTTGGGCCTCGGGGCCTGAGCCTACGTTTATCCTATTCACCTTACATTTATTCGGATCTACTGACCCTCATTTATTCGGCTTTGTTAACGTATTCGGCACCCTAGTTACGCAGTACGAAGCCGAGTAGTATCCAGTTTCTGGGGTACGCGTCTCCCGACTCTTCCATTTATTCGGCTCCCACAATTGCCCCCCAAGCACTTCACTGACGACAGTTAGCTGGAGTGCTTGGTTTTGAATTTCGAAAGGTCAGAGCCAAAATTCGGCGGCTGGCCTCATCGTTATGCGGATACCTAAGCGCACTTCTTTTGGTTGTCGTGTCGACTTCTCCCCTTTGCACATATGTTCATTTATTGCGATTTAAAATTTTGACACCCTTTCGTGTATCACGTCACGCTCATCGCTGGTTTGCCTTTTGGATATTCCCCGCAACTCTGTTTTCCGATATCCCCTTCGTCTTTTGTAAGTTCTCTCCTCCTTTGCTTTGAGGACTTTTTCTGGTTTGTTCCTTCCTTGGCATATTCTTACAAACTGTAAGTCATGGCGAAACATTTGAAAGACCTCCTCTCGTCAGATCGAATCGCCGGCTTTAAACGCCATTTCTCCATTCCTGATGATGTCCATTTGTCGCTTGTGGCAGACGGCACTCTTGATATGGAGAGGGATGACGAAACCGCGATTGTCTTTCCCCTTTTGTCAATTGCAGAGGGTGGAGTCCATTTCCCTCTTCACTCGTTTCTTAGGGCTGTGCTTCGCTACTGGGGTTTAATCCCTTCCCAACCTAATGTGAATTTCTTTAGAATCATAATGGGGATTATAGCGCTCAACCGTCGCCTAAGAATTAACCTTGGCATTCCAACCATCCGGCATTCTTATGCCTTGGCTAAGTCTTCTGGTCGGCACGGGCGTTTCTTCTTCCTTAGGGCCAAGGATATCGACCATCATCTGGTTACGATGCTTTCTAGTTCTGGAAAACGAGTTGATGACGTTATGGTCGTTGTCCAGGGTAACTGGGAATTTGGCGAAGGGGAGGATCACGCCGACCCTATTCCTAGACGGAGGGGCGAGCTAGGTGGCTGATTGCCTTCTCGCTTTTGTTTTATTATTTGTTTGTTTTTATTGTGAAGCCCCTTCTTTGAAATGTGACGGCTTGTCTTCTGCAGGGAGCGTTTTGAAGAAAGTTCTGCCTTCAACTGACGGCACCGTTCTTTTGGATATAGAAGTCGCGCTCAAATATTTCGGCCGTCGAAGTCTTCAGAAACAAGGGAGGTCGGCGCATATTCTGCTTCGTTACGAGCCGACATATACGACCTTCTCTGCGGCAGAAAATATCCCTGTTCCGAAGGGCGAAGATTCTCTTATCGCTCTTATTTTGTCTGACTTCAAAAACCTGAGGCAGGTTGGTTTTGAAGGGTCCGATTCAGAGCGGGACGTGGCTGATAGCGAATCGGATCAGTCTGAGACTGAATCTGACGAGGTATTGAATTCGGTCGATCCCCCATCTACTGGCCGAGGGGATCTTTCACTTGACGGCGTTGTTCACAGTTTGGAGAGTATTCCCGCCGCAGACCACGAAGACATGGCAGGGTTAAGCCTAACACAACTTGCCAGGAAGGCGAACGCGGAAAGGTTGGCTGCGAGGCGAAGAGCGGAGGCCCTTCCGTCCGAAATACCGCCCGCCACCGACTCTCAATTCTCCCTGCCTGTTAGCGGATCAGAGTCCGTGCGCGTTGAGGTTGAAACGGCGGAAAATCAAAATGCTGAATCTTCTGTGATCGTGCAGGCCGGTCAAGAAGTTGAGGCGGAGAAACGCCCTACCGAGTTTGAGGCCGGCTTAGAGGAACATGACGGCAAACGTCCTCGATTAGAGGGATCAGGCGTGGTTATTCCTTTTGTGATTCGGCCGACGGTAAGAAATATACCGATTTCTTCTGATGCATCGGCGCTCAAAGATCCAGAACTCGCATTCAGCTTGGCCACGTCCATGTCGTTGCCGTCTGACAAGGAGGCTTTCCGGGTGGAAACAGATCTGAATGCGACAGCACTAGCCGCCCAATTGGCGCTTTTGGTACATAGTCGAACTTAGCTTTACTTAATCCGAATACTGTTAAAGTTAAGGTTCTAAATGCTTGTTTTGCAGACCGTCGGATGGATAGCCGATTTGGGCCGTCGCCATCGCGACGCCGTCAAAAAGATTGGCCATCTACGCGAGGAAGCTGAGGGCCAGAGGAGAAGGGCCGAGGTCGAGGCTTTGAGGGCGAATAAGGAAGCCTCAAGGGCCGACGCCGAGATGGAGAGGGCTCGTAGCGCGGATCAGTTGAGATCGGATGCCGAGAAGAAGCGGATGCGAGCGAAGATGCGCTCAAATTGGCCCAGAAGGCGATCTCCAGACTGGAGGCTGAGTTGGCTGAAATGAAGGCGGCGAAGGAAGCGGCCGACTCGGAGTCTTCCAAAGTGTTCGAGGCCGGGAAGAATGCTGGGCTTGTCGAGTACGTTGACCAGGTCCCCAAGTTTGAAAATCAGGGATACAAACATGGCTGGCTCAAAGCCCATGCTACTGCTAACGCTTCGTTGAATATGCCGATACCATATGAGCAAGTGGATGTTGAGCCATTGGAATCTGATTCTGATGGCTGATCCGGCCAACTGACAATTTTTAATTTAGTGTTTTTCATCTGTTGCTACAGTCATGAGTATATATATAAAACGTGAGTTGTGCTCAATAAATGTTGAATGCTATTTTATTTTTTTACTTTATTTTATTTTAGATCGGCTTCTTAATAAATCTGCCCTTGCCTTGGCCAGGGCGTGAGCTTGGGAAGCCGAATGGGCCTAACTCGCGGGTTGGCCAAGGCACAGACTGATCGGCCGTTTGCGCTTAAAAAGTCGGCCGATAAGATTAATAAATCTGCCCTTGCCTTGGCCAGGGCGCGAGCTTGGAAAACCGAATGGGCCTAACTCGCGGGCTGGCCAAGGCACAGACTGGTCGGCCGTTTGCACTTGAAAAGTCGGCCGAGAAGATTAATAAATCTGCTCTTGCCTTGGCCAGGGCGCGAGCTTGGGAAGCCGAATGGGCCTAACTCGCGGGCTAGCCAAGGCACAGACTGGTCGGCCGTTTGCACTTGAAAAGTCGGCCGATAAGATTAATAGATCTGCCCTTGCCTTGGCCAGGGCGCGAGCTTGGGAAGCCGAATGGGCCTAACTCGCGGGCTGGCCAAGGCAGACTGGTCGGCCGTTTGCACTTGAAAAGTCGGCCGAGAAGATTAATAAATCTGCCCTTGCCTTAGCCAGGGCGCGAGCTTGGGAAGCCGAATGGGCCTAACTCACAGGCTGGCCAAGGCACAGACTGGTCGGCCGTTTGCATTTGAAAAGTCGGCCGATAAGATTAATAGAGCTGCCCTTGCCTTGGCCAGGGCGCGAGCTTGGGAAGCCGAATGGGCCTAACTCGCGGGCTGGCCAAGGCAGACTGGTCGGCCGTTTGCACTTGAAAAGTCGGCTGAGAAGATTAATAAATCTGCCCTTGCCTTGGCCAGGGCGCGAGCTTGGGAAGCCGAATGGGCCTAACTTGCGGGCTGGCCAAGGCACAGACTGGTCGGCCGTTTGCACTTGAAAAGTCGGCCGAGAAGATTAATAAATCTGCTCTTGCCTTGGCCAGGGCGCGAGCTTGGGAAGCCAAATGGGCCTAACTCGCGGGCTGGCCAAGGCACAGACTGGTCGGCCGTTTGCACTTGAAAAGTCGGCCGATAAGATTAATAGATCTGCCCTTGCCTTGGCCAGGGCGCAAGCTTGGGAAGCCGACTGGGCCTAACTCGCGGGCTGGCCAAGGCACAGACTGGTCGGCCATTTGCACTTGAAAAGTTGGCCGAGAAGATTAGTAAATCTGCCCTTGCTTGGCCAGGGCGCGAGCTTGGGGAGCCGAATGGGCCTAACTCGCGGGCTGGCCAAGGCAGACTGGTCGGCCGTTTGCACTTGAAAAGTCGGCCGAGAAGATTAATAAATCTGCCCTTGCCTTGGCCAGGGCGCGAGCTTGGGAAGCCGAATGGGCCTAACTCACAGGCTGGCCAAGGCACAGACTGGTCGGCCGTTTGCATTTGAAAAGTCGGCCGATAAGATTAATAGAGCTGCCTTGCCTTGGCCAGGGCGCGAGCTTGGGAAGCCGAATGGGCCTAACTCGCGGGCTAGCCAAGGCACAGACTGGCGGCCGTTTGCACTTGAAAAGTCGGCCGAGAAGATTAATAAATCTGCCCTTGCCTTGGCCAGGGCGCGAGCTTGGGAAGCCAAATGGGCCTAACTCGCGGGCTGGCCAAGGCACAGACTGGTCGGCCGTTTGCACTTGAAAAGTCGGCCGATAAGATTAATAAATCTGCCCTTGCCTTGGCCAGGGCGCGAGCTTGGGAAGCCGAATGGGCCTAACTCGCGGGCTGGCCAAGGCACCGACTGGTCGGCCGTTTGCAGTTGAAAAGTCGGCCGATAAGATTAATAAATTTGCCCTTGCCTTGGTCAGTGCGCGAGCTTGGGAAGCCAAATGGGCCTAACTCGCGAGCTGGCCAAGGCACAGACTGGTCGGCCGTTTGCACTTGAAAAGTTGGCCAATAAGATTAATAGATCTGCCCTTGCCTTGGCCAGGGTGCGAGCTTGGGAAGCTGAATGGGCCTAACTCGCGGGCTGGCCAAGGCACCGACTGGTCGGCCGTTTGCAGTTGAAAAGTCGGCGATAAGATTAATAAATCTGTCCTTGCCTTGGCCAGAGTGCGAGCTTGGGAAGCCGAATGGGCCTAACTCGCGGGCTGGCCAAGGCATAGACTGGTCGGGCGTTTACACTTGAAAAGTCGGCCGATAAGATTAATAAATCTGCCCTTGGCCAGGGCGCGAGCTTGGGAAGCTGAATGGGCCTAACTCGCGGGCTGGACAGTTGGCATCCGACTGTTGACGTTTGGGATTGCTGACGTTGCCTCGAGAAGGTTGCAAATATTGAAGGATAAATGGAGCGGGTGCACGCCAGAGGCCCTACTTTTTATTCAGAAAACTGGGGAGGGACGAAGATTGACTGAATCAGACGTCGCAATGAGTCGCAAAAGTGAGCCTACGCGTTCGGGAAGAAGAACGTCCAAGGATCGGGTGACACAGCAGTCCCTTAGTTATCGAAGCAGATCGCCCCGAAGGGATAGGCAACCGAGAATCAAGCCTAAAGCGACGCCACGGTGTAGACGTCCCCGAACGCCCCGGGAGGGATGAGTCCCCCGTTCCGTTCATCTTGGGCTCACTACAGTTCAGGACTCAAATTTCACGGTTCTTAATCTGAACCAAAGAGTCCAAATCCGGCAAATCGTTTTGAGAAAATAGATTTTTGAAAGAAGTGCCAAACATGGACTGTTTTGCCAGATACAGAGTCGCCACCTAAATATTTTATTTTGGGAAATTTAGGAAACCTTGACTCGTGCCTAAGGCCACGTGTCCCTCATCACCAAAGTTGCCTCAGCTCGGGAACTTGGGTACGATTGGGGAAGGTCACTTCGTGAGCACCCCCGCTCGCCCGATCAAAGATCGGCCTCTACTAACCATGATATCTAGTTTTGAAAACATTATGCGTTCTTATTCCGGTTATTAGCCTAGATTTACTATGTGATGCGCACAGCATACAAGTATAGATCGGGTCGCCTGAATTGGAACAAAACATTTCATGTTTGTTTTTTTTGAAAGATGGTTCGCTACTCGCAAGTAGGCTTGAAATGCAGATTTTGCCACCCTCGGGTGGGCTTAGAAAACATGGTTTTGCCACTATCTAGTGGGCTTAAAACTCACAGTCAATGCATTGTTCCAATCCAAATAACCCAACCTTCACCCACAGGCACTCAGGCAGTTATATCACATAAGCAAATAGCCTCATGGCAAGCATGCTATCATGGCAGTCACTCACACACATGCAAGGATGCTAAAGCATAAAAACTTACCGAGTACTCCAAGCCAAAACAGAAGCTAATTAGAAATCATGCATGATCCTAACTATACAAAAATGCCTAATGCAACACATGCAGGAATGCAACTAAAATAGGCTCGGCTATTCTAAACATGGCATATGGAATGCTACAGCTAACATGTATTCAACTTAGAATTGAAATACAAATGCAGTTAGTATGATGCGCCGAGCCCGGTGTATGCAAAACAGATGAATGAATGTAAACATGCTATCATACTGTATGCTAATTGAAATATGCCCTAATCTAACCATCATAAGCTGGTAAATAAAAGGGAGAAAGACGTGGGGTTGGAAGACATACATCACACGCACGCACACTTATTACAGTTGTGCCCTCACTCGGAGGGTCCGAATAAATAATACAGTCCCAAATAAATAATACAGTCCAAATAGATACAAAATCCTAATTAATTAACAAATTAATCTAGGAAAGCAATAAATGGCACGCAAACTAGGGGATTGCCTCGACTCTGCTCCAAATGATGGATGATGCATGCTCGAGTTGCTTGGCGCGGAAATCCATTGCGACGCCCCAATTAGCCTCTGTTTACAATTGAGCCCGAAATGTTACGCGTAGTCCCAAAAGATTGCCGGTTTTTGATTTGCTGCAACAGAGAGCAGGAAAGGGGCATGGCAATGTATTTTCACATATGTATGCTTGACTACTCTTCAGGGAGCGTAGTCCTCGATCCTCGTGCCACCAATCGCGCATCTCGATGCATGATGGCCGAGGAGTCGAATTGCACGACTCAATATGGAATGAATGCACACATAAACACAACAAGACCGAGACTCCATCATGGATGATTCGGAGTGTCGGTGACTGGGAATTGAGACACGTTCCGTCACTCGAAGTACGAAACGTCCCTCGTTTCCCGTGCTCAGGCTAACTCCTATCCCAAACACAATGCAATATGCATGGCATGCATGAATGCAACTAATATACAACCTAGCATACACAATGCTATGAAATGGCATACACAATGCACGATGTAACACGGCATACACGATGCTCTAACATGCAACCTAGCATACGCAATGCTATGAAATGAAATGGCATACGCGATGCATAATGGACGTACACCAACATGAGTGGGCCTCAACCACACTCACATCAGTGGCCATTAGATGGAAATGAGACATTCGAGATGCGTGCATACGTGCACGCGAACCGAGGACCTACCTTAAGGCACGAATGCCACTCTACCAAAGCATGGTAAGGCATGGAATATGGCATACAAACATGCGAATTTCAGCACTAAAATATGATGCTAAACAGCCCCGAAACATGGCAATATGGCACCCGATGCATGAGATGAACCCCGAAACTCAAAATTAGGCATACACAATGACCTATAGCTATACAAAGCATGCATTATTTGATCATGAAGCATGAAGACAGAGTCAAGGCAGTCCCAAAACATGAACTTTCTTAGTTCAAAGCATAGCCAAAAGGTGCTAGCAAGATAGGCTAAAGTAGTATGCAATTCTGACTAGCAAACATGGATTATATGGAAAGTACATGAAGCAAGTGAGAACTCACCAAACTAGAAAAAATCAGTGAACTAAACATGCCAAAATATGCCCAAATAAACATGGAAAGGCAGCCAACACATGCACAAATGAGGGGCTCCTTTGGAAGGGCATACAAGGGGTTATTAAGCACATGCAAGATAGACATGAAGTATGACCAAAAAAACTCTGGAAATCAAATATGGTAGTCCCAAAACTCACCAAATTGACCCTGAAATGTGACTTCAAAGCATGCAAGATAGGGTCTCTTTGAAAGGCCAAAATGACCACGAAACAAGTCAAGGTGAGAGGGGGTCACCCCCCTCTGATTTGGAGGCTCAAAATAGTGTGCTAGCCACTAAAAATCCACTGGATTTCAGTGGCTAGAAGGCCAAATAAAGCATGCAACCAGAGCTTAGGTATACGGCTCAAAATAAGAGGGAATCAAGCATACAAGAAAGCATGTGACCTCAAATAAGAAAATGCCCTTAATAAAACATGAAGATGATGTCAAAAAAAGGCTTTTTACAGTTTATAACAAGTCTCAAAAATGAACACAAGTAGGGCTAATCTATCATGCAAAAATGGCCCTAAAAGAGAGAATAGAGGCAAGGGACAGAATCTGGACCCAAATGGCAAAGATCCCTTCAACAAAGTTGAAGAGGGGCTCAAAACATGGCACTTTACAGTTTACATCAAGTCTCAAAAATGAACACAAGTGAGGCTAAATCATCATGCAAGAAAAAGGCCTAAAAGAAGGATAAAGAGACAAGTGGTAGCAGCTGACCTCAAACAGAGGAGAGACCTTCAACAAAGTTGAATAGGAGCTCAAAAAAAGACATTTCACAGTTTATGATCAAGTCCAAAACAGCTCACAAATAAGCCTAAAATATCATGTAAAAATAGGCTTAAAAGAGAGTTTAAACACAAAGGGTGAGTAGGAGACCTCAAACAGGGAAAGACCCTTGATCAAACATGGAGATGAGCTCAAAATATGATCATTTACAGTTTGGGTCGGAGCCCAAAAATGCAAGCAAAAGGAGCTAATATATAAAGCAAAATAAGGCAAGAAAGAGGGAAAATGGGACTCACCCTTGTAGAGCCAACCTTCAACAGTTCTTGGACCAGGTTTGGGGGCTCTCAACCTCTGGAAATCAGCTTCAAAGGGCTGGAATGGAGGATGGAGGTGTAGTGCTATGAGGTGTAGGGTAAAGGGTATAGGAAGCTTAAGGTTTTGAGGTGTGGAAGAGAGGGAGAGGGAGAGTTGTATGCAAGAGCCTTAAACAATTTTTTGTAACCCCTCAAAATGGAGTTGGGGGGTCTTGTTTTATATAGGGAGGAGTGGAGGAAAGGGGGGGAAAATCAAATTCAAATTTCCTCCTCAAAAGACCCCCCATCGGATACAGGATCTGGGGGGAAACAGAGGGTACATCTGTAAGGAACCAGGTGAGGGGGTCATGGCCGGCCAGGTTCAGAGGGTTCAGGTGGCCGGCCGGCCACCTCCCCTGGCCAGCCGGCCAGGGTCAAAAGGTTCAAGCAAGAAAAGCTAGCCGGCCACCAATATTGGTGGCCTCCCATGTGTGCACAACACAGCTATGTGGTTAAAACCCTGAAAATGTAACCCAATAGAGAGAAAAACCAACTTTTTAGAGGGGTTCAAAAGGGTCAGGAATAATTGCTGGCCGGCCATGTCATATTGGTGGCCTCCCAGGTGTGTACAACACAAATATGTGGTTGAGGGCTAAAGAAAGTGGCCCGGGAATGGTCAACACCAGCTTTCTAGCAAGGAAAACGGGCAACGGAGAGCGATGAAGGAATAAAGCTGGCTTTTCGAAACAATTGCTGGCCTCCCACCCTTCTACAAGCTTCCTAGCAATGAAAATGAGGTCTCCACCAAAAATGAAACAAAACGGATGCAAAACGAAGGTTCGGGGGCCGAAACATGTGGCCCGGAGCCCCGAAAACTGACTATTAAGCACCGGAGGTGGCGTTCGACCACGAAGTTGGTCTCTCGAGCCACAGTGTCCCTCAAAAGGGAGGAAATAAGATGCATGCCAAAAATCGAAGCAAACGGAGGTGGTTAAGCGGTCCCGAACCGAGGCACACGGCCGACGGCTCCGAAAATCGGGAACCGGGCTCCAAACGGGAAAAATGGCCTACGACCACGAAGCGTAGCCTACGGCCACTGAGAGATGATCTACGAGACCTCTCCCTCCCTTCGGGAGGAGAAAACAGAGAAAACGGAGCCTGGTTCGCAAACTGAGGCAAGGCACAAAAGAGTCCGGAAGTCCAGAGGCAAGGCTCGCAGCCGTGACTCCGCAACCACAGAACGAGCACAATATGAAACATCACTGAGCGCTCAGTTGGTGACGTCTGAGCCTTAAGGTCGGTCAAAAATGGGGTGTCTACACACGGCCGTTAAGTTTTGCGGTTTCTGTGAGGAATAGACCAATGACGGAGGCAGATTCTATCATCAAAGACCCAAATGTGGCAGTTGAATTCGCTCGACAGATATTTCCGCCGGAAGTCCAACAATCGATGGTCAGACGTCGAGATTTCGAAGTGTTTCGAGACGGCATCCACGGGGCCGTGAAAGGACTATATATTGCCTACGAAGTCGGCATACGTCTGCGAGAAGCGCGACGTGAGAGCGAAAAAAAGGATGAAAGGAATCGCAATTTGGAGGTTCGCGCGGAAAAGGCTGAGCGTGAACTTCGGGAACTGAAGAATGTTCGAGCCAGTGCGTCGGTTGCGACCGATCAATCTAAATTGGTTGGTGCGGAGAGAGGAACCCAACAGACCTCGGGTTATGAAAAGGGGTTTCAGGATGGCCTGAAGTTCGGGATAGAGAAGACCAAACAAGACCTTGCCGAGGAGGTCTGTCGATGTGAAAATCGTGGATTCAAGCACGGCTGGATCAAGGCCCTTCAAAGCGAGGAATCCCTTGAAACCGCGGGAATTGATTCGGCCTTGCCCCTGTATCATCGCCATCACTTTCCTTATCCCGATTTCGAAATTGAGAAGAGCGACGATGAGGGTGCCGATTGAATAGACATTGCGCTGAATAAATAGAATTTCTTTTCTTTTCAACGTTTGTATTTGGTCTTGACATGTTATGTGTTTAATTAATCGTATTACTTCGTCTTTCTGGCTAGTTTTGTGTTATATGGCGTAAATGTTTGGACACGTATTGGCCGGTCTGAATTGCCAATGATTCTTATTGAATATTTATTCGGCCAATCAAGTGGTCCGAATACAAAGCTCGGAATGGCCAGTCGGGATATGCACGAAGGGCGCTCCGAATCTGGAGTCTTTATTTTGGCCGATCGTGATATCCACGAAGGGCGCTCCGAATCCGGAGTCTTTATTTTGGCCAATCGTGATATCCACGAAGGACGCTCTGAATCCGGAGTCTTTATTTTGGCCAATCGTGGTATCCACGAAAGGCGCTCTGAATCCGGAGTCTTTATTTTGGCCAATCGTAGTATGCACGAAAGGCGCTCCGAATCCGGAGTCTTTATTTTGGCCAATCGTGATATCCACGAAGAGCGCTCCGAATTCGGAGTCTTTATTTTGGCCAATCTTGGTATCCACGAAGGGCGCTCCGAATCCGGAGTCTTTATTTTGGCCAATCGTGGTATCCACGAAGGGCGCTCCGAATCCGGAATCTTTATTTTGGCCAATCGTGATATCCACGAAGGGCGCTCCGAATCCGGAGTCTTTATTTTGGCCAATCGTGGTATCCACGAAGGGCGCTCCGAATCCGGAGTCTTTATTTTGGCCTTGGAAGGCTTAATCAGACCTTATTAATCAAGGCTTGGGGGCGAACTTGGGGAAACGAGAAACTTTGTATTACAAAGATGGATCACGTACAAGTATCAAGCCCACAAGTCGGGTCAATGATAGAATTTACGCAAGTGTGTAGAATTCCAAGGTCGTGGCAGGCTTCTTCCTGTCATGTCTGAGAGCCGATATGCCCCTGTTCCTGCGATGGATTCAATTTGATAGGGGCCGTCCCAGTTTGGACCCAGTTTTCCATCGGCCGGTCTTCGGTCGGCAGGAAGTACCTTCTTTAGGACAAGCTCTCCTGGCATGTATCGGCGCAACTGAACTCGCTGATTGTACGACTTGGCGAGCTGCTGCTGGTAGGGTGCCATGGATGCCAGGGCGCGATCTCTTCGTTCTTCAATTAGAATCAGATCTAGGGAAAACATCATGTCGTTTCGGCCCGTGTCAAAAACTTGCGATTTCAGGGTTGGGAGTCCGATTTCCAGGGGTAAGATTGCCTGGGTTCCGAAGCATAGAGCAAACGGCGTTTCTCCGGTGGATCTCCTTGGCGTAGTCTGATGAGCCCACAATACACTTGGCAATTCTTCTACCCATTTGCCTTTAGCTTTTTCCAGTCTCTTTTTGATGCCGTCCAAGATGGATTTGTTAGAGGCTTCGGCCTGACCATTGCTTTGTGGGTAGGCCAGTGTCGAGAAGTAAGGCCGAATGCCATATTTGCTGCATAACTCTCGGTACATGCCACAATCAAACTAGGTGCCATTGTCTGAGATTAGAGCTCTCGGAATGCCGAATCGCATTATGATGTTTCTCCATACAAAGTGCTTAATGTCGGCATCTCGTATATGTGTTAGAGCCTTCGCTTCGACCCATTTTGTGAAGTAGTCTGTCGCGATATCAAGTCCTACGATATTAAGAATCGTTTGTTCCCTGGGGCCCTGGGCAATGGTCCTATGATATCAAGTCCCCATTGAGCAAAAGGCCAGGGGCTGGTGATAAAGTTCAACTCCTCGGCAGGCAGATGGGTTAATGGGGAGAACTTTTGGCACAGTTCGCACTTTTTTACATAATTCTCCGCGTCAGCCCTCATTGTCGGCCAATAATACCCCTGCGTTATAGCTCGATGGGCCAGGGAGCGTCCGCCGGAATGGGCACCACAACTGCCCTCATGTATCTCTGTCAGAAGCTCTTCCACTTTGTTGGGGTGTACGCATTCCAAATATGAACCAGAGAGGGACTTTTTATAAAGTCCTCCTTGCAGATCCAGATAATATCGCAGGGCTTTATTTCGCAGCTTGTGTGCTTCTTTTTTGTCCTCTGGGAGTTGTTCAGAAGAGAAGAATGCAGCAATGGGGTCCATCTAGCTTGGTGCGGATTTTATAATATTGATATGGATTTCTCTGAAGGACCAATACTCGGCTCTAGGATGAAACCTACTTCGATGGTCCGTTTGATCTCAGAATTGATGGCGGAGGCTAAGCATGCCAAGGCGTCCGCGTGTGTGTTCTGATCGCGCGTTATTTGGTTCAGTTCATGATGGTCGAATTTTGCTAGCAAGGAATTGGCCGTTTTTATGTAGGCCGCCATACGGTCGTTTTTTGCCGCATACTCCCCCTTTAGCTGATTGATTACCAACTTTGAATCATAAAATACAAGCAGATGCCGAGCGCCGAGAAGGTGCGCATTCCGCAGACCGGCTAGAAGGGCTTCATATTCGGCTTTGTTATTTGATGCTTCGAAGCCAAGCTTGACGGCCTGCTCGATCACTGCGCCGTCTGGAGACATGATTATAACTCCGGCGCCACTGCCTCTTTGGTTAGATGATCCATCACAGTATAATTGCCAAATATCCTTGACATAAATTCTCCAGTTCTGCTTTGGTAGAACCTCGGCCTTTGGTCGAACATCAGGTTTGAAGTTGGCAAGCTCGCCTGTGAATTCGGCAACAAAGTTGGCCAACACCTGCCCCTTGATTGCAGTTTTAGGTAAAAACTGAATGTCGTATTGGCCGAGTTCAAGAGCCCATTTTGAAACACGTCCCGATGCTTCTGGACTCCGTAGTACCGATCGGAGGGAATAATCTGTTAGCACCCCAATCCTATGTCCCTGGAAGTAATGCATCAATTTTCTTGCTGCCATGACTAGGGCTAAGATGAGTTTTTCCAGAGGGAGGTAGCGTGTTTCGGCGTCAACCATTGCCTTGCTCACATAATACACTGGCCGTTGCTCACCCTCCTCCTCCTTTAACAGTACGGCGCTGACGGCCCTATCGGAAACTGCCAGATATAGGATGAGTGGGTCACCAGCGGCGGGTGTTGTCAAGAGAGGTACTGTGTGGAGGTACGTCTTGAGCCCGTTGAAGGTTTCTTCACATTCGGCGGACCATTCAAAAGCCTTACCCCGCCGTAGTGTCTGAAAGAATTGTCGGCACCGATCTGTAGATCGGCTGATGAATCTGTTAAGTGCAGCGGCCATCCCTATCAACTTTTGGACTTCTTTTACTGAACGGGGGGAGCCGAGTTCCAAAATTGCTGTGACCTGCCTCGGGTTGGCTTCGATTCCTCGGTGATTGACGATGTAACCCAGGAATTTGCCAGAGCCGATTCCAAACGCACACTTGGAAGCGTTCAGTTTCATTCTGTATTTGCGTAAGATGCTGAATGTCTTTTCTAGATCGGCTATATGATTCTGTTCTTCTTTGGACTTGACCACCATATCATCTATATATACTTCCATAGTGTGGCCTAGTTGCTCTTTGAACATGGCAGTGACCAGTCTTTGGTAGGTTGCCCCTGCATTCTTCAGCCCAAAGGGCATAACTTTGTAGCAATAGGTTCCTCTTGGGGTGAGGAAGGCAGTTTTGTCCTGGTCATCTGGATGCATGGCGATTTGATGGTAGCCTCTGTAAGCATCGAGGAAGCTCATGCGTTGGTGACGTGCCGTTGCATCGACGAGTTGGTCGATTCTAGGTAGAGGAAAACAGTCTTTGGGGCAAGCTCTGTTCAGATCCGTGAAGTCGACGCACACTCGCCAAGTCCCATTTTTCTTCTTCACCACCACTGTATTGGAAAGCCACGTAGGGTAAGTAACTTCTCTAATTGCCCCGGCGTCAAGCAGTTTGTTTACCTCCTCGACAACGGCGGCAGTGTGCTCCGCGGCTGATCGTCGGCCTCTCTGTATGATCGGCTTACCTTTCGGGTCGACATTCAAACGGTACTGTGAAACTGACGGGTCTACTCTCGGCATTTCGTACGGAGTCCATGCAAAGACGTCAAGGTTGTTGAGCAAGAAAGAGATCAGCTGCTGCCTGTCGGCCTGATTCAGAGAGGCGCCAATCATGAAGAACTTTTCTGGGCTGCCATCAATGTCAACTCGGTCTAAATCTTCTATGGCTTTCTCATTTGGATTCCGCCCAACGTCATCCAGGATTTCCCGATTCGGTACCTCAATGGAATTTACTTGCAGTTCCTTTGGCGTTCTGGCGGCGAGGAGATAACATGCTTGTGCCGATTTCTGGGATCCGCGGATTTGCTCAATGCCGTGTTCTGTTGGGAAACGCAGCAGCTGATGATAGGTGCTTGGGACGGCCTACAATGTATGCAACCATGATCGCCCCATGATGAGATTGTACGGCGACGGCAGCTTGACGACCAAGAATTCCACGTCCACCGTTCTGGAACCTGCTCGAACGGGTAGGCTGATCTTTCCCAATGGGTACTCTGGAGTGGCGTTGAAGCCGAATAGTGGATAAGGGGCCGGAGTCAGGTCTGACTCGTTGAATCCGAGTTTGATGAAGGTTTTATAATACATACCTCCGAGGTACTGCCCTGGTCGATGAGAATGCGTTCGACGGTGAACCGGTTGACGCGCAGCTCAACAACCAACGGATCGATGTGAGGGAGTGATACACCGATCAAATCAGACTCATCAAAGATGATACTTGGCGATTCTCGGGGCCGCTTCGCTGGCGTGAGCTGCTGTTGGGGACCTGGATGTGATTGGATCGCATGTACGGCCGGGGCTGCTGGCAGGCTGTATATCATGTGGACGGTATCAAGCGGAATTGCATCATGCGGAGGAGCAGGTGTTTCGACCACATCCTTCCGGGCGCACTGGTGAAGACGTTCGTCATTCGCCAACACCGCAGGGGGATCTGTCATCGCATAGCTGCCGTCAGTTGCTTGCTGCGGGGCCCGGGATCGTCGATCATCTGCCCTCGGTGGTTGCTCAGAAGCCTGGCGTACCGTTCGTTTGGATTTTGATATTTCTGAGGCCAGATCGCGACGAAGGCGTTCGTTCTCAGCGATGATGTTGTCCAACCTCTGTTTGGTTTGCCTAGCTTGCGCCATGGTCGCCTGTATTGTATTTTGCGTTGGGTTTGACGATGAGCGGAGGTCTGAGGCTGGTCTGGCTGCGATGATTTGTTGTCCAAGCGAGTTGTCGGTGGCCATCGGAGGATCTTCAGTCACGCCTGCCATGGATGTATTTGAGTATTCCCACAGACGGCGCCAGTTGTGGAGAAGTGGTTTGGAAATACTCTTCAGATCCTGGGAGGCGCTGGTGATCCTCAGCTAGTCACCTGAAAAGAGGAAAACTCCGGTCGGGGGTGCCAGGATTAGCACTCCGACGGACAAGTTAGTTCAGACACTCAAGATAATTTCTTCTTTAAGTTAAGTGAAGTGATTCTTACATACCTTTCTGGATTTGCGGTTCTTGAATTTATACTCACTTTTTTGGGCCTCGGGGCCTGAGCCTACGTTTATCCTATTCACCTTACATTTATTTGGATCTACTGACCCTTATCTATTCGGCTTTGTTAACGTATTCGGCGCCCTAGTTACGCAGTACGAAGCCGAGTAGTATCCAGTTTCTGGGGTACGCGTCTCCCGACTCTTCCATTTATTCGGCTCCCACAGAAAGCACAAAGATTGATCATCAATTATGCCTTGGCTAGTTAGTCCCCTAACAGGTGATAAACTTATTTTGTAAAACCTCAAGCTATCATACAAAAACCACAATCTAGGCAAGCCAAAAAAAGCCTTTGACAGTAACACTCAAATTACACTTAAAAAGATTTTCATTCATTTTTTACTCTTTCCAGTGATTCCCAATGTCATTTCTAACTAGTTGCACTACATGGTTCAACATCAACATATAGAGTTCAAATAGTTACATAATCATAATTAGTTAGCCATGAATGGAATAGCTTACTCTAGCCACAAATAACTGGTACCCAGTGTATAGGAATCAGCTATTTCAACCAACAAACGTTGCAAAAGCAACATACTTTTCTAAATAGAACGTAGACATAACACTAAAGAAGAATATCAGAAGAACTAATACCCTCCAACCTACACTTAACCCTAATAGTGAACAAACAAACTAACAAATACAAAAATTTGTGCTACCTTGTTGCATTTTAGTCACTAGAATAATTTCAATTTCATAGATAAAATAAAAAAAGGTCACTAGATTTAAATTCTGACAGCATTCCTACCACTAGACTATATGATGAACAACCAACTTCAACACGCGAACCATTGAAAATAATTATACCATGATGTTCACACTTTAATAATGGTCCTGACAAGGTGAGATCACACTTAAAATCATTCAAATTGAGCAATTCAGTTCCTATCAGTATAGAAGGAATTTTCAACCATACAAAATAGTGATGTAACTGAAATCCTATGTCTCTCAAAATCTTAAAACACCAAGCAAGTGCCGAACAACCATGTAACCAAATCAGCTTTAAGATGCTAAGATACTCAATTTCCAGAGAAGCAACCTACTTCTAATAGAAATCAAACAAAAATCAAACCAATTTTGGACATGAAGAATAACATAATTTCATAGAAATCAAACAATTCAACCAAACCCATTTACGAAATCAACACAAAATTAAACTAAAAAAATTATATAAACCCTAGATGAAGTGTGAGACATGGGGAAATAGAGCAAGGTAGAGAGAGAGAGAGAGAGAAAAGAGAGATGACTCAAAAGAATGAGAGAGAGAGAGAGAGAGAGAGACCCAGATTGACAAAGAGGGAGAGGACCGAGAGCAACAGAGAGAGAGGGACAAGAACCTGTGATTTGCGGCAGTGGAGGTGGTGACGTGTGGCGATGGCGACATGCGACGGTGGCCAGCAACGGTGAGGTGGTGACGGTAACTGAGCGTGCATTTGGTTTGGTGTACTGGTTTGTGTGTGTTTGTAAAACAGAACAGAGAAAAGATTTGTGTGAAACAAATAACAGGGAAGGGTGCCAATATTTCCCTCTAAAAAAAATTCCTTATCTTTAGCGACTAAATAAATATTTGTTGGCAAATGTAATCAATAGCTACAAACAGTTTGTAGTTGTTTGTTTAATATTGGCTACCAAACATGTTTTTGTCGCCAATAAGTACCCATCTCCGATTACAGTTTTTTAGTCATTGATGGTTGTAATAAATAAGCCTATTTTTGGCAACTAACAAAAATTTTGGTTAGCAAAATGCTACGTATGCCAACTAAAACCATAATTAGTAGCCTAAAATGTAAACAAATGCCGACTAAAACTTTTTTAGTCGCCCATTGATATATTTTTAGTGACTAAATATTTTTTTAGTCGCCAATAACTAATGTATGGCTACTTAAAAAATTTAGTAGCTAAAAATTCAATAATTACAGACCAACAGGGAAATTTGTTGGTAAAGGTCTAACTTTTGGTGACTAAAAATGTTTTAGTAGCCAAAAGTGGTCACCAAAGGTGCAGATTGTTGTAGTGAGTCATTAATTTATCTTTTTTTTACCACATCATTTGGCGGGATTTGTGGGGAAAAAATTACATGTGTAATGGCTCGGATTCTAATTCGTATCGGATTGGTGTAAAGTGGTGCCCGTCACCTTAAAACTTGTATGGTTGTCAGACTCTTGGTATTGATGGGTTGGCAAATGAACTTTAAATATTATAATTGAGGACCCTTGGGTGATGTTTGGAACCTTGATTGAAGCCTTAACAAAGTATTTAGGCAAGATTAGATCAAAAACCCCAAATATGAGTTTTCTTTTTTGAACAACCTTCACTCTTTTGCCCTTTTCTCCTTCCATACTTTGAATTTGAATGTGAGGCTGGACCCATTGGAAAGCTTGTTTCCAGGGCTTCGATTTGGACACATGAACGACCTAAAACGGAGTCCAAACGAGAACGTTATACTTATTTGAATTTTGCATTTCTGTACTGAAAGCATACTTGCTCGAGCGAGCTGTGCGATTTTCAGAGATTCTGGGAGCTTATTTTCTACGCTCGAGCCAAGCTTCCTTCGCTCGAGCGACCAGGTCGCTAACAAACATTATAAAGCGACTTTTTGGCCCCAAAATCTTACTTTTTCCATCATCTCTTCTTCTCCCCTCCTTCATGTTCAAAAACCTAGCCCTCAAAACTTTGATTTCATCATTTCTTACCAACCATCCTCCATGGATCTTGCATCAAAGATGAAGAACAAGAGAAGATCAACATTTTCAACTGATTAGACTTTGGATTTTCGAAAGAATGCTCTTGATCTAGCTTCCTTGCTTCCAATCTTGAGGTAGGGATACTTTTACCCTAGTATTTCTTTATTTTGAAGAGATTTCATGGTATTGTTGTGACCAATGAGCTAATTTGAGGATATTGTTAGATTAAACCCATGTTTTACATAAATAAACCATTTTACTTGATATTGCTTGAAATTTCTTAAATCCTTTTTATAAAACATGTATATAAATGTTGTTGAAATCCATATCTATGATGAAGGAGAAAAACCCCCAAATTTGGTAAAACCTTGAATTTTCAATTTGAGTAGAAAACACTAAATTGAATGGAATTTCCTTTGATTCAAGGAATATTATGAATAATAAAGAGATGAAAAATGTGAATGTTGATATAGTAGAGGAATTGTGGTTAGGATGTTATTATCATTTGAATATTATGTGTTGTTTCATCTATTGTGATAATGGATGCTTATTGATGAAATTGAAATGTGATAAAATTATTAATTGGGCATGAGTCCGGGTAAGAGTCGGTTTTGGAAAAATGTGGTGTTGTGTTGGTACCCGTACGGGGAGTTTAACAAGGTGCCCAAATGCCCTGTCTAGGCTTATCACTGGACGAATATGGGAAAGATGTTTTTGGGTGTCCACACAGTCCTGCCGTATTGTAGTCGGCAAAAATAGAAAAACGGATGGTTTTCTTGAGAAGCCCACTTCCCGCCGTATAATAACCGGCAAATGTGGGGATGGTTTTTGAAACTAAAGCAACTTGTGTTAGACTCTTACATGGGACTCATGGTTTGTTTTCCATTGATGTGATTGTTTAAATGTGTGTTGTAAAGGTGTGAAATGTTATTGTCTATGCTTAATCGTTATGTATTTATATAATTGGTGAAGATCATATGTGTTCATAACTCCTTATTATGTTTTGTCTCAAGAATGCTATAAATTTATTCGAATGATTAAATACTTGGTTAAATGTATTCCTACTGGGCATATAGCTCACCCCTATTTTATTTTTCAGGAAATAATGTTGTACAATTACAGTGGTGACTTGAAGTAAGCAATGTTGAGATTGACAATTGAGAATATTTTGCTGTAAAGACTTATAGTTTTGTACTAGGATCTATTTTATTATTGTCTTGTACACCCATGGGGTTCTTTTGTTGTAATTGTCATCTTATTTGTAGAACATGAGATTGGGTACAAGGTTTTATGGTCATGTAAACATGGAAATTATAAATTTAAGTATTAGTCCAGTGAACATGATGGCTTTTGGAGTAAATTGTTATTTTGGTTGTGATGGATTCTTGTATGAAATAGTAGGGCGTTACAACATGAATGAAACATTTTTCATAATTTATCACTCGTTGCATCTATCGCTTAGTGATTCTGTTGTCCACTCCACCTTTCCCATCCTTTTCATTTAAGAGTAATTAGAGATGGCAACGAGACATGCATAGATAGGGAACCCTTATATCCCACCTTTACCCTCGTTTATTGACTATTATTCCAAACCTGACCATACCCGTTAGATTAATGAAATGTCTATAGCCATATAATTAAATCACATTTGTTATAAATAATAATAATAATAATAATAATAATTTGATCTAATGACATTGTTACATGGATAAACAAGTTAAACTTGAACTTGGGCTTGGACAAAGAAGTTTGAGTTGGGATTGGGCTCATGCTGAAGTTTGGGGGAATTCTATTTGAACCCAAAATATGTCTTAATATGCCCAATTTAAATTCTTATTATATCTTAATATAAATTTACTAATAAGGACAATACATATTAAACTTTAAAATAAAATATTTTTTTTCTCATGGTACACCCTAATTAGTTATTTTCTATTCAAATCTCTGTATCTTCTTTCCCAAAGATCAAAGTTATTTCTTCTTCTTGTTTTTCTTGTTCTTGTTCTTCATTTTCTTTATCCTCCTTTTGAAACTCCAATCGATCCTACCAAAACTCACAATTATCATCATCATTATTATTTTTTATTATTTTGAAACCCTAAACCCGAGAAGAAAGTTTGAACAAAATCAAATAATGGATGAGAGTAATAATCAAAATAGTTTTTTGAAACAACCTATCAAAAAGGAGATAAGTATTCATATAAAGGGATTTCACAATTTTTGTAGAGCACCATCAATTATTTTTTTTTCTTTTTCCTCTTCTTCTTCATCCTCCTTCTCACAAAATAATTTTTGTAAAACACCATCATTATTTTTTATTTACACCCAATTTCTGTAGAAATTTTAATTTTTAGTCAAAAAAAGGTATAAAAAATAATTGGCGGTAGTCTACAAAAATTGTGAAATCCCTTTATATAAGTACTTATCTCATTTTTGATAAGTTGCTTCAAAAAACTATTTTGATTATTACTCTCATCTATTATTTGATTTTGTTCAAACTTAATTTCTTCTTGGGTTTAGGGTTTCAAAATAATAAAAAATAATAACATTGATGATGATGGTGAGTTTTGGTAGGGTGGATTGGAGTTTTAGAGGGAGGATGAAGAAGAAGAAGAAGAAGAAAAAAAAAAAAAAAAAAATAACTTTGATCTCTTGGGAAAGAAGATATAGAGATTTAAATAGAAATAACTAATTATGGTGTACCATGAGGAAAAAAAAATTATTTTAAGATTTAATATGTGTTGTCCTTATTAGTAAATTCATATCAAGATATAATAGGAATTAAAATTTATAAATTTAAATTGGGTGTACTGAAACATATTTTGGGTTCAAATAGAATCCCCTGAAGTTTGATATTATCAAATTTTTACAAGCTCAAAAATTAAGAATATTACTAGAACATATTTCAATAGATATTTTGTCATTCACAAATTCTCAGTTGGATAAATGTTTGGTATATAAACTTTAGGGTTAAATACATTGCCGATCTTCAAAGTATGTGATTTGTTCCATTTTAATATCTAGATATTTAAGTTGTGTGAATTTTCCTAACTTATTCATTTTTTGTTTAAATTTTCTAGCACCATTTCAATCCAAATTTTGTCCAATTATAAACCCATATATATTAACCCCTCAACTATGAAAATGTTACAATGGGAAAGGCTATAGTACACATTCCTATGCATCTTATAACTACAGTAGAAAATAATATAATTTCACACTTTCTGAGTTATAAATATATATATAAAAAGTCATAACCAAAATATCTTAAAATAATATCATAACTAAAGAAAAAAATTAGGCATAACTAAGGAAGAAAATGACGTAACTAATGGTGCATATATTATGAGGTATGTATAATAGAATTCTCTCTTAAAAATACATTTTTTTGGAGGTGATACGGACGGAATAAAAATAATACATTTTTATAATTGAAAGAGTCTATATATATGAATTTAAAAATAAAAATAAAAATAAAAATAAAATACAATAATATTCATTAATAATTAAAAGATATTGATTGATGTAATTAATATATATATATATATATATATATTGTTAAAACATATTATATGCTGAGACAGATTTTCAACCGTCAATGGTGGTGATGCTGCATTCTAGGGGACCATCAAAGACAACTCCAACTCCAACTCCAAATGTAATGGAAACATAGTGGTATGTAAGTGGTTGCCTACCACTCAATCCACTTCCTTCACTGCACATAAAAAAAAGTAGTTTTGAAATTGCTCATGATACTTTAGAATAATGTTATTTAAATATAAAAATTAAAATAAATTTTATTTTATTCTCTTACGATTTAATTAATGTGTGCATAATTTTTAATTATTTGAAATTAAATATATAACCTTCATGTGTGTTAAAATTTGATCACACAATCAAATAGAATCTTCCTTTGAGATTCAAGAAACAAAGTCGAAGACTATGTCCACTAGATGGAATCCCTAACCTAAAAATACGAACAAAATAACTAATTTGATTGCTACCAACCGGGAGCATGCTCTAACGATCAAGTCAGCAATCCATATCTCTTAAAGACAATCAAAAAGTAACAAACAAACAAACAAAGAGGTGGGATTAAGATTAAAATAGATGTGGGATCCACTATATGTTGTGTTTATTTTGAGAGATGGAGAAGGGATTCATAATCCCATTGGATTAGGATAGACCTTGGTGTTGGGATTGAGATAGAGAAGGTAGATGTGGTATTAGGAAATCAGTCCCATGGGATTAGGTTTTTTTTTTCTTTATTTCTTTCTTTCTTCAATGTTGGGCATTTTTTTTTAACATTAATGTTTAATGTTTTTGTATTTTTTGTTAAGTAAAAATCATAGTTTTATTTGTTTTAACATTTTATATTTTTTTTATAGGATAATAATTTAACAATCTCCACATTTTTCATTCTACCACTGAAAACAAACAGGAAATAACTCACAAGTTAAAACGTACATCTCCCCATGGGGGTGCCTCTCTATATATAATAATATGTGCCCTCATCTTACCCGAAGTTTAACTTCACTAGGACAGTTATTCCCAACAGGAATAACACTTAATCCAGGACTCATGAATAACCCTTAATCCAAGACTCCATTATTCTAGTTGGATTGGGATAAACCTCTCATCCAACCCAGGAATTTGCCTTCAATTAGGACTCAAAATCCTTCTCCAAATATCTCGATTCTAGTGGGATTAGATCGCACCTTGGCTATATATGAGGTACCGTGGCTAACAACCCACGTAGACAATTTAAAAACTATGTCTCCACAACCTCTAATAGTTTGTGGCTACCATCAAGCTTGTTAACTAGTTAAGAAAAAAAAAAACATTAAAATAGCCTTGTATATAATTAATTTATTATGCAAATCATGAATATTTTTGTCATTTTTCTTAGGAATTAAAATTCTCTTTAACCCTAGTATTTTACTTTATTTATGGTTTATTTCCCTGACATTTAGAAATGAGTTTATTGCTGGTAGTCTAGCATGTGTTTCACACTTGTTAATTTTGACAGAATGTCTAATGGTGCACTCTAATACACAAATGAATTATTGATGAAAATAATTAAAACCTTAAAAAAGTATCATAATTGTGCCAAATTTGTAAGGTTCAATGTATTTTTTAAAATATTAGGGGAGGTACAAAATGCCATACAAGTATAGATTTTATTATTGAAAAATGCTAATGACAATCTTGGGGTTGTTAATAGTATCAGTAGATGTGTAAAAATCTATTGCAACATATAAGGTGTGTTAAAAAAAAAAGAGATGCATAAAAATTGCATTGAGATTTTAACTTTTTGATGTTTTATTTTTCTTATTGAAAATCTATTGAGCTATTGTTAACATAATCACTTAGTATTCCTATTAAAATGACTTAAATCTAGTCATGAATTATGTAGAAAAAATTGAATTATGATCCTTTCCATTCAAAGTTGTAATGGAGGATTTTCATTATATTATCTAAAAGTTTGTAATACTCTTATATGATATAATGGAAATTTTCCATTACAACGGCATAATGAAGAGGATCTCAATCTAAAAAATTTTGTAAGAATATTCTTCTCCTTCTAACTAAAATGCTTAAAAATATACATATTTTAAATATGTTTTGCTTAGTTAAAACTGAATACATATAATCTAATTTTAATTTTCTTTTCCTTGACATAATTAAAAGTCAAACATGGCGTAAGTTTGGCGTGTTGGAACATGAGTGAAGAAGGTAGAGTCTTACATTGGATATAGAGTAAAAGAGATGAGTCTTAATATATATTAGATGTGCTCTCCACTTATAGATTTAAGCTTTTAAATGGGTATGAGCTCCAAATAATGTATATTTAAAAATTTGGCAAGAATATTCTTCTCCTTCTAACTAAAATGTTCAAAAATATACATATTTTTAATATGTTTTGTTTAGTTAAAACTAAATACATATGAACTAATTTTAATTTTATTTTCCTTAACAAAATTAAAAGTGAAACATGGCATAAGTTTGTCATGTTGGAGCATGAGTGAAGAAGGTAGAATCCCACATTGGATATAGAGTAAAAGAGATGAGTGTTAATATATATTAGATATCCTCTCCACTTATAGTCTTAAGCTTTTAAGTATGTATGAGTTCCAAATAATGTATGTTGGGCCTTGATATGGTATCTATAGACTCTAGAGTTTCTCTCTAATAGATTGGGCTGATATTGCGGTGCGCTTGTAGGCTCCCTAATTCCTTAACAACTGGTATCAAGAGCCAATGGCAGACGATCTATGGGCAGACTCTCTTGGAGCATCAATGTTCGTGGACTTGGGCAAGAAAATTCATAATGACTCTTGATGGAGTAAAGAAAATTCTTGGTACACATGGAAAGGTTGCACTGCGACAAGGTAGCTCTCAATGGAGTGTGTGCAAGTGGCTAAAGCTAGACTCGATATTGGAGAGTCAAAAATCAAGATTAAGGGAGAGTATGTAATGATTTACGATGAACTTGCTGATGATAGATCAAAACTTGAGTGGAAGCATGCAGAGACCCAATGTTTGGTTCACACATGAGGAAAAAATTGTTTAAGCATGTGTGAAGAAAGTAGAGTCCCACATCGGATAAATAGTAAAAGAGATGAATCTTAATAAACTTAAACTTTTAAGTGGGTGTGAGTTCCAAGTAATGTATGTTAATATTTGGCTCACACGTGAGAAAGAAATTGTTAGAGCATGTGTGAAGAAAGTAGAGTCCCACATCGGATAAATAGTAAAAGAGATGAGTCTTAATAAGCTTAAACTTTTAAGTGGGTGTGAGTTTCAAATAATGTGTGTTATGTTTGGCTCACACATGAGGAAGAAATTGTTGGAGCATGTGTGAAGAAAGTAAAGTCCCACATCAGATAAATAGTAAAATAGATGAGTCTTAATGTACATTAGATGAGTTTTCCACTTATAAGCTTAAACTTTTAAGTGGGTATGAGTTTCAAATAATGTATGTTAGGCTTTGATGTGGTGTCGGTGTACTTTTGTGGGCTCTCTAATTCCCTAATAGTACCAATAGAGATTCTCAAACTAAACCCTAAAAATACATTTAGGTGATGTTTGTTTAGACATAAGATTACGAGATTGGACTGTGTAACTTGATTAATCTTAAATCTCATCTTTGGATTTAAAATGTAATCCAAACTATATATCTCCTATTCAAGGGGTTATTAAGTCTCATCCGTAGTGATATACAAAATGAGAGAATTATAAAGAGTCTGAATTGAAGGTTTAAAAGATCATAATATCTTGTAGTCCATGTTTGATGACTCTAAATAAATATAGATTTTATTAATCTCATAATTTAGTGGATTCCAAATACAGGATAAGATACTTAATCCTATGACTAATAATCTTGGCACTACTAGTTACTTAAAAACAAAACAAATATGACATTAGTTTAGTCGCCATTGGATTGGGAAGGATAGATTAGGTACAAGATCGACATCATTTACATAAGGTAACTGTCCTCGCACTCCAATTGTCCACAATTAATTAATAAATTTTATTTGACATAATTATCTTTGACATCATTTGCATAAAGTAACTGTCCCCCATTTGAATTGTCCACAATTAACAATTTTTTTTTTTTTTGACTTCAAACTTAACCAAGAAAACCCTAGATATTAGGGAGAAAAAGATTTAAAAGATCCTTAGTTGCATGGCAAAGTTGAAAACACCATTGGGTGAATTGGAAAAGACATGTACACCAAAAAAAGTGTGGTGGTGTTAAATGCACCAATTGATATATCAATTATACTGTGTTTGGTTGGGAGATTTGGGGAGGGATTTGGAAAGAGAAAGGGAAAAAGTGCGTGAAACTAGGTGAAATATAGGCATATTTTATTCACATTTCACCTACCTTTTCCATTTTCCTTTTCAAATTCCTCCCCAAATCCCCCAACCAAACACAGCATTAGTGTACCAATATATATTATGACATTATTATTGACCACACTCATTGACAAATTACAAATATTCAAAACCTAAAATTATGTCGCAACATCCGTTAATACACAAATTAATATATCAATCAGTGCATATAATATTATTAAAAAAAGTGTATTGAAATAACTGATCTTTTATATTTTATCGGTATTTTATTCACATCTATTATTAGGAATAAAATAGTTCATGTTGATGATTTTGGTAAAGTGTATTTAAATTACTGATCTGTCCTATATTTTATCATTGTTACGAACAAAATATTTCATATTGATGATTTTGTTGAACCAATTGTTTGGTCATCCTAACAATACAGAAACAAAACACAATTGGGACTTACATGGACAATATATATATATATATATAATACACATAAACACAGCAAAACTAACGACATATTCTACCATGAAATATCATATATGCTCCATGAAGGGCTGATGAATAAAAGATACAAAGTTGCAGAGTTGGAACTCCCTGAATTAAATGGGTTTAAAGGATAAGAAAGTTGCTTAAAAACTCTTACATTCATACTTCTCAAGTTCCTATCCAATACATATATAGTACTCTCTCTCTCTCTCTCTCTCTTCTAAAATTAAGAATTAGATTCAACAATCAACACAGCCTCTCCCCAATCTGGGGAATGGAGTGTGCCGGTTGTTGGCCCCTGAACCCGGATAATCGTTGACCTCAACATCCATCCTTCTACCAATCCTTTCTTCCTCCATTCTTTCTTCTGTATTTGCCTGAAATTATTAAAGAAAAAAATACATTAGTACAATGCAAAATTTAACAGTCTTGAACTACTATATGACAATTATGGGACATCAAAAAACATGAATTAATTGAATTACCAAGTGGGTATTCTCTGAAACTCCATAACCTTGAGATTCAAGCATTAGATTTCTTGTTCCTGCACAAAAAAATGAATCTAATTAACTCATCATCATCAAGAAGAGAAAGAGAGAGAGAAAGAGAAGGAGGATTACTGGTAATTGGGACAGCATTCAAGTAGGTAAGGTGAGAAAGACATAAAAGAACAACTAGCAGACGAAGAAGAGTGACTTCCATTGCTATGACTCTTCTTCTATTGATGTGTTCTTGAGATGAGATGTTTGTTGTCTACAATAAATAAAGATATCTAGCTAGTAGTCCATTTATACATTGGTGTTGTGGTGGACACAATGGTTGTTAGTGATAGCGATCAAATCATGCAAATGTCCCATTAAGTGTTGGCCTAATGGGTGTCCATTCAGGTCTCATCTTTAACTCTTTTTAAGTGCTATTAATTTTTTACGCTGTGTTTGGTTGGGAGTTTTGAGAAAAGAATTTGAAAATAGAAAGAGAAAAGATGTGTGAAATTAGGTGAGATGTAAATATATTTTATTCATATTTCATCTACTTTTTCTTTTCCCTTTCCAAATCCCCCAACTAAACATAACATTAGGGCCACGCCCTTAAATTCTGCCCGAAATTTTCCTAATCCACGTGAAGGGAGCACTTTGCACGAGTTTTAAAATTAATCAAAGTGTGTGTAAACTGACTTGAACACTCGAGCATTAAAAAAAAAAAACCAAAAACAAAAACAAACAAACAAAGAAACCATGTAAAAGTCAAATAGTGTTATCTTAGCAGCAACAAAAACAATGTTGCGGTTGCATTGGCTTTATATATTGGTACACTCCACTATGCCTGGTGGAATTAAAATCACAGGGTGTCCATTCAGGAGTCAAGATCCCCTCCTTACACTTTTTACTTATATTTTTTACTTGTAAGGTCATTGGGTCTACTTTTAGGCTCAATTTTGATAATCCGAACCGTTCATATTTTAAGATTTGTTCAGTATATCATACCTGTAAAAAATCAAGTTGATCGGATATCAGAAAGCATGTGTTCAGAAAACTGTTTATTGAATTTTAAAAAAAAATAGTTTTTAGTTCGATTTTTCGGAACACATGCTTTCTGATATTCGATCAACTTGATTTTTTACAGGTATGATATACTGAACAAATCTTAAAATATGAACGGTTCGAATTATCAAAATTGGGCTTAAAAGTGGGCCCAATAGCCCTGCAAATAGGAAATGATGTAAGGAGGGGATCCATGCTCATCCATTTAGGTCTCATCTTTAACTCTTTTTAAGTATTATTAATTTTTTATGTTGTGTTTGGTTAGGAGTTTTGAGAAAAAAATTTAAAAACACAAAAAAAAAAGGTATGTGAAACTAGGTGAGATGTAGATATATTTTATTCATATTTTACCTACTTTTTCTTTTCCCTTTCCAAATCCCCCAACCAAACATAACATTAGGGCCACGCCCTTGAATTCTGCCTGAGATTTTCCTGATCCACGTGAAGGGATCACTTTGCGTGAGTTTCAAAGTTAATCAAAGTGTGTGTAAACTGACTTGAACACTCGAGCATAAATAAAAATAAAAAAAATAAAAAAAATAAAAAAAAAAACATGTAAAAGTCAAATAGTGTTATCTTAGCAGCAACAAAACAATGTTGCGGTTGTATTGGCTTTATATATTGGTACACTCCACTATGCCTGGTGGAATTAAAATCACAGGATCAGGATTTTTTGTAGTGGAATTTTCTGTAACAGTCTTATTGTGGGGATTTTAACGGCTCATATTTAATATTAAAGTAGAATTACGTTGTTCTACAGTATGTGATTTTAGTGTCATCTAACTCAAATTGTTAGATTATGTAATTTTGTTGACGTGTTATGTTAAAAAATATTGCAAGATCATTACAGAGAATCATGGCAGAGAAACTTAATTAAAAATCATATATGTATATGCAAGTTTCTAATATGTATTAAGCTAAATTATAATGATCTCCCTAAAATTTGAAGAAAATATAAGTAGTTTTTCAGTTTTGGTGTAATTATATTGACTTTTTTTTTTAGAAAAGTTAAGGATCATGAAATTTTTTTCATGAAAATGATCATGAAAGATTTATGATCTTTGGATTACCTTGATTAGTGTGTGGTGTTTTATTCTAAGTGTAATCCAAGGGTCACAAAGCTTTCATGATTATTTTCATGAAAGATTTTTCATGATACCTACCATTGTTGTTTTTTTTAGTATAACTAACAAGACCAAAACTAATACAACTAGTATAGAAACATTAAGATAATATATATATATATATATATATATATAAGTATAAAAGATATGACAATATTATTTTTCATTCGTATAATTAACCAATTATTCATGAGAAGAGAGTTAAATGTCTTGTAAATTAAAATGTTAAAAGAGCTTAATATAATTTTGATAAAACTGTGAAATTTATTGTATTTTTACCAAACTTCAAGAGACGTCAATGTTATTTATCCTATGTATTATTAGTTCACAATTGATTCACAATCAATACAGTCCATTCGATTACTATAACAATCTTAAACTTCTAAAATCATTATTTTTGTGACCGATACCGATACATCTTTTCTCATTACTATTTAGAACAATTTTGTGAAACATAGATGTGGAACATGCCATGTGGTTAGTAGTTGAAAGTGTGAACCATAGATATGAAATTAGAGAGTACTGGAAAGTACTGGTTGTGGTTTTAGTGGAAGGTATGATGGGCCAAAATAGGAACAAAAGATGGGCACACTAGGGCAAGTGGAGGGGTACCAAAAGAATAGTGAGTGGCAGCATGTGGAAGTTTGAGCTCTTGCACTATACTAAAGTCAAGGGTCTAGTGGATTCTATCATGATATTTCATGGGTTGAATTTTTAATTTATTTATTTTATCTCAATGGGGTTGAATTGTTAATTAACAGTCTTGAAAAGGCTCACAACCATGACTAACTGTGTGATTTGATTTCAATCCTGCATTCCCTAGAAGGATTTTGAATTGTAATTTCACAAAATACTTATAAATTTAAAGAAAATTTTAAGAATTCAATTATTAATGTTTATAAGGTTTATCATTAATTTGATTTTTTATTTTATAAATGTACACTGAATTGATATTTTTTTCAATTTGAATTGCTTGTAATTGTTGGGCCAATTGGACACTTCCCCTTAATGGATTCTGTTGACTTTTTGTGAACTTGAGATTCATTTTGATTATTCGAACAGTTTATCTTATCTTCGTTGGTTTAACATTGACTTAATCTATTTAATATTTATGTCACCGAATCATATGATGCATGTGTTTATGTTAGAATGTGGTCAATCTTAACCTGCTAATTTCATGTGCACTTTAAGTAGTGTCGAAAATTCTCACCCTTATTTTTTACTCTTATTTTTTTATCAAAAACAAAATATTTTCATCCCAAAAAAAAATATACATATATAAATGGTAAGTTTTTTTTTTTTTTGGGTTATTTTTTTGACAAAATAATTTTAATTTTTGTTTTTTCTGTTTTTGTTGAAGCCTGTACATAAATTAGACTACATTTTAATAAAATTGAGCTCAAATGTTAACCGAGGACTTGAGGCTATATATACATGCGATAGTGTTATGCACATTAAAAAGGACTATTATATGATATGCAGATAAAATTTTAGTTATAACGGTTCACAATTTTTATTAATTTGAGTCATAACAAAATTAATTAATTCATAACAAAAGCACTATAATAATCTTATTATTAAACCAAGACATTTGGTGTAGTGGTTATGTAGCATCTTTTTAGTTTGGAGATAGCTCCCTTCTATACTCTTACTTTCTATATTTTTTCGTACTTCATTTTTTGAATTCCATTTTAGACCCACAATAATAATCTAAACCGTTCATCTCGTAATCCAAGCATTAGATGAGTTATGCAAGAAATTAGTTTTGTCGAATATCATTAGATACATGAATAAATTGCATCTTATTTTTTAAAATGGACAATAATTGTGAGTTTAAATTTAAATATTTCATTTTATAAAATAAAAAGTGATTTGTTTATATATTCATCGATATCCGATGAAGCTATTTTTTCCACAGACGGTCTTCATTGTAAAATTTACAAGATAAACTATTTAGATTATTATTGTGGACCTAGAATGGAGCCCCAAAAATGAAATATGGATGATAAAAGTATGGAGGAGAGCCATTCCCTTTAGGGTGTGAGGTCTCAGGTTCAACGAGTTTGATAACCTTTGTGATAGTTTATTTTTCTCCTGTTATAAGGGTTGTATGTGATTATTAATAGTTGTTGGGCTTGAATTGGTGGGCTTCATGGATTAGTTGTTAGGTTTTGTTGACTTTTTAATTATTGTAGACTAGTGGTCTATTTAATAACATAAATATTTCTCATAATGTAATTATTTTCCTATCCATTAAAAAAAAAAAAAAATCCCATTACCAAGGCCATTTTAACCAAGCAAGTACCACAAAAATCTTATAATCAAAAACTAATTTGAGTCTTAAAAATAAATATATAAAAGTCACAAAAACCTAATAACTAAATACTGAGTTAAGTCATAACTAAGAGTATAAATTTTAGGGCAAATTAGACTAATAATCCCTATAGTTTGGGACTCGTGTCATTTTGATCTCTGACTTTTTAATTGTAACACATTTGACCCTGAATTTTAAATCTTGTTCCAAATAAGGACAATTGAAGATACCATTGTTTAATTTCAAGGGTAAAATCGTCAATTTAATAAAATATAAACTAATTTGACAAAAATAAATGTCAAAAAAATATTTTTAATTTTTTTAAAATTATTTTTATCCACCAATGATAAAATTATGTAAAATTGATAAAAATTAATAAAAATTACATGATTAATTTTTAAAAATTAATTTTACATGATCATCATCCAAACATATAATAAAAATTAATTTGGTAAAAAAATAAATAAATGTCTAAAAGATTTATTAATTTTACATAATTTTATTTTTAGTGAGTAGAAATAATTTTTAAAAATTCAAAAATATTTGTTTGACATTTATTTTTGTCAAATTAGTTTATATTTTATAAAATTGACGATTTTACCCTTGAAAAATCTAATGATATCTTCAATTGTCTTTATTTGGAATAAAATTCAAAATTCAAGGTCAAATGTGTCACAATTAAAAAGTCAGAGATCAAAGTGACATAAACATCAAACTATAAGGACTATTAATGTAATTCACTCTAAATTTTATAATTTAAGCAGATGAACACATTTTTTTAAAGGAAACTGAACTCTACAATTTTCCCTATATATGGAGTTGTGCGCCTTTCACCCTGTACGATCTTTACTGGCCCCATTTGGGAACAGACTAATTTAGTAACTTTTTATTATTTGGCTAAAATATGAACTAAAAAAAACTAGTATGTTTGGGATTACTTTTTAACTTTTTACAAAAAGATGTGCAAAAAGTAGAGAGAAAAGAGAATCTTTGACTTTTTGGTATGAGTTGTTGGCTTTTTAATTTTTTTAATAACTTTTTGGCTTTTTGACTAAGCGGCCCTTCCCAAATCTAAAAACTGTTAAAAAAAAAAAATTTGTTAGTCATAGAATTTCTCATCTAGTGTTTACAATCAATTTGAATCAAACCAAGAGTCAGAATTATCCAAAAAATAATATAAAGCTAATATCTTATATATACATGAAGAAAACACACACAAACCATAACCTCCTCCAAATCTCATTTTCTATATCTCTCTTGAATCTCTTGTGTATCTTCTCAACACATGTTTTCGTTTGGGAACCCTCTTTTTTAGCTAAAAAGTTAAAAAATTATTAAATTAGTCAAAAAATCAACAATTCATACCAAAAAGTTAAAGATTCTCTTTTTTCTCTACTTTTTGCACATCTTTTCGTAAAAAGCCAAAAAGTCATCCCAAACATACTAGTTATTTTAGCTCATATTTTAGCCAAATAGCTAAAAAGTTACTAAATTAGCCTGTTCCCAAACGATTTGGTTTTTGACTTTCTTAACTAATTTTTGACTAAAACCTTGAGAATCGACTATTTTAGTAATTTTTTGATTTTTTAGTTAAAATATGAGATAAAAAAATTTTACGTTTGGAATGACTTTTTAATTTTTTACAAAAAGATATGCAAAAAGTACAGAGAAAATAGAATTTTTGACTTTTTGGTGTAGGTTGTTAGCTTTTTAATCTTTTTAATGACTTTTTGACTTTTAAACTAAAATAGTGAACTGCCAAACGAGGCGTAATTAACTTAAAAAATTTGTTTTTTGTTTGTTTTCATTTAAAAAAAGAAAAAAAGAAGAAGAAGAAGAAGAAGAATAAGAAGACCCAACTAACTTTTCTACCACAACTTTAAAATAAAGAAAGTACAAAAATAGATAAGTTATTTAAAATGTTGTTGCCGAACCAGTTCAACAAATATCTTGTTGATTTTTATTTTTGATTAATTACATCTCTTATTTTTAAAATATGAGTTTGGTGTCATTTGTAGTCCTTAATGTTTTAATTATGTCAATTTAGTTCCTAATGTATACAAATATTTCAATTTAGTTCACAATGTCTAAATTGTGTCAATTTTTTTTTTTTTTTTTTAATTTATAAGAAGTGTTTCAATAGTCCTCATAAAAGCGTATAAATTGAAATACTTTTTATACATTTGGGCCAAAATTGACATAATATAAATATTGGACCCCAAAAAGTGTATAAATTGAAAACACTTTTTAAATATTGAGGACAAAATTGACACAATTTAAATATTAAAAACTAAATTGAAAAATCTTTTATACATTGAGATCAAATTAATACAATTAAAATATTAAGGATCAAAATGGTATCCGCTGTGATTATTTGGTTGATTGTCTTGACTTTTGGAAGATCACCACTTAAGAACTCCTTTAATTGTGGGTCCTTAATTATATTACACCAATGTGGTTACGAAGTTCGAACGTTGGCAGTCGAAACATCAAACAAGTTTGACAACTTTATATATAAAAACATTTCTAAAAGGCTATATATATTTTAAATCAAAGTAAGCAAAATTTACAAATGGTTTAAAAAGCAATTAATAAAGTTACAGCACTAGTGGAAGAGAACAAACAATCACACTAGCGGAAGAGAGCAAACAATCATAATTCATTTTATTAGAAATAAAATCAACTCCACTATGTGTTGAGCAATATGAATTCTGATAAATATTAATATTATTGATTATTCGATCGCAGTTTTAACTATTTTTTAGTAAAGATAATTTTACATTTTTATATTTGTGCCATGTTACTTTAATTTCTATCATTTATAGATGAGAGTGAGATAGTTTTTCTTATAACTTGAAATTCTCTAATCATAATAAAAATCGTAGTGATTGTAAACGTAATCCTAATTTAGAGTGAATCACTTAAATCTATATGTCTTCACATATGTCTGATTTATCATTTATTATTATTATTATTCTTATTTATGTTTCATGTCTCACCGATCATAATTAGATGTATTAATTCATAATACTATTTTCTCTTGCTTTAATCGTGATATTTGGATGAAACTTTAGGTAGTGCATAAAACCCTAGAGGTAGGTTAATTTCATAACCTTGGGGTGGTGCATATGTTCATTTCTTCCTGTTATATTTTATCAGAAATAATCCTCAAAATTAATACACCCTGAAAATCTTATTTCAGTTCATTATTTGTGTAAAAGCTTATTTAAGACGACTTGTCCAACTAAAAAAAGAAAAGAAAAGACATATATACTCATAAGAAGTTGAATATCTTGATGTTGAAGGTCCTACCATATAGGATCGTTTGTCTCTAGCTTGCCGACAAAATATATTATCAATAATATTTTAGAGCTCTAAATTGGGAGCACTAGAGCATCACTAATGATGTGGCACAGGAGGCCCCACCAAAGTGATGTGATGTTTTGGCTTGAGTTTGTTTTTTTTTTTTTTTTTTTAGTTCATTAGTGCTATTAGTGGTCCAAAAATTAGTGAGATGAATCACCACCCATATATTATTGTGTAGTAAGAGAGAAGAAAAGCTATCATTCTCCCTGATTCTCTAAAGAGTAGTACTATATAAATAGAAAAAAAAAAAAAAAAATTAATAAACATGTTGTGACAAGTTTTAATTCTATTCTATCACTTTAAAGTAAAAAATCTATTAAGATTATCAACATTTTTTAAAATGTCTTTGGGGGGGTAGTTTTTGAATACTCCTTTAATCCAAATAAGTTTGTAAAAGATTTTCCAATCATTACCTGAAACAGAAGAAAAACTCCAATCAGTGGTGCTGAAATTAGCACTCCGACGAGTGAATTAATTTCTTTTGAAAGAAGTATATTTTGTTTCTTAGAGTACAAGTTTTTCGAACATACATCTCTCTTCAACCTCCCCTTCCTTTTATAGAGTCATTCTCCTTGCTATCTCCTCATGTAGTTTAGCCCCTCATCATCACCTTGTCAAGGTTTATCTCCCTACTATAATTTTTTTGGAAGGGACAACCTGGGCCTACCTAATAGGACCATATCGAATTACCCGACGTACTCAGCCCAGACGGTCGGTATAAATACCCTCAATTCGATACTCTTCCATTCATTTGCAATTACTCGGCGATGACTTGTTCAAGTCCAATGGGCTTTTGGTCAAATCCGGCCCATTATAGATGGGCTTGGGTGCGACCTGTCTGCCATTCAGGGATTAAATTTACTCGACTCCCACAATTGCCCCCCGAGCACCTGGTTAACCTAAAGTGGCCTGCATGCTCGGCTTTTATTGGATCGGCTTCATTCGACCAATTTGTAGCTAACTTGGATTACATCCAATATGTCTTGAAATTTGGATGCATGATAGACATGCTGTTATGCCTCTGACACAGTGGATGGGACTCGATGGGGAATATATAAAGCTTCCCGTCTCTTCGAACTCTCCTCATTCATTAAATGTGATTTCAAAAGTCACATTTGTCGCCCCTTCACTTCTGAAAGATGTCATTCTCACATCCCTTTGTTCCTATCTCTTCAACTGCTGTTGTTCCACAGTCCTAATAGCTTGAGCAACCTTCATTCTCATCTGTAAGTCCTCTTTTCTCTTTTGCTTTGGTTTTCGTTTGTTCATATTTCTATCACACCGTCGGCCTCATTTTACTCATAACGAACCATTTAAAAGCCCTACTTTCTGAGGGTAGAGTCGTTGTCTTCCATTGTCATTTTGCAATTCTAGACGACGTCCAACTAGAACTTGTTGGGGTTGCGGTTATAGACTTGGAAAGGATTGATGCCAGTACTATTGTTGTTCTATTATTGGCAATCGCTGAGGGTGGAGTTTATTTTCCTCTTCATCCCTTCCTTAGATCCATTCTTCGTTACTGGGGGTTAATTCCATCTTAGCCAAACGTCAATTTCTATCGGATTATTATGGGCATCGTGGAACTTTACCGCTGATTGTGTGTAGACCTAGGCATTTCTACCATTCGGCATTGCTACGCCCTTGCCAAATCATCTGGTTGGCAAAGACGGTTTTTCTTAAAAGCCAAAGATGTCAACCACCAACTGGTGATTATGCTCGCTAGTTCAGGAAAGAGGGTGGCGACGTCATGGTTCTTGTTCGCGGTAACTAGGAATTTGGTGCGGAAAAAGACCGCTCAGACCCCATTCATAGGCAGAAAGGTGAACCAGGTGGCTAAGTAGATACTAATCGGCTTCTCATTATTCAATTTTCTAGTTCTAAATGCTAACCATTTTCTTTAATTGTTTCTTATTGCAGGTAAGAGAGCAATTACTTTAGTGGACGAGGTCATTCTTGCTTAGGTCAAAACTGCCCTTGATTGCATTGGCCAAAAAAACCTTCACAAACAAAGGCGTGCCGCTCATATCCTTTTTAAATACAATCCATTATACTCCTCCTTACCGTTGCCAATCACGTTTCAATTTCCCAGGCTCACGGTAGCTCACGGCTTTTTTCTTTGAAAGCTATTACAATCTGAGAGATATAAGAGTTAGTGGATCTTCAGATAACGAGAGTGACAAAGAGAACGTCAAGCCAATTGTACAAGTTCAACAAGACATCGACAACCAAGACGCCGAGAACGTTAGGCTTGATCTAGCTATTAAAGTTGACGAGAGTGAAGTCAATCATTCCAAACAAGGTTTAAGTGTGCTTTTTCTTGTTTGGAGGACAATCAAGAAGAGGCCGATATTTTTATTAATTTGGATGATCTGCCAGGGTCTGGAGTCGAAGGAATGGCTGGGGAATCATTATCATTAGCTTAATTCGCCAAGAAAAGGAATGCCGAAAGGTTAGCTGCAAAAAAGAAAGGAGTTGGAACTGCCAACACTAGCCAAGAGGCCTTTCCATCAGTGGTGACTCAATTAGAAGAAATCACTGGCCACTCCACCTCTACTGAATCGGCATAAGAAACTCTTGAGCCTTCAACTGAAGAATTGTGGCCGATCAGAGGGGTTCCAAGCGCCCTACTGAGACCACTCAATCGATCGAGCAGTCGTTTGAAAAAAGACAAAGGGCTTCACCTGCTCTTGACTTAGCGGTACCGTTTCCTATCCAACTAAAGATCAAGCGATCTCTCATCCCAATAGGCATTTTGCCTATGAATGAGCCTAGAGTGGCACTAAGCATGGCCACCACCATTACTCTTCCACTGGACAAGGCAATGTTTCATGCCGAGCTGGACATTGTATCGATCGCCATAGCCGCTCAATCAGCCGTTTTGGTGAGTCGAAGTAGCAAATGTAATTATTAGCATGTCCATAAAATTTTAAAAACTATCCTAACTTATTGCTTTTGCAGGCTGTCGAGCGGATTGCTGAGATTGGTCACCGCCATCATGATGCAATTGAGTTGATCAATCAACTTAAGGTCAAAATGGTGACCAAACAAGGTGAGGCCAAGTCGGCGGCTGCTGAATTGGCCATAGTGATGCAAAAGGCAAAAGTTGAAGCGAAGAGGGCAAATGACGAAAACTAAAGGGCCTCCGCCAAAGAAGAGAAAATGAAACATATGGATTTTCTATGTCGTGCTACTGAAAAAAGGGCAAACCTTACCGACGTGGCCCTAAAATGGCAAATAAGACCTCGAGAAACTTAGGGCCGAGGTGCTGGAGGCAAGAAAGGCTACAGAAAAGGCATAATCAGTGGCAGCTAAGGCCTTTGAAGAGGAAGAGAAAGCGGCAACAGAAAAATACGCCGATGAAGCCCTGAAGTTTGAGAATCGGGGCTTCAAGCACGACTGGCTCAAGGCGCTTGTAGTCGCACAAGTGACGCTTGACATACCGATTTTGTTCGAGTAGGAAGATGTTAAGCCGTTGGAATCAGATCCAGAATAATTCTGAGGCCAACTAGCTAGATTTAGTGCTTTTGTTCAATAGTCTTTTATTTTATATTTTTCTTGGTTTTTTTGTTGCTCCTCTTTTCTTTTTTTTTTTGTGCGCGTGTGTTTAATTTGTATTTACGTGTGGTAGACGATGTGCTAGGGTCATTTTTATGTGTAAAATGACCAACTCATGTAACGAGTCAGTTTATAAATGAAAACGTTCCACTACATCAAAATTGTCTCTCAGAATGAATGTGATTGACTTGCAAGTATCATACTAACCCAACTTCATGTTTTCACAATCGGTATAATTCGATTATAGATAAACAACTATCGTGTTAATTCGGCACCTTTCTATGGTTTAACAAATGAGGTAGGCTTAACTCCCGAATAAATTCATATATTTGCCCCTATCCCGATTAGGAAACCAAAGGTGGAAACTGGGGCCAACTTAATTGTGCCTCAATGATTAATGGACTGTTATCGTAAGCTGAGTGACTGTTACCATATCTCAAACGGGGACTACTATATGCCGGATAAATTCATATATCTGCCCCTGCCCATGCCCCTGTTGGGAACGGATGCATTGCACACAACAAAAATGAATTATGTCGAGTTACAGGCGGGGCAATGGATATGCCGAATAGATTCATATATTTGTCCCTGCCCCGGTTGGGAATGGATGCATTCACGGTAAAAATGAATGCTATCGAGTTACAGGCGGGGCAAGGGGTATGCTAAATAGATTCATATTTCTGCCCCTGTCCCGGTTGGGATGAAGGTATGGTTCACCAAAATTGAGTTGACTGAGCCAATTAATCATGATATGATCAGTGGAGGATACTGACGAGTGATAGGATAGTACACACGTGGGGTCGCCGTAGTGGCATTGAAAGTGGCGCCTCTGCGGTGGATTTAAAGCTATAATTAGTTCGATTGATTCAAGTAGACCATTGGATCCTTGCGAAGATATTGCAATTTCGCTAAAGGTTCCTCACACCTTGGATCTTGTCGCAATCGAAGTACACAACTCAGGTGCAGTTCTTTCTTTGCGAAATTTTCCTCTGTTAATGTGAGAGAAACTGTTCTTTAACAATATAGGAGAGGGAAAAAGGTTTAGTAGAACTGGACGCAGGGATGAGCCATCAAGCGCCCAGCGACTCTACTCATAGGGGTGCAATGGAACTTGAGGATCAAAATAGACGTCAGTCGCCCAAGCAAAATAGAATAAATAGGAGAGATGATCGAAGCAGATCTCCTAGACACGGGGTTCACGAGAAAGAAATTAACAAAACCATTAGTGCTCAAGTCCCTATTCGAAATGAGCCGCGAAATAAGCCGAATAGGCCACCACGTCCACTAAACTTCTCAATTTTTATCGAGAACATACCAATGACCGAAGCTGATTCCATTGTCCACGACTCGAATGTGGCCATTGAGTTTACACGGTAAATCTTCCCCCTAGAAGTACACCAATCACTTATCAACCAAGGCAATTATGAGGTTTTTCGAGAAGGAGTTCATGGGGCCATCAAAGGACTTTACAATTCTTATGAAGTCGGCATGCGCCTTCGTGCCGCCTAGAAGGAAATTGATCACAAAGATGGCTGGATTCAAAATTTAGAGCGCTAACTTGAAGAAGCCAAGGAGAAGGCAAAGAACGAGGCTTGGAAAGCCAAAGTGGCAGAGCTCAAGGCGGCGAGGACAGTGGATTCGGTAATGTCAAAAAACAAAGTAACACAACGCCTTATGGACCGAGCGATAGGCAATCGAGATATGACCAAGGTATTTGTAAGAGAAGTGGTGGAGAACCGGGCCTACAATAAGGGCTTCTTCAAGGGAAGAAAGATTGGCATCGACAAGACGATGGAGAAGTTAGCCGATGACGTCTGTCGATGTGAAAATGTTGGTTTCAAGCACGAATGGACAAAGGCACTTCAAGCAGCAGGTGTAGATTCTATTTCACCATTATACCAAAGCTATGTAATGCTGTTCGAAACCTATGATGTCGAGAAAATGAATGATAAGGAGGAGGCCATAAACCCCGAGAATAGTTAATCGGCGACATACTCTGGTTTGATTCTTGGATTCAATCTGTAACTAGAACGCTGATCGGCCTTAGGATAAATGTATCCGTAATGTAACTTGAATTTGTCATGATGTTTTCTTAATAAAGATTCGGTTATGCTTGTTTGAATTAATCAGACAAATTATGCCTCTAAATTAAATGCAATGGAAAATGGTGCTTTGTAGAGTGCTCCAGATTTGGAGGATTTTATTGATGGCACTTCATGTCGAGCACAAAGAGTGCTCTGAATTCGGAGACTTTTATTGATGGTGTTTAGTGTCGAGCATGAAGAGTGTTCCACATTTGGAGACTTTGATTGATGGCGCTTCGTGCTGAGCACGAAGAGTGCTTTGGATTCGGAGACTTTTATCGATGGCGCTTCATGTCGAGCATAAAGTGTGCTCCTAATTCGGAGACTTTTATTAATGGCATTTCGTGCCGAGCACAAAGAATGCTCTAAATTCAAAGACTTTTACTGATGACGCTTCGTGCTGAGTACAAAGAGTGCTCTAAATTCAGAGACTTTTATTGAGTATCTAAATTGAAAGAAAATAGTCAATATAAAACACACAAGGATTAGAGGTAATATCCTGTATCATTGATTGTACATATGCCAAATAATATACATTCGAAATTTAAAAAGAGAATAATCGACACTAATGATAAAATTTCTAAATGTGGGTCGAATTCCAGGGTCGGGGTAACCATTTTCCGTTCATGTCCAAAAGGAGATATGTTCCTACCTCAGCAATGGAATCAATCTGATAAGGGCCATCCCAATTGGGGCCAAGCTTTTCATCGGCTAGATTTTTACTGGCAGGAAATACTTTCTTGAGGACCAACTCACCGAGAGTATATAGGCGAAGTTACACCCGTTGGTTATACAACTTTGCCAACTGCTATTGGTATCGTGTTATTTTTATAAGGACCCGATCTCGGTGTTCCTCAATTAAATTCATATCAAGGGCAAGCATCATGTCGTTTCGACTAGTATCGAACGCCCTTGAGCAAAAAGTTGACAAACCAATTTCTAGTGGAATGGTTGCCTCGTTACCAAAGCATAAGGCGAATGGAGTTTCTCCAGTGGATTGTCTCGACGTAGTTCGATTCACCCATAACACACTTGGATGCTCATCGATCCATTTGCCCTTCGTTTTCTTGAGCCATTTTTTAATGCCGTCCATGACCACTTTATTAGAAGCTTTTGCTTGTCCGTTACTTTGTGGATAAGTTGGGAAGGAAAAGTATGGCCGAATTCTATACATATCGCACAATTCTTGATAAAGACCACAATCGAACTAAGTGTTGTTACCCGAGATGAGCGCTCTGGGGATACTGAATCGAGTTATAATGTTTTTCCAGACAAAACATTTGATGTCAGCATCCTGTGTATGCACCAATGGTTCTGCCTCAATCCATTTGGTGAAGTAATTTATCATAACAATTAAAAAGCGCTTCGACCGGTAGATGTGTTAATGGTGAGAAACTCTTGCACTGTTCACACTTCTTAACATAGTCTTTAGCATTTGTACGCATAGCCGACCACCAATATCCTTAAGTGACGGCTCGATGAGCCAGTGATCGTCCCTTAAATGAGCACCACAACTTCCCTTATGTATTTCAGCTAAACAGTCTTTAACTTTATGAATCAATTTGATAACATGCGGTCTAAGCACGTATTCAAAGAAATATTTAAACGACAATGCTATTAGAATGATGAACCGAGCCTCGGTGCATACAAGACAAGTGGATGCAAACATGGAAAATGCTAAACAAAACATGATGTCCCTAAACTAACCATTGTAAGCAGTTTAAATAAAAAGGAGAAAGACGAGGGGTTGGAAGGCATACACATTATTATAACATTGCACCCTCTCGGAGGAAGGTCCGAATGAACTAACTAGCTAAACTAATTAAAGCTAAGCTAATTAAGCTAACTATTACAAACCGAAATGAATAATTAGCTAAACTACTTAACTAATTATTACAACAAATTAATTAACTATTCTAACTAATTAAAATAATTACAACACTTTTACAAAATTAACTAGCTACAACTATTTAACTACAATAAATATCTAAGTTAAATATTTAAACTTAAACAGGCTCGATACACGAGGAATGCTCATGCACATGCTCGATTTCCACCCGAAAAGGCCATTGTTTTGCTTCCAGAAAGCCTCTGTTGCACAGTAGAACACTTACACCTTTGTCCACTTCCAGAATGGCTTTGCTCTGCTAAAAAAACATACTGCTGGATTTTGCATTGGTGGCCGGCCGGCCAGGAGTGATGGCCTGCCGGGCATTGCTGCACAGTTCATCTTGCTGCAATAGAGAACAAACAGAGCATGCACATGGTATTCTCAAGGGTTTGTTTGCACAATTCACCCCTCCTTATCATGAACAGATCAAAGGAGAGACAAAACTTGGTCCACAAACTACCAATTTAAGCAATTTCATTGCATGATGGCTTATGAACCAAAGTGTGCAATTTCAATAAATGCAACAAAACAAGACACAAACCTCCTCTCTTTCATGAATTGATCAAGGAAAGTAGTGACCTTGGAAACTTGAACCATTTCATCACTAATGAGTATGAAATACCTCAAACTTCCATGTGTTCAATTAACGTCCGATTGAACACAAAACCAAATTCTTATCTTGCACCATTTTATTCCCATTTTAATTACTTCATTTTTAATTACCAACCATCCTTTAATTCATTAAGTCCAATTGTGAGTTTAAGTCCTCTAATGGAAAGAGGACTCAAACCAAGAGTTGTTTTGGGCATGAAAGAGACATCATATCATTGGTAATGAACCCCCTAAGGGATTAAACCATTAAGCATGACACCTCAATCTATGCTTAAACAAACAAGTAGTTTGAAACCACTTTCAAAGCCAAAAAAAAAAAACCAAGAAAGGAAGGAGGTTGCAGAGATGATTAAAAGTGATCACAAGTATGGAAAGCCATAAATAAACACTATCAACTCAAATAAGATGGTGTCTAAGGCCTAAAACACCAAACTCATGAGGACAATTACACTACAAGCATGCAAAACAAAGCTCAAATGCAACAAACACTTAAAAATAGTGATAAAACAGTCTAAAAACAGTCCTAAAACATGCTAGAATTAAGACAAAAATGGCTAGATTACTAAGTTAAAACATGGCACAAGCTAGGCTAGCAAGCAAGATACAAGGAGGGGAGGTTAACCCCTCTAATTTGGCCTTCAAAACATGTTTTTGGCCACTGAAATAACTTTCAAAAACAGTGTTTGAAAGCTCAAAACCAGATAGTAAAAGGATGCGAACCACAAGGGAAAATGCCTCTAAAACAAGGTGTAAAGAAGGGTGAACCACCCCTCAACCTTTAATAGCCTTAAAACCCAAGTTTCAGCCCAAAAATATAGAGTTTTTACAGCCCAAAAATAGTTGGAAAATAGCAAGAAAAAGAGTAGTTAAAGCAAGTAAAGAGGCAAAGCCTTATACCTCTTGAAAAGGAAATCAATTCCAAGCAATAAAACCAAGCAAACACACCCTCAAGAGCTCAAACAAGGCTCAAAGATACCTCAGCTCAAATATGTAGAGGTTTGGTTAAGAGTGTATAGGCAAAAGTTAAGGATATGTAGGCAAGAGTGTCGAGAGTGTAGAAATTTGCAAGAGAGAGAATTGTAGAAAGAGAGAGAGAGAGGAAAAATTTTGCTCCAAAATTTTTCTAACCTTAAAACATGAGAGGGAGGCCATTTATATATAGAAAACATGAATTTTCCTCAAGAACATCCAGCCATACACGTGGGAGTAGATGCAAGCATCTGTGCAAACAGTTGGCACAGCTATCACAAAATATCTACAAAAGACATTGGTAGCCGATCGGCCATCACTGGTGCCTGGCAGGCCACATCACTGGCCGACAACCAAGAGTGATAGTCAGCAGCCCAAAAAGGTGGCCGGTAGGCCACCAGAGGTTGCAGGCTTGAATAACATTGGGTTTGGTCCAAAAATGAGACAACAAGTGTGCAAGTTTGAAAGGCTCAAAGCTATGGCATTCTACTGAGGACTTTGAGCACTTGACGAGCATATAGACTCATCATCGGGTGTGCAAGCGATAACGTCTAATTCGTAATGGCCGTAAAAAAGGGGGTGTCTACAATTGCCCCTCTTTGACAGAGCTTGAAGTCATGAAATGACGTGAGGATTGTCAAAGCCCGAAGACGACCCATTCTGACAAGGCCGTAAGACTTGGGCAAACAATCAAGACAGAAAGAAATGGTTGCGCCCGTAGGCTACCTACATATCCTTTTGCAAGGAATCAAACCAGCGTAGTTCTAGGGCAAAATGCAAAATGATATGCACAAAGATTACTTTGAAAGCTGAACTCACATGCTTCGCGAAGTCGATTATTTTGAAAACTCATGATCATGTGAGATGATGCAATAAGCAATAACAGATGTAATAAGCAAAATAATGAGATAACAACATATGAATGTATGAATGAGTAATTTCAAGCTTAAAACTAACACAAGTTCCCTGCAAAAAGACCTAAAACACACTCTGACCATGCCAAAACACGAGACGTGGAAAGAAAACACCGCTCAGGGTTACGTTTCACGTATCTTGAGAAACTAAGAACAAAAACCGCTCGGGGTCGCGTTTCACACGTCCTGAGAAACTGAAGAACGAAAATCGCTCAGGGTCGTGCTTCAAACATCCCGAGAAATAAGAAAAATCGCTTAGGCTCGCGCTTTACGCGTCCCGCAAAACAAGAGAAAAACCGCTCAGGCTCGCACTTTGCGCGTCCCAAGATAAAACGCGCCCAGGGCTACGCGTCACGCGTCTTGAGATACAAGAAAATAGCTCGGGCTTGCGCTTCACGCGTCCCGAGATGAAACACACCCAGGGCCACGCGTCACGCATCCTGAGATACAAGAACATCGCTCGGGCTCACGCTTCACGCGTCCCGAGATAAAACACACCCAGGGCCGCGAGTCACGCATCCTAAGATACAAGAAAATCGCTCGGGCTCGCGCTTTACGCGTCTCGAGATGAAACACGCCCAGGGCCGCGCTTCATGCATCCTGAGATACAAGAAAACTGCTCGAGCTCGCACTTTATGTATCCCGAGATAAAAATAAGCCCAAGGCCGCGCATCACGCATCCTGAGATACAAGAGAACCACTTGAGCTCGCGCTTCACGCGTCCCGAGATAAAACAGAGAGGTGTGCAATAGATGCACCAAGTGAACATGTGCGATAGATGCACAAAGTATATTCCATGCAAGATGGACAACCAATGTATGATGTTTATTGAAGGCATGTTCTATGCAAGAACCAAAAGCAAAATCTATACAAGAAATAAAAACATATTCTATGCATGATTGAAAGCATGTTCTATGCAAGAAACAAAAGCAAATTATATACAAGAAATAAGAGCATATTCTATCCATGATTGAAAGCATGTTCTATGCAAGAAACAAAAGCAAATTATATACAAGAAATAAGAGCATATTCTATGCATGATTGAAAGCATATTCTATGCAAGAAACAAAAGCAAATTATATACAAGAAATAAGAGCATATTCTATGCATGATTGAAAGCATATTCTATGCAAGAAACAAAAGCAAATTCTATACAAGAAATAAGAGCATATTCTATGCATGATTGAAAGCATGTTCTATGCATACGCATGTAGCATATGTAATGTGAAATGCATATTCTATGCAACGAAAGAGAGCAAAAACATAATTTAACAAAACAAATAAAACAATATTCGGTAGCAACTTTCGATTTACCTTTCGAAAGAGTTACAACACGTTCAAAAGGATACACCTTGTTCAGAGTAGCAAGTGGGACACATTCACTCACTGAAACGCAGCTGCAAGCTTCCAAAACAGAACCTTCCACACACCACTTGGGAAGAAGAAGCTCCAAACAACACCAGGACCTACCTGAGAACCACCGGCCACCTGCCGGCCATCAAAACAGCTTGCCGGCCACCGATGACAGATCGGACAGTTTGGTCTTTTCGCACACGGGTCTTTAAGTATACATCATAACACTTCATTTCCACACAACCCTAGGTCCGAAAATCTTCCTTCTCTCTCTCTAGGTGCTCCTTCTCTCTAGATTTGCGCTTTATACACGTTTTCCAATGCCCCACGCGAACTTTTTTCGTAAAACCCTCTTGATTCTCTTCATTTTGAATCGATCATATTTTGGTTTTGACGTTTTTTCTTGGATTTTCACCACTTTAGGCTTGTTTCCCTCGAGTTTCTCTTGAGTTTCGTGAACTTTTCTTGGGTTTGACTTTTTCTCCCATTTTTCTCTCTCTTAGGGTTAACTTTTTCCAAGTTTACCCTATTTTTCTCATTTTTCTTCACTTTTCACCTACTTTTCATCCATTTTTCACTCATTTTCCAAATGGCCGATGAGATTCCACATGACGGGGCTCCTCCCAAAGTTCCTTTGAGTTCACACCCGTTGCCGGAGTAGAGGACCTAGTAAATGCCGAGGCTGGTAAGGCGACTCAGGGTATTGAGGTCGACCTTGAGGCGGAGTTTGAGCTTGAGTTTGAGCTGGAGTCGTTACCTTTAAGAGTGCGGCCTTTTGATCTGGCGAGATATCATCCCCGCACGCACATATTCCCGCCTGGAGGCATTAGGCGCTTCAGCGGCTTTGCTCGTGGTGTACTAGAGAGCCTCCTGTTGAGAGAGCTGGCCTCCCACTTTTCATCCAGCGCCACTGAGGTATGAACTCTTTTTTTATGCATTCCTGCCTGTCTTTTCACTGTATGTATTGCATTGCCTTTCATTTGACTGTACTTTTCATCAGTGCCTGATCTGATTCATCTGTTCTTTGCCACAGGGAAAGTCCCATGCCTACAGGGGGTACGGAGCTACGACAGCGAAAGATTAGTATGACAAGCTCCCTGCTGGTGTCTGTGATATTATTGATGAGACCGGTTTCGGCCTTTTCTGCTCCGGCCTGACACAGGTCATTGCGAGCCATCATCTTCTAAGAACGCTCGTGGAGAGGTGGTGGGACACTACCAACTCCTTCCACTTCTCTACTGTCGGGGAGATGACGATGACTCCCTACGACTTTGCCATGATCACAGGCTTAGGAGTAGGGGGTGATCCGATCCCCTTTGACACCGATATGGGGGAGTAGGAGGATGCTTGAATCGAGTTGTTAGCAGTGCGCCCACCTCTGTACCGGCCAGCTATGGTCAAATATAGTTGGTTTGTTGAGCAATTCTGAGGGAGCGAGCCCGAGGCGTTAGAGGAGATGGAGCAGTATGCCGGGGGCTTCCTAATGTTTATCCTCGGTACCACCTTGTTTTCGAATAGGTGGAACATTGTGGGCTTATATCTGTTGAGTGCCCTAGTGACCCTTCATCGGGTACGCTTCTATAACTGGGGCGGAGTTGGCCTCGCCACCCTATACGGCTATATGAGCTCTATCTCCCACCTGAGGGGAGAGTGGATCAAAGGCTACTAGCGAGCCTGGCAGGTATGCATTTCAGTTCCCTCTTTGCACTTTACACTTTCTGCTTTATATCTGTTTAACACCCGTGCTTTATGCTTTACACTTTATGTATCTGTTCATGCCCTATGCTTTCTGCTTTGCACTTTTTATATTTGTTCATGCCCTGTGCTTTCTACTTTGCACTTTATATATCTATTCATACCCTGTGCTTTCTACTTTGCATTTTATATATCTATTCATGTTGTGTTAATCACATATCACTGCATTTTCCTTGCAGCTGTGGGTTTATGCGTATTTTCCAACCCTCGCCCCAGAGCCTATGGAGGAGCTCTCCTTGGCGGTTCCTTATTCGAGGCGGTACGATGGCCGATGTTAGCGCCGGACTCGCGAGACCTTTGCCTTCTTCCGCCACTACTTTGACACTATGGCCGCCCACGAGGTAACCCAAAACACAGTCATTTTTGCTTTAAAATTGTTCTGATTCTAATTTTACCAACTGATAGCAACTAAAAATCTGTATATTCTGTTTGCAGATCATGTGGCAGTTCTGGGCCATGATGTTGGTTGAGATATAGGGCCAGTACGCAGGAGCGTGGGCCGCATCGCGCTTCCGGATCCTGCTGAAGGGCCCAGTCTACCGGGCCTGGTTCTTGAGCAAGAGATTCGTTTGCCAGATCGTGGGCTTGCCGGATCAAGTTGTTCTGATGCCACCGCCAGAGTTTATGAGGTTAGCGAACAGCCTATCTGTTGAAATAGTTACACAATTCATGGTAGGCTTGGATGCTGATTACTTCAGAGACGAGGGCAACTACGGGACCTTTATTCAGACCCACCTTATGCCACCTCTGAAAGGCACTCACGTGGGTGAGAAGGGAGGGGCTCCCGCGACGAGAGAAGCAACTAGGGCAACTAGGGCCCGTGCTAGAAGGGTTATCCCCATGGAGCAGGCTATTCGTTGGCTAGAGCTTCCTACTATGCTCACACGCTGGAGGGCTACCGGGACTGCTTATCAAATCTCGATCGAACCGGCCGAGACTAGACACGAGCTTGTCGGAGTGCAAGTCTCATCCCAGGTATGGACCATACTTTACAATTTGCATCCCACATTTCATTTCAGATATGTTCATTGCAGACATTGATCACCTAAATGCATTTGCAGGCATCTATAGAGTATACGGAGAGCTGTCTCGAGCTGGTGGCTTCTCTGATAAGGATGATACAGAAGAATGAGACGTTGCTCGGTCTCCACGGTATCCAGGTAATTTCCTTCAGTTTGCGCTTCATGCTATCATATCTCCACTGATACACTAGCATTTCAACTATAGTCTTTCCCAAACTACACTTCTACACTGTATCGGCATACTGTACTCACTCATTGTACGTACACACTGTATCTGATTACTGCAAACCACTTATTCCGCATACTATACTTGTATCTAATACACACACTGTAGCTGATATGTTGACAATTGTCTTTTTCAGATCCCATTTGTACCGATGGCATCAGCTGTAGCAGCACCGACAGCACCTCCTCCAGAAGCAGGGAGGAGAAAGAGACAGGCCCCAGCTCCTGGCCAAGGCAGAGATAGGGGCATCTGAGGCCAGAGTAGTCCTTCAGAGCCCATCTTGAGTGATGATGATGCTAAGACTAGTGACTCTGAAGATGTAGTGAGTCAGCATTCTGAGTCGTCGGAGAGTGGAGACGATGGTGTTGGCTCGGGATCCGAGAGCGGAGCTGACGCCGAGGAAGACTTGAGGCAGAGAGCGGAGATGATATCGACTCGGGTTCTGGGTCTGACTCTGACAGCGGTGCCAAAGGAGATAGTGCCCCTGAGTCCTCCCCTCCGAGGAAGAGGACGAAGAAGGCCTCTCGAGCCTGAGGTGACTGGCGCTCATTTTTTGTACTTTTTTGTTTAGTTTCTTTTTGTTTGGTAGCATTAGCACATGTATAGCTTCATATAGGTTTTATTTTTCTTTGAAAACTTGTACTCCTCTTTTGTAAAAAAACATGATCGGAATAAAACCTCACAATTTTTATAAAAAAGTGTTGTTATTTTTGCATCTTGAGCACCATATTTGCATGAAATGAACATGGAATCGAATTTGGCCAATAGAGCACTTGATTGAAACAATGTTCTTAATCGGGTAATGAGCCAACCAATAACCAAAATACAAAATACAAAACACAACTCGATAAATAAAGCTAAAACAACTCAAATACAAATAAAGAAAACTTGCTAAAACCAAAAAGACTCAAAACAAGACTTTAAAACACACAAAGATCAAAACAAAACATATGCTTCTAGCATTGTTTAGCACACAGGTGGACGGTAAGCCTGAAAAGAAGGCTGCCGACCAGAGATAGAGCTTGTCGGCCATAAAGGGTGACCTGTCGGCCACAAGAGGTGTTGCCTGCCGACCACCAGTGTAAGCAACCTCCAGATTGTTGACAGCTGGCTTCCACTCACAGCCTTATCTTCTATAAAAGGTTCAACTTCGTGATTTCTCTTCAGAACCTCATTTCAGCTTCAATTTCTTCCACAAATTGAGCCATTTTTTGCCGAAAAGCTCTCGGATTGGATAGCAACTTTAGACGGCATGAAAAAGGTAAATTTTCGAGATTTTGGCATAAATGTACTTTTTTCGTTGAGCCAAACTCCACTTTGTTTTCATTCCTCCATGCCACGGCTCGATGCTAGGACCCAATTACACACGTCTTTCACATCGGGAGACAAGAAATATACCCGACAATTGAAGAATTTCAAGCACTAATGGAATCCCGATGCGATGAAGAAATCATGCCTTAGCCCCGTCCCGTTTTGGCCACGCCCAAGCTTTAGGACGAATGTGTGGGCTCTTTTTGCACGAGGCTCGATCTTTGGCCCATAACAAAGAGCTTGACATACCCAACTTGATTCATCGATTTTCCGATGTCGGTGACAGAGGCGACCCTTTCTGGCGAGATTTTCGGCAACATGTCCTCTGCTTATGTATGCTTGCACATTTTCTTCTTGGCCCTAGCTTCGACGGGTCCAGTATTCGGTTGATCGAAGTAGTCCAAGGTTTGAAAGAAGGCAAGAGTTGCATTGGTTTGGCGTTGGTCGAGACCTTGATGGGCTTAGACGCCTTTTATCGGTGAGCGACTACCCGATTCGCGGGGAGTCCACTACTTCTTCAAGTATTGTTTCCCACCCTTTCTCATATCTGTTTCTCACATTGCTCGGTAATCATGTTCTATTTTTCTCCCAAAGCCCTTTTCTCACTTTTCTTTCAACATACATCTCTCTTTTCTTTCATCCCTTCCCAAGTGTGGCTTATAGATAAGCTGAAGATAGTGGACTTTTGCCCTGAGTACTCAGCTCGAGGATATTTCTTCCGCTACTGACTAGTGGATTTTCCGAATAAGGGATGGTGGTGTGACTGGATGTGCAACAGGTCTGCTGCTGACATAGCTTGGTGTTGCCCCTAGCTTAATCTGACCGAGATGAGTTACAGCATGGCTCGGTAACCTAGCATTCAATTGATCGGCCTCATACATTGCGTGTTCTATTTTCCTTTTCGATTCAGATGTCAGTTTGGCCATGATTAGACCCACCCAGAGAAAGGAGTAGAGTACACGGTTTTATTCCCCATCTGTGGTTCACACTTGGCTAGGTACCTCATTGCTTGGAGGACGAGAGAGCTTTTGGCCCCTAGTTTCAATTATGCCCTTTCCAGTGAATGTTTGGCTTGGCTCAAGGATGAGGCACAAACCGGGCCCACTTTGGCTTCAGAAGCTTCCACAAGCACGAGCAGAGGACGCAAGAGCACCTGACTCATCTATGCCTCTAGTTTATTGTTTTGACCTTTCTTTTCAAGTTTTTTTCGATGTAATAGAAAGCAACTTTGATTTGTATCAAAGAGTTGGAGAACTTTATGTTGAAATTAATGAAATTAAGGTTATGAGCATTGAAATTTTTCCTTTTGGTCCAGAAATGGTCCAAGTTGTAAAAGGTAAAATTTGAACAAAATCAACTTTTATTAAAATTTCCCAAAACCATTTTTGAAAAGGATCACCACTTGACATGCACGAAATCAATCCTCAAGATGTACAACCCCGAATCAAATGATTAGAAATACCCCTAACTGAACACCACTGCTCTACATTGTAACCAGCTCTTCTCTCAGAATAAAGATCACAATCGAACTTTTAGGTAAAAGACAAATAAAGATGACCTGATCAGACACATGGATAGGACAGTTGAGTTGGAAGTGGTTACGACCGAACTTTAAGATGAAGTTGCCTATGTATCCCGAAGATGGGAATCACGCCATACGTAGTTCAGTTCAGGTTCACTCATGTATTAACTCTGTCTTTTTGCGCTCTAACTTTTGCCAAAGTCACTCTTTAGGGTTTTCAACCTTGCGAGCTTAGTTTTTCTTTATTTCTAATTTTTCATACTCTAACTTTTGCCTAGGTCACCCTTTAGGGTTTTCGGGCTAGCAAGCCTCTCAGGGATAGTATTTCTTCAACTTGTCCATGTTGATCGGTTGTGAAAATTCCAGGCCATCTGTAGACGCCCCATTTTGACCGGCCCTAAGACTTGGGCACTTTCTTTTGAACACCCCATGATGAAAGTTGGAATATACTATTTTATGAATTTCTCAGCAGAAAATATCAAAAAAAAAAAAAAATTTAATTCCAAACCTCACCCATGTTGGCCAAATTATTAATTTTTAGTATTTCATAATATTGTATAATTTTATGTGTTGTACATAGTTTTTGATGGTTTTATCTAAATTGGTATAAATAATTTTGATATTTGATAAAAAAGAAAATGATAAAAATATATATATAAAATAAAAAAAATAATAAAAAAGAGGATGAATGAGTGGGGGGATGGAGATAAGATTTTTGGTGAGGTTGTGTGGGGGCGGTGGAGAACAATTATTTTTTTAGAAAATGAGGGAGCATGCATGGTCAGGGGGGAAAAATAATCAAAAAAGAGGAGAGCAGGTGAGAAGTTGGAAAATATTAAAAAGAGAGAGGGACAGAAAAGAGGGAGTGGGTGGTGTATTATTGGAGGGGAGATAATCTGAGATTGAAAAAGGAGGAGAGTGGTGTTCATAAAAAAAAGGGAGAGAGAATTGTCTAGAGAGAGATTGAGAGGGAGGGAAGTTTCATCTGCAAACCCATATTCAACACACACACGGCAACCTACATTCAACACACACAGCAGCAGCTTCTATCACACACTCAACATACACACACCCATTCTGAGAGACACCCATACAAAACATATCACATACATTAGCTTCCACACCATGGACACACACACACACTGCCATCTCACTCTCTCTCTCGGCAAACCCACAACACACATGCATTAAGACTCACACAGGGCCATACACTCATTCATACACACAGACCCAGCAGAGGCATACAGGGACAGCACACATGGCATAGACCAACGTCTCTCTCTCTAAACATTCTTATTCTCTCCTATCACACAAGAGACCCAGCTCATTCACCTCGGCTGCTTCATGTTCCTTCCACAATCTTCTCAGACCGAACCTTAAACCTATCTAACACACCAAACCCATCTCTCTCTTCTCTCTCTCGGCTTTGGGAGAGGAGGAGGAGAAAAAGGATTTGAGCAATACAATTTTCAGAGAGAGAAAGGGAAAGGTGAGAGAGAGGGAGAGGCGACACGCTACTATCACACACACACAACACACACCATATACACACTGGACACATGCACACCCAACACTCAACACACACATTAGGATACACAATACACACGGGCACAGAGACACATCAAAAGAGACTTCTCTCACTCTCATCTCTCTCTAGCTGGGTCTCTCTCTCCACACATAGAACACACACACACAACACCATTCACACACACGGTTTAGAGAGAGAGAGCATTACACCCAGCACACACATAACACACCCACACTGCAACACACACATAGAACACACACACACGACACACAACACCCACACACGGCACACCCACACACACACCCAGAACACAAACACACATTGATCACAGACACAGCAGATATCATACACACACACGGACTTTGGACCTCTCTCTCTCTCGGTTTTGGGGTGTTGCTCTCTCCCCAAACCAATGACCAAACCCAGCTCTTTCACACTGAAAGAACACACACAGCTCTCTCAAAATGAGAAACAACACAGTTCTCTCTCTCTCTCTCTCTCTCTATATATATATATATATATATATATCAGCAGCAGTGGTATTAAGGAACGGTGGAGTAGCAACATGGGCACCAGCTTGGCTCTCTCTCTGAAGCTGCCTGAAACCAGCTCTCTATCTCTCTCTCTCTCTCTCTCTCTCTCTATGACTCTCTCTCTGGGTCTCGGTGGGAGGAAGAAACAGCAGCAGCGGCGAAGTGGTGTTTGCGAAGTGTATGGGGCTCCTTACCTTCGTAAGGTGGACTTGAAGATATACAAGAGCTACAATCAACTCTCCGATGCCTTTGGAGAAGATGGTCTATTGTCCACGCGCAGGTCCTTCATGGTGGTGCATGGTGTTGTGTTGCGTTGCATTGCGTTGAAGTATTTCCCACTGAACAGCTTTTGGTTAATAAGTGTGAGATGATGATGGAGATTATATATATGTTATATCTATAATATCTGAGTCAGTCATGGGTGGAAAATATGTGTCATGTTTGAGTGGTGGGTGGATAACATTTGTTATATGTATGATGTTTGAGTGGATATATTCCCACATGAAGTCCCTAAAAATGTTTGAGAGACTCAGATGGGCCCTTCATTGAAGATGAGTTTGCATGGGTTGAGGCGTGAAGACAAATAGTTTGTTTTACTAGTTAATGAATTTTATTTTTTTATTTTGAGTGTTTGTGAGCATTTTATTTTATTCATCTCCCTCGGATCTGTAATATTTAAAATGATTGTAATAATCCCCCACCCCGCTTCTTTCTATCCCATTCTTTAATCGCTTTCTCTAACTGTACATATGTATATATCTGACATGTCATGCATATCCCTGTTTTACATCCATGTTCCATACATTAAGATTCAGCTAAATTTGCATCTTTATGCTTTAATTGATTATCCTATGGTTTTATGCGCTATCACATATTTTGCAATGTTTCACATGTCATATTTTAGAAGCCGAATCTTTAGTGCATCTCATGAGTGAATTGCATTAGGATTTTGTATATAAGATCATGCATGTTTTACTAACTTTGTTTTGTAGTTGTTCGAGGGACGTCGGTCAATCTGTGAGTTTTTATGCTTTAGCATCCCATTTGTGTGTGTTTTTCTTACTATGTATTAGTATTCTACCATGAGGCTAATTGCTTAAATGATAAACTGTTTGAATGCCTGTGGATGAAGGCTTATTGCTTGAATTGGAATGATTCAACGATTGTACGTTTTAAGCCCACTTTGTAGTGGCAAATTCACAAACTTTAAGCCTACTTTGTCAAGTGGCAAATCAAACCCTTTTCGACAAACATATATGAAATTGAATTGTTCCAATTTGAGCAAACTAGTCTATACCTTGTATGCTTCACATAGTAAATTTTAGGATTTACTAAATAATCAGAACATGAACATATAAAGAAAATAAAATTCATATCATGATTTAGTAGAGGCCGATCTTTTGATCGGGTGAGCGGGGGTGCTCATTATTGACCTTCCCCTCTCATACCTAAGGTTCCGAGCCAAGCATCCTTGGTTACGATGAACAGTGGCCTTGGCACTGAGTCATGGGTTTCCTAATTTCCCAAAATATTAGGTAGCGACTCTGAGATCTGATGACGCAGTCCATTTTTGACAAAATTGCAATAAAATGGATTTTTAATAAAAGTTGCCAAATCTGGACTCTCATCTATGTTTCACATTGCACTCGTGAGGCTAGATCAAAGAGATCTCGGGAGTCCGAACTGTTTAACGCGCGCGGGTACCCCCCGGGCATGTTACAGTTTCTGGCGACTCTGCTGGGGATCTGATGACGCAATCCATTCTTGACAAAATTGCAATAAAATGGATTTTCAATAAAAGTTGCCAAATCTGGACTCTCATCTACGTTTCACATTGCACTTGTGAGACTAGATCAAAGAGATCTCGGGGGTCTGAACTGTTTAACACGCGCGAGTACCCCCCGGGCATGTTACACCATCCAAGTCCATGAGAATAACAGCTCCATTCAACCAGATAGTTTTGATGATGTAAGGACTAATCCAATTGGGTCTGAACTTATCCCTAGAGTCATGAATGGGAGCTTGATTGTCTTTCAGCCCTCTTTGAGATTCCGAGACTTAATTTTCTTGTTAAAAGCCCTAACAATCCTGCGCTGGTAGCCCTAAACATGATACAATACTTTCAGTCTTCTCTCATCAAATAGCACCAACTCTTCGAATCTATTCTGTTGCCAATCCGCTTCTGCTATCTGACACTCAGCCATAACTCGCAGCGACGGGACTTCTATTTCAATTGGCAAAATAGCTTCCATCACGTAGACGAGAGAATAAAGAGCTGCCCCTGTAGACGTCTGGATTGAAGTTCTATAGCCCCAGAGTGCGAATGACAATTTATCTGGCCAGTCACTATAGGTCTCAACCATCTTCTGTAAGATATTCTTGATGTTCTTGTTGCCGGCTTCAAGGGCTCCATTGGTTTACGGCCTATAGGTAGATGACTTATGAAAAACCACATTGTATTTCTCCAGCAGGTCTATCACCTCTTTCTTGAAGTGGGAGCCATTATCTGATATGATCTCGTTTGGGACTCCGTACCGGCAAATTATATTGTTTCTGATGAACTTGGCCACATGCGATGCTTTCAATACTGCATAGGACTGAGCTTCCACCCACTTTGTGAAGTAATCAATTGCCACCAAGATGTATTCATGCCCATTCGACCCTTTTGGTGTGACTGCACCGATAACGTCGATTCCCCAAACCAAGAAAGGCCATGGCAAATTCATATTGTACAGTTTTGAAGGCGGGATATTCATGCGATTGGCATGAATTTGGCATTTGTGGCATCGTCGGATAAAACCAATACAATCCTCCTTCATAGTGGGCCAGTAGTAACCTTGCTTGAGAATCTTCCGGGCTAACATCACTCCATTCATGTGCGCTCCGCACCCCCCTCCATAGATGGCCTCCATCAGGCGCTTTGATTCCTCTTCTTCAACATACAACTTGTGCTTTTCCAAATGACCTCTTTTGTACAGTTTACCTCCGCAGATGATAAATTGGACGGCCATTCGCCGTATTTCCCTTTTGTCCTTGGCATTTGTCCCTGGTGGATAAATCTTCTTTTCCAAGAAGTTCCAAATATCATAGTACCAGGGTTTTTTGTCTTGCGCTTCATCTATTGCGGCGATAGTTTCATAAGCCGACTTGTATTTCTGCTCAATGATAATTGGACGCATCCGGACTCCAAGTGGGATGTCTACCATAGAAGCTAGAGTTGCTAAAGCATCAGCGAACCTGTTGTTCTCTTTCAGTAGATGCGTAAAAGTTAGTTTTTTAAACCAAGGAATCAAAACATCCAGGGTCTGGTGATAAACCTTCATCTTTTCTTCTTTGACTTTCTAGTCTCCATTTGCTTGAGAAACAACTAAGTTCGAGTCCCCGATAACATCTAACCTTTTTGCCCTAGTTCTAGGGCAGCTTCTAAACCAGCGATACACGCTTCATATTCTGTTTCATTGTTGGGCACCTTGAACCGGAGTTTGAAGGCTAAAGGTATATGAGATTCGTCGGGTACTATCAGCAACACACCTATTCCATAACCATACTGATTGGACGCTCCGTCAAAGTAAATTGTCCAAGTCTCCTCCTCAACTTGCAAAATGGCTTCATTTGGGAACAACTATTCCATCGCCTCATCCCCTTCTACTAGATGATCTACCAGGAACTCCGCTACAACTTTTCCCTTGACCGACTTGCGGGTGACATACTTAAGATCAAATTCAGAGAGGAGAAGCAACCAACGGGCTAGCCTACCCGTAAGTGCTGGTTTCTCAAAGAGATATTTGATAGGATCTAATCTCGAAACCAGGATTACAAAGTGAGCTAACAAGTAGTGCCTCAACTTCTTGGTAGCCCATACCAAGGCTAAACAAGCTTTCTCCAACGGAGTATAGCGGGTCTCATAATCCACCATTTTCTTGCTCAAGTAATAGATGGCTTTCTCCACTCTATCTTCAGATTCCTAAGCAAGCATGCATCCCATTATGGTGTCTGTCACTGACAGGCATAGAATCAAAGGCTTCCCTGGCTCTGGCGGTGATAACATAGGTGGATTCTAAAGGTAATGCTTAATTTGCTCAAAGGCGAATTGACATCGATCATCCCATCAGAATTTTTTTCCTTTTTCAGGAGACCAAATAGTGGTTCACAAGTCAAAGTTAATTTGAAAATAAACTGTCTTATGAATTGCACTTTGCCTAGAAAGCCTCGCACCTCCTTTTCAGTCCTTGGTGGTGGTATTTCTAGGATGGCCTTGATTTTGGAAGGATCTACTTCGATGTCCCTCTGTGTGATAAAAAAACCGAGCATTTTCCCTGCTGTCATGCCAAAAGTGCATTTCTGTGGATTCAACCTTAATCTGTATTCTCTGATTCGTTGAAAGAATTTCTTCAAGGCGGTGTAGTGGCCTTTTCTTTCTTTGGATTTGACAATCATGCCGTCTACGTACACCTCGACCTCTTTGTGGATCATATCATGCAGAATAGTGGTTACAACCCTTTGATAGGTAGCTCCGGCATTCTTCAGCCTAAACGGCATGCCCTGATAGCAGTAGGTACCCTACGGCGTAGTAAATACAGTTTTCTCTCTGTCCTCGGGCACCATCAGAATCTGGTTGTACCTAGAAAACCCATCTATGAAGGATAGCAATGCATGACCCGTAGTGAAATCCACTAACTCATCAATGTACAGCAAAGGAAAGTCGTCCTTCGGACTAGCTCTACTTAAATCCAGGAAGTCTACACACACCCGAATTCTACCATCCTTTTTGGGCACTGGGATGATGTTGGCCAACCAAGTCGGATATTCAGATACTAACAAGAAGCTTGCCTCAATCTGCTTGATGACCTCTTCCTTGATCTTCAACGCCCAATCCGAACGGATTCTACGCAACTTCTGCTTGACAGGTCAGGCCTCAAGGTCAAGAGGGATCCGATGCTGTATAATCTCAGGATCAATTCCAAGCATGTCTTTGTAGGACCACGCGAAAACATCTTTGAAATCTTTTAATAAAGCGACTAAGTGCTCGCGCTTCTCCGAAGACAACGTGGACCTGATCTGGACCAGACGCGGATCCTTCTCAGTACCCACATTAATAGTAATGATTTCATCAGCACAGGGTTTTGCAAACCTCTCCTCCTCTCCATTAATCAAGTTTTTCAAAACTAGAGGAATTCTTTCCTCTTCGTTTTCATTGAAATTCTGAAAATCTTGGTCAATATAATAAATAAGTGGCACAGAAAAATACTCAGAATCAGCAGCGTTCTCATTCATAAGATCCAGCCCTTCGGTTACAACTGACTCAAAAGTAAAAGAAAAAGAGGACCTGGACAAGACCTTGGCATCCGGGGTTATCACCCTCAAGAATACCAGACTCAGACTCAGAAGAATCATAATCTGATTCTGACTCCACAGACTCAGTGGAATTACATTCGAGCTCATCACCAGACTAAGAACTAGACAAGTAGCCATTCTCCAGCTCCCAAATAAGAGATGGTGCTTCTGATACATCCAAAATGTTGCTGGATGGGTTCACACCCGGTTGCTCCCCGATCATGGAGATAGTAAGATTATCCCCTAAGTTCTCTAAGTCAGTCGGAGGATCTGTAAGGAGACATGCCAGTGCTGCCCCTACTCCAAGTTCGCTGCTGTCCGAGTCACTTTCCATGCTCTGCTCAGCTTCAGTACTTGGTTTAGCCTTTTTCTTGACATCACTATCTTGCAACTGTAGGTCGAAGAAGATTTCAAATCTGAGGACGCGCTGCTTCGCAAAATTCATCTAGGGCTCGAAAAAACCGCAAAAAGTGAAATCTTCTCCCTCCTGAACAAAGTGGCCATTCAGCGTTCCCCGGATTGGCCTATGGATGAGCTCATAGTGTTTCTTGGCCTGTTTGGCTCTGGCTCTGGCTTTGGCTTTGCCTATGATCTCTTCCCTTTTCCTGATCCAGTTTTCTTTAGTGGGTATATATCCCAGACCAAAGGCATGTGTATTGTACAGCACATCGGCCAATGCTATGACACCTTTCCGGCCACTTCTTCTAAGTCCCATTCCTGGCACATGCTGTAGTTTGTTCATGACATAGATGGATTGGGCGCTGACATACATGCCCTCATCAGTAGCCAAAATGGTATGTACTACCCGGGCCCAGCCAGAGTGAACCCTGAAAGGAATACATTATCCTCGCCATGAGTGATCTCCAACACCGATGTAGTTATCTCTGGCGGGAGATGGATAGATGAATTCCCAAAAATAATCGCCACTCCCTTTCCATGGGGGTACTTCAACATTTGGTGAAGGGTGGAGGAGATAGCTTTCACATGATGCAGCCAGGGCCTCTCTAGTAGTAAGTTGAAGGTGGCGGGGACATCTAGGACATGGAACTCGACATCCTGCTGAGCTGGGCCTACCTGGACTCTGATTTGCACCGTGCGCATAACCTCTCTACTCGTATTATCATATGCCCAAATTACTTGCGGCGTGGGCACGAAGTCTGCCGGTCTAAGGCCGATGGCATAAGTTGTGCGAGAAAAATAGACATTGATAGCCGAACTGGTGTCTATTAACACCACTGGTACCCATTTTTCCATGCACTCAATGGATATATATAGGGATTTGTTGTAAGCTAAGCCTTCCGGCGGCAGTTCTTTGTCAGAAAAGGTTAGGGTTGGCCCGACATCACCTGGGAAGACCAATCCCACAAGCTGTTCAGGGGTAGTGTCAATGAACAATTTAGCTTTGTCCATTGCTGACAGCACTGCTTGTCGATGTACCTGGGAGGCCATGAGAAGACCCCAAATTGAGATGTCAGCTTGGATTTTCTTCAATTGCTTCAACACTGCCTCTTCTTCCAACTGCTTCTCTTTCTATCTCTCAACCTCTCTGTCTTTCCCAGATGCCTCAGCTTGATCTAAGTGCGGTGGCTTGAAATACCGCCCACTTCTTGTCATGTGATCTATCTCTTCTGCGTACCAAGTGTTGTTTGGAAGGCACTCACTTCAGTCTTTGTCAGTGTGAGCCAGATGTAGATCGTCATCCTCCCACCATACACCTCCGATAGTTGACAAACAGTTGTTCGGCTCCATTCGGATCACTTTCACCTCATAAGTATCACTCGCAAGGTGTTACGCCATTATAGTTTCCTGGTCATCTTCAACCCTCTCTTGTGTAAACTGCTTCAGCACAGCTTCTTGTTCTGTGTCCACAGTACTCACAATGCCCAGTTCCTGAGCTGAATTGTCCATGCCGATGTTCTCTGACAGTTTTTCTTTTTCATCGGCCATTCTGGCCATTATAGCAATTCCTGTTTTCTTTTCCTTCTGTTCCGTTTCAGTTCCTTCTTCCCTGTTCAGTTCATCACTCAACCATCCAGAGTTGCCCGTTGATCTATTCATATCGAACCAGTCAATCTGCACATCCCCTTGATCCTGCTCGTCAAAGAACTGCAGGTTGTCTAAGTCCTCCTCAAGTTCTTCCAAATCATCCAAACCTTGGCTTGGGCCATCCTCCCTAACCACATTGACCTCCATTACAGTTGGCAATACCACTTCCAGCTTGGCTTGATCAATCGGCACAATGTAGCAGCTTGGATTGTACATCCCCTCAGACAAGTCCTCAGAGCACTCAGGTAACGGACTCGTACTATTCTCTAAGGCCAACCTCCCTTCTACTGCAACTGTCACCACCACAGGTTTAGGTTGAAGTGTGGACGTGTCCATCATGCAAAAATCTGTGCTTTTAAGAATGAACACTGTCGGTCTGGGTAGGTGAGAAGGGGTAATATATACACTAGGGTCGTAGGGGATGGCCAGTGTATGGATTAGGTTTAGATTTTGAGGAGGGGGAACTTGATTGTGGGTCGGGAGAGGGTTTGTAGTCACATTTGGTTTCTGGGGTGGCACAATCACCTTATTATCAATGAGATCTTGAATCTCATGACACAGTCGGAAACATTGGTTGGTATCATGACCATGCTGCTGGTGAAAAACACAGTACTTGGCTAGGTTGTGTTTAGGTGAAAGAAAATCAGGTAGTGGCCGAGGCTCTAATGGTTTGAGGTGCCTCTTTTTGACCAACATCTTCATGGCTTGAGATAAGATCATGTAGAGTTGGGTGAAGGTCCTCTGAGATCAAGTAGAGTTGCCTGAAGTTTGTGGAGCTGTATTGGCAAAGGGATTGGCAGTCTTGGTTGTGGTGGTGACAACGCTCACATCCGACGACTTCACAGCTGTATTACCACTAGTGGTAGCATTGGAACTGTGTACAAAAGGCCTTTTCGCCTGCTCTTTCTCATCAGTAATCCGCCCTTGTTTCATGGCGTCTTCAATCTGAACCCCCATCTCATAGAGCTCGGTGAATGTGAACAGAGGTAGGACGATCATTTTTTGCAACAACTTCCCGTGCAAATTGCGGACTACCATTCTTATCTGATCTTTCTCGGAAGGCCATGTGGTCATTATTGAAGCCTTAGCCCTCCACCTCGTCACGAATTCTGAGAAGCCCTCCTTCGGCTCTCGGCGCGTTGCCTCGAGATCACGAGTTGTGACCTCGATTTATGTGTTATATAAGTATTGAGCAATAAAGGCCTCAACTATTTCTGTCAATTCTGCTTCACAGAATCCTCCAACTTTGCATATCATATGGCTACTATTCTTGACATAGTCTGGCCAAAGAGAGAGAGCTTCTGCAATCTGGTCAGGCCCATTGGCCGCAGGATGTCTGAAAACAGCCGTAGATGAACCATGGGATCTCCGAAACCATCAAATCGACCGATGTGCGGCATTTTGAACTGATCTGGCAATGTTACTGCAGAGTCAATATACCCATCTTCTATGTCGGGGATGGAGTTAACACCCTGTTCTCTCTTGAATAGCTTCTACAGCTTATTGACCTTAAGCACAGTTGGGTTTACCTCAAACTCAAACGGAGCCTCGGTTTGATATACAGGTGCCTTGGAGGCTTGTGGTGGATCGGCTCTGCCGGATTGCCCTAATTCTCTTAGACATTAGCAGTATAGGCAGTGGCTCCAGGTGCTGGGATACTCGTAGGAGGTGCATGAGATGCAGAAGCCACTGTCGGCTATGGTTGTTGTTGTTACAACCTGTTTATTACCTCAGCCTGACGGGCTGTGACATTGGCCTGACGAGTAGCATCTTGCTGCGGGGTTTTAATTGTTTGCTGAAGATGATGGATCAATTTCTCCATATTGACTGGGGGATACTATGCCATCGGAATAGGCGAGTGATCTCATACTGGACTAGATGTAGAAGACTGCCCCTAAGCCTAACTAGATGCAGGTGAAGTGGGGGGGTGACTGTTGTAGAAACTGGACTAGTGAACTCTGCCTGACTCTCTTCCATCTCGTAACCGGTGAGACCGAAGTAAACACGGGCTGTGCCCTAACAAGATCTCCGGCCTTGCAAAGCATTTTGACACGGGTCCAGAGCACTTGGGGGATATCCGAACTTTCCGAAGTTATGGTGTTAAACTACCTAGCAAAAAGAAATAAAGCAAAAAGAAAGCAGTAATCAGAAACCGCACAACACCTCAGCTAATGATGTTACCAACACTGATGTAATCAAAACTGTAGAACTGCACTCAACACTGAATTCTGCCCCCAAAACGAATACCAAACTTGCAACTGATACGCACATTCCTGTACAGTTTCACTGTGAAGCACATATCAGTTAAGTGAGAGCCAAAACACCCCTATGAGGGGGTAAGGTTACCCTGTCCTAGTTTCGTCAGGAACTAGGGTTCATTATTCAAACAAAGCGGTTTCAAGTAATCCTTTATTCGGGTAAGCATCATGTCTTAGTTTGGGACAGTCTCTATGGCTTTCGATATGCAACTAGGCCAAATGGTCAAAAAGGGTGCCTTAGCAAGACTACCTAATATACTTCTCACACCTAACAACGAGAAGTGAAAGGAGGATCAAACGGTATAGCGGTAGTCCAAATTCAAGGGTTGTGTTTCCATCATGGCAAAGCCTGTGACCGGTCAACCTTTTGGCAAGCTTTTAGGCAAGCCTCCGGCAAATCGTCCAGGAATAGCAGATGGCAAATACAGTGACTTAGGCGCACCAATGCAAATGCCATGCAAAGAAACATATAAGTGTAGATAAAATTTCATATCATGAAATTTGAGTCAAGTTATCTACTTTCCCCAACAGAGTCGTCAAAAATTGTAGCTCGACTTTTCCGCAACCCCTTTCGGAAGGTGAATAAGTCCTACAGTATCGGACTCCCGTGGTTCTGAATCTGATTCCACGAGTGCAATGTGAAATAGATAAACACCAAAGAGTCCCAATCAGGTAAATCTTTTGGAAAATCAATTTTGAATCAAATTGTCAAAAATGGACTGCTTTGCCAGATACAGAGTTGCCACCTAAATATTTTATTTGGGAAAATTTAGGAAACCCATGACTCGTACCAAAGGCCACGTATCCGTCATCATCAAGATTGTCTTGGCTCAGGAACTTAGGTACGAAAGGGGAAGGTCATGAATTGAGCACCATCGCTCGCCTAATCAAAGATCGGCCTCTACTAATCATGATATGAATCTTATCTACATTATATGCTCTTGTTCCGATTTATTAGGCTAGTATTACTATGTGATGCGCGCACACACAAGTATATGCTAATTTGCAATAATTGGAACATTTGACTCATGTTTGTTTGTAAAATTGTTTCGAATATGTACCACTTGAAAAAGTGATCGCGTATGTACATTACTCAAATTATTCCAATTCAAGCAATTAGCCTTCATCCACAGGCATTCAAGCAATTATAACACTTAAGCAATTAGCCTCATGGCAAGCATACTAGACATGGCAAAAATCACACGCATGCGATATGCTAAAGCGAGTAAAGGCTTACTTAGTACTCCAAGCCAAAAAGATAATAAAGTTAGAAAGATGCATGATCCTAACTATGTAATATGACTAATGCAACACATACAATATGCAATTAATAGGCCCGGGTACTAATGTGGCATATGAATCAATTTGATAACATGCAGTCTAAGCATGTATTCAAATAAGTATTTAAATGACAATGCTGTTAGAATGATGAACCGAGCCTCAGTGTATGCAAGACAAATGGATGCAAACATGGAGAATGCTAAACAAAATATGATGTCCCTAAACTAATCATCGTAAGCAGTTTAAATACAAGGGAGAAAGACATGGGGTTAGAAAACATACACATTATTACAACATTGCGCCCTCTCGAAGGAGGATCTAAATAAACTAACTAGCTAAACTAATTAAAGCTAAGCTAATTAAGCTAACTATTACAAACCGAAATGAATAATTAGCTAAACTACTTAACTAATTATTATAATAAATTAATTAACTATTCTAGCTAATTAAAATAATTACAACACTTTTACAAAATCAACTAGCTACAACTAATTAATTACAATAAATATCTAAGTTAAATATTTAAACTTAAACAGGCTCGGTATGAGAGGAATGCTCATGCACATGCTCAATTTCCACCCGAAAATGCCACTATTTTGCTTCTAGAAAGCCTCTGTTGCACAGTAGAACGCTTACACCTTTGTCCACTTCCAGAATGGCTACGCTCTGCTCAAAAAACACACTGCTAGATTTTGCATTAGTGGCTGGCCGGCCAGGAGTGATGGCCTACTGGCCACCAAATGTGGCCTACCAGCCATAGAAAGTGGCCTGCCAGCCACTGCTGCACAGTTCATCTTGCTGTAACAGAGAACAAACAGAGCATGGATAGGGTATTCTCAAGGGTTTGTTTGCATAATTTACCCATCCTTATCATGAATTGATCAAAGGAGAGACAAAACTTGGTCCACAAACTACCAATTCAAGCAATTTCATTACATGATGGCTTATGAACCAAAGTGTGCAATTTCAATAAATGCAACAAAGCAAAACACAAACCTCCTTTCTTTCATGAATTCATCAAGAGAAGTGGTGACCTTGGAAACTTGAACTATTTCATCACTAATGAGTATGAAATACCTCAAGCTTGTATGTGTTCAATTAACGTCTGATTGAACACAAAACCAAATTCTTATCTTGCACCATTTTATTCCCATTTTAATTACTTCATTTTTAATTACCAACCATCCTTTAATTCATTGAGTCCAATGGTGAGTTTAAGTCCCCTAATGGAAAGAGGGCTCAAACCAAGAGTTGTTTTGGGCATGAAAGAGACATCATATCATTGGTAATGAACCCCCTAAGGGATTAAACCATTAAGCATGACACCTCAATCTCATGCTTAAACAAACAAGTAGTTTGAAAAGACTTCAAAGCAAAACAAAAACCAAGAAAGGAGGGAGGTTGCAGAGGTAATTAAGAGTGATCACAAGTATGAAAAGCCATAAATAAACACTATCAACTCAAATAAGATGGTGTCTAAGGTCTACAACACCAAACTCATGAGGACAATTACACTACAAGCATACAAAACAAAGCTCAAATGTAACAAACACTTAAAAATAATGTTGAAACAGTCTAAAAACAGTTCTAACACATGCTGGAATTAAGACCAAAATGGCTAGATTAATAAGCTAAAACATGGCACAAGTTAGGCTAGTAAGCAAGATACAAAGAGAGAAGGCTAACCCCTCTAAATTTGGCCTTCAAAACATGATTTTGGCCACTAAAATAACTCTGAAAAATAGTGTTTAAAAGCTCAAAAATAGATAGTAAAAGGATGGGAAACATAAGGGAAATGCCTCCAAAACAAGGTGCAAAGAAGGATGAACCACTCCTCAACCTTTAATGGCCTTAAAATCCAAGTTTCAGCCTAAAAATACAGAGTTTTTATAGCCCAAAAACAGTTGGAAAATAGCAAGAAAAAGAGTAGTTAAAGCAAGTAAAGAGGCAAAGCCTTATGCCTTATGAAGACAAAATCAATTCCAATCAATAAAACCAAGCAAACACACCCTCAAGAGCTCAAGCAAGGCTCAAAGATACCTCAGCTCAAATATGGAGAGATTTGGTTAAGAGTGTATAGACAAAGGTTAAGGATATGTAGGCAAAAGTGTAGAAATTTGCAAGAGAGAGAGAGAATTGTAAATTTTCTAACCTTAAAACATGAGAGGGAGGCCTTCTATGTATAGAAAACATGAATTTCCCTCAAGAACATCCAGCCATACACGTGAGAGCAGATGCACGCATTTGTGCAAACAGCTGACACAGTTGTCACAAATATCTACAAAAGACATCAGTGGCCGGCAACCAAGGTGATGGCCAGTAGCCCAAAAAGGTGGCCGGCAGGCCACCAGAGGTTACAGGCTTGAATAACACTAGGTTTGGTCCAAAAATGAGGCAACAGGTGTGCAAGGTTTGAAAGGCTCAAAGCTGTGGCATTCCGTTGAGAATTTCAAGCACTTGACAAGCATATAGACTCATCATCAGGTGTGCAAGCGATGACGTCCAAGATGTAATGGCCGTAAAAAATGGGGTGTCTACAGGTATCAGTGTGGGTGTTCTGATCGTAAGCTATTTGATTAATTCATGATTGTCAAATTTGTCCAACATGGACTTGGTTATTCTCACATAGGCTACCATGCGATTGTTCTTAGTTGCGTATTCCCCATTCAATTGGTTGATTACCAATTTTGAGTCGCAAAAAACATGTAGCCGTTTGACTCCCATTTGAAGCGAGTTGCGTAGGCCGACAAGAAGGACTTCATACTTGGCCTTGTTGTTAGATACGTCAAAGCCAAGTTTGATATATTGTTCAACTATTGCCCCTTCAGGAATCATGATAACAACCCCTGTCCCACTTCTTCTTTGGTTAGATGATCTGTTACAATATAGCTGCTAGATGTCTCCCACATACATTTGTTATTCCAGGTGAGGTTGGAGGGCCGATTGTTCTGGCAAAATGATCTCGACATTGCCCACCGACTTTGTGAATTCAATAATGAAGTCGGCTAGGACTTGTTCTCTGATGGCCGTTCGTGGTAAAAATTGCATATCGTACTGCCTAAGCTCCAATGTCTATTTGGAAACCATGACTGAAGATTCTGCTCGGTGCAGCACCGTTTGAAGAGGGTGATCTGTTAACACCTTAATAGCGTAGGCCTAGAAATAATGCATTAGCTTTCTGGTAGCCACCACTAGGGCCAAAATCAATTTCTCCAAGGGTAGATATTGGGTCTTTGCGTCAACCATCGATTTGCTTACATAAAAAAAGGGTTTCTGCTCGCCGAGTTCATCATGAAAAAGCACGACGCTCACAGTATGATCGGATACCACCAGATATAGGATGGGAATGTCACCCTGTACGGGAGTAGATAGAAGAAGGACAGAGCTAAGGTATGTTTTTAGTCCTTCCAAGGCCAGTTGACATTCGAAAGTCCATTTGAATGACTTCCCTTACCGAAGTGTCTGGAAAAATAGCCTACATCGGTCAGAATCTGTTAAGTGTCGCAGCCATACCCATTAACTTTTGAACCTCTTTGATAGATCTGGGAGAGCCGAGTTCCATGATAGCCTTGATCTATTTGGGATTAGCCTCTATCTCGCGATGGTTGACAATGTAGCCGAGAAATTTTCCTAATCTAATGCCAAATGCACACTTCGACGCGCTGAACTTCATTTTATATTTCTGAAAGACATCGAAGGTTACAGTGAAGTCGGCCAAATGATTTGTTTTTCTTTGTACTCCACCACCATATCATCAATGTAGACCTCCATGATCTTACCAATATGATCTTTAAACATAGTTGTGACCAGCCTTTGATAAGTTGTCCTGACATTTTTCAGTCCAATGAGTATAACCTTATAGCAATAGGTTTCTCTTGGAGTGAGAAATGCCGTTTTGTCCTGATCGACAAGATCCATGGCAATTTGATAATATCCCTAGTATGCATCCAAGAAGTTCATATGTTGGTGATGGGCTATAACATCCACCAGTTGATCAATTTTGGATAAAGGAAAGCAGTCTTTGGGGCAAGCCTTGTTCAAATCCGTGAAATCGACACACACTTGCCATATTCCTGTTTTCTTTTTTACCACAACTGTATTGGACAACCAACTGGGGTAGGTAACTTCTCGAATTATCCTAGCTTCCAATAATTTTTCTACTTCTTCAATTACAGCAGAGGCATGTTCGGCGGTTGAGCGATGGCTTCTCTGCACAACCGGTTTGGCCTTTGGATCGACGTTCAGGCAGTGCATAACCACTTCTGGATCTACTCCGAGCATATCATACGGGGTCTAAGCAAATACATCGATGCTGCCTATTAAAAAGGTCACTAGCTCCTATTGTTCGGCTGCATTGAGGCTAGTGTCAATCATAAAAAACTTCACAGGATCACCGGGTATGACGACTCAATCCAAATCTTCCGTCGTCTTTTTAGTTGGAACTTTCCCCATGTCATCTATCCCTTCTCGATCCGAAACTTCAATCGAATGACCTTGAGTTCTCTCGGTCTCTTTCCCAAGGCCTCTCTTATAATAATTTTTTGCCGAATTGTGTGATCCTCGAATTTGCTCAATGCCATATTGAGTCGGAAAGTGAAGAAGCTAATGGTAAGTGCTTGGGACGACTTTCATCGCATGGAGCCATGTTCGACCCATAATCAAGTTGTAGGAGAAGTGAAGCTTGACCACTAGAAATTCCACATCTAGTGTCCGAGTGCCAGCTTGCACTGGTACTACGATCTTTCCCAATGGGTATTTCGAGATGGCGTTAAAAGCCAAAAAGAGGATATTCGGTTGCAGCGAGATCTTTGTCTTTGAAGCCAAGCTGGAGGAACGTCTTGTAATACATAATTTCGAAAGTGCTCCCTTGGTCGACCAAGATACGTTCAACGGTATATTTATTTACCCATAGCTTGATAACCAAAGCATCGTCATAAAGTAGAGTCAAACCCTCTAAATCAACATAAGAAAAACTAATTTCATTGGTCAGCGCTACCTGTGGCAGCTTCGGCTGACCGATGGATTGTAAGCTGCACTAGGATGATTTTGGTGCCAATTGCAATTGAACCGTATTCACCCTATTCAACAGTGGGAGGCTGTAAATCATATGGATCTAGCCGAGTGGAGGAGAATCGGGTCGTATGGTTAACGCATTGGTAGGGCAATCTTCTTTTAGAGGTAGCCATTTAGACAACCTTCCTGTACCAAATCTTTCAAATGATCCCTTAATGTGTAGCATTTGTTGGTTATATGGCTATGGTCTTTATGGTCATTGTATCTCTGGTCTCTTCTCCTTATGTTTGGCAGACCAGACATCTTAGCCGACCATTTGAAGAATGTCCGATGCTGAACTTTCAACAAGATCTAGCTAATCGGCTAGGACAGCTCTGTATATTTCTTGTCTGACCTCCGTGGATGTTTGTTGTCCACTTGCTACTACTCACGACGCTGGTGAGAATCTTGACGATTATCTCTCCTAGATCTTCCCGCGGCTCCGGGCTCCTTTTCAGCAGTGTTATTCTGTTTGGTAGCACAATAGCCAAGGGCTGCACCGAAATCAGCATTGTCGAGTCAGTGATTTAAATCCCGCCTTGAATCCAAAGTGCGTCATCTTCTACCTTGTAGTATTTTTCCACTTTCTTCATCAAAGACCAGATTATTTTCGACAATTTGCAGTCAGAGTACTCCAAAGTGGGCTATTTGGCTTCAGTCCCATTTTAAAGGCCGTAACTACCATTGAATCGTTATAATCATCATCTATAAGGTTGAAAAATTCCCAGTATGTTGTCGAGTACTCACGCAAGGTCTTGTTTGGTCCAGTCTTCATTGACCATAAAGAATCGGCCTGTTTTGGTTGTACCTCATTGGTGATGAATCTAGCCCGAAAGGACTTTTGGAGTTGATGGAAACTTTTAATGGAAGATAGCTCGAGCTTATAATACCACTTAACGGCCAGAGGTCCGAGGCTGCTAGGAAAAATTTGGCACATGAGAGCTTTATTATCTGCATACAAGGTCATAGCTTGCTTGTAATGGCGAACATGATCAGTGGGATCCAATTTTTCGTCATAAAGAGTAAATGATGGGGCTTTAAACTTCTTAGGCAAGACAACTTTCGCTATACGTCGTATGAAAGGATCATGCTTGTTCTTTGAATCTGAATATCGTTTTTCCTCTTCCACATGCGTACTTGCAATGAACTTCCTCCATCTGATAAATCAGACTCATCATCTTGGCCTCAATTTTTGGGCTCATCCCAAGAGGAGTCTGATGTATTGTTACTATTATCACGCCTCTGGGGTTGGTGTTGTTGCTTTGCTTTCTGCTTCAGCGATCGGCTTCGTTCTCATCGTGGTGGCATTTGCTGAGATTTTGTCAATTCTTGGCGTAAATGCTCATTAGTAGCCGCCATATCCTCTAAGCATTGTTCGTTCTGCTTTGCTTGGTGTATCAAAGTTTGCATGGCATCTTTCGCTGATGGTAAAGGCAAAAAAAAGAGTTATGGGGTCAAAGTTTAGAGACCTCCGTGCGGGAGTATCTTCTAGACCGAAAACCATTCTGGACAGAACATTATCATTGCCAATGATTGAATGATCTTAAGTTGGGTATGCCATGGATAAGTTTGAATATTCCCACAGACGGCGCCAATTGTAGGGAAGTGGTTTTTGAATACTTCTTTAATCCAAACAAGTCCTTGAAAGATCTTCCAATCATTACCTAAAATAGAAGAAAAACTCTAGTCAGTGGTGCCGGAATTAGCACTCCGATGAGTAAATTAGTTTCTTTCGAAAGAAGTATATTTTGTTTCTTAGAGTACAAGTTTTTCGAACATACCTCTATCTTCAACCTCCCTCTCCTTTTATAGAGTCATTGTCACAACCTAATCCCGGTGCATGGGCTGAATTCGCAATAGCAAATTTATAAAGTTACCAAAGTTTAATTTTAGATTAAACAAATGAAATAATGCAGCGGAATAAAAATAAAAATAAAAATAAGTGCAACTAAATGTCTAAAGCGTGCATGGAAACTTTTATTTATATAACATGAGTTAGTTAATAATTACAGGGAAAAAAAAAAAGAAGATATTTATCTCAAGTATGGGTTTTGATTAAAGGGGTAAAACAATTCTCATTAAGTTTCTTCATTTGAAAGGGGTTTAACAGTTATAAGCATATAACATAGTGAGTAATATTATACTAAGAGTATAAGGGTACACAAATCACAATGGATAATTATTTAGGCTAAACAATGAATAGTTTGGTTCAAAAAAATAAATCATTTTAAATAACAGAAATATAATGCAAAAATCACATAAGTAAAATAATCATAACCACAGTACAGAATAGAACAGAGAGTCAATAGCTCCATGATAAACAGATGGTCACAAAATGACTAATTAGATGATCAATGGTTATTTAAGTCCCCCAAAGCATGAGACTGTTAGAGGGTCACTAAAGTGACAATTCAGAGGGCCAATGGTTATTTAAGTCTCCCAAAGTATTGGACCATCACAGGATCACTAAAATGACAATTTAGAGAGCCAATGGTTATTTAAGTCCCCCAAGACATGGAACTCCCGTAGTGATACTTATAAAATAATTACTCAAAAACACATTTAATAAACAACTATATCCATAAGTTTCCATTTTTAAGCGAATAAGGTTCATATAAAAAATAACACAATTATATGCTAATATAACGTAAAAAACATGATTTACATAAAATAATTCATAAAATAATAAAATAATCTATAATTATTCAAAATATAATATAACTCACCTTAATATTAAATTTTCTTTTTTTTTCTTCTTCTATTTTTTTTATTCTTCCCGTCTTCCTGAAACTTTCATTTTCTTCACTTGCCGACTTTCTTCCTCTTTTTGCTCTCATTCCATTTGCTAATACTACTACACTATTTATAACTCAAGTGCTTCATCCATCAACCCAAGTGCTTCATCCATCAAACTTCCACTTGTTTGTTTCAATAAATTGCCACATTTCTTCATTAGATACTTCTTATAAGGCTTATCTCTAAGTGAACAACTCGTGGGATGTAGATAACCTATGGCCCAAGTGCCTAATTTAAACTTTGGCCCATATACTAAGGTAAATTATATTATCACTTTTTTTTTTTTTTTGACAGAACCGTATGACTCTTAATCTAAATTAAATTACATTTTATCACATATCATCATAAAATTAAATATTTTATTTTACTACTACTACTACTACTACTATTATTATTATTATTATTATTATTGATTGATATTAACATGGTGTTAAAATTAATTAAACATTTAAGGTATCACAATCATTTTTCCTAGTATCTCCTCTTATAGCTTAGGCCCTTATTATTACCTTGTTAGGATCCATCTCCTTATTATAGTTTTTTTAGAAGGGACAGACCGGACTTACTTAATGGGACCATGCCGAATTATCTGATATACTCGGCCCAAACAATCGGTATAGATACCTTCAATTCGGCACTCGTCTATTCATTTGCAATTATTCAGTGATGACTTGTTCAAGTCTAATGAACTTTTAGTCAAATCTAACCCATTATAAATGGATTAAATTTACTCAACTCCCACAGTCATTGTTACATTATTTTTGACATAAATTCCATACAAAAATTCTGTACACATGATCAAGGTTGAAGGGACCTCATCATGTGCTTATAATAATAATTAATCCATTATGGACATAAAACAACAAAATACATAGTCTATACTTAACAAAAACATTCTACTTAAATGGGGTGTACCAAGAATGGCCCATTGTAAGAAATGGTGATTAGTAACCAAATGAGCCCAATCAAATGTTCTAATAAATTTGAAGGAAAAAGAGTCAGACCCCTACTGGCTGGGGGTGACCCCCAGCCCCCACTGGGTGTGATTGGTCCATATTTTTTTTTTTTAGATGCAATGACCAACCCCTACTTGTGTGTGGAGGTGGTGGGGGTGTTTGGAGACTGGGGGTCTCCAGCACTATTGAAATTTGATAATCTAATTCATATTTAGATTTGTATGTTTCGATGTAAATTATTTTTTACGTATTTTTTATTGTTTGGTTGAATAACAAATAATTAAAATATTCTTTTAAAAAAATATTTTTCATCATAGTCCCTAAAATGTTACTATTAAAATTTGTATAAATATCAATTTTTAAGAAATTTACTTCCAGCTCGGCGTTTGCAGCACGTTGATTTTTTCAAAGGCAAAGGGGTGTTAACTTCTCCCTAACGCATAAAATAAAAAGTTTTTGCTCCAAAATATCAATCAAACATTGAAAAATTATATATATATATATATATATATATTGTGCAAAATAATTTATAAAAAAATATTTTTAGTATAAAATATTTTACACCGAAACAAACAAAACCTTAATAAAATTCATTATACTAGTCTATGAATACTAGAATAAATACAACATATTTTTGTTTGGAGCTTGATGTTTTTCCTAACCACGTGAAGTGAAGATGAAACCAATGAAGATAAAAAAATAAAAAAAAAACAAAACAAAACAAAACAAAAAACTCTTTTTTGTTGTTGTTGTTGTTGTTGTTCGGTTTGAAAATGAATAGATTTTTATCAAAAAAATTATTATTATTTTCTGGATTAATTGGTGATAAATTCAATATAAAGAGGGTATAAGGTATTAGGTTTAAGAGATATTTTTTCTTGATAAGAGGTCTATGTTTTGTAAAATAATTTGGTGAGAAGTCTTGGAGAATATTTTGTTTCCAATTTTATCCACTAACTTTTTTTATCTGTTTGACTTTTTGTTGCCTATCTGTTAAAATTTTTTATCTGTTAAATTCCTATCTATTCAAAAAAATTTATCTGTTTAAATTTTTTATTTGTTAGATTTTGTTTTGTCTATTTAAAACTTTTATTTGTTACAATTTTTATCTATTCACAATTTTTTTTTTATCAACATTTCAAATTTAATACGTGTTCTCTGGTTTGCTTTGGTCTTTGGATTTCTCTACTGAAACAAGAACTATGATGACCACAATACAAAGGGAGAAATTGGATGAAAGTAGACAAACTTAAAATAAAAATTAATCACTGCAAATCAAGAGGCAACCATAGAACACATATTATACATACATATACATAGAACACAGATTTGTACATATGTATACACATATATAAATATCAAATCAAGACTTCACTGCAAATATAGAGGCAACCATAGAACACAGATTTTATACACATATACCTATATATATAAACACACGCACAAACATGTTCGAGGCATATATGAGATCTTGGATACATGACCGTGGATCTGGATCGGGCTTCGCTAAAGTAGCGACACCGACACGGTGTTGAATTCTATTTGCCATTGGACCACGGTGGTGATCTCAGATCTACGACCGGAGGGAAGATTGGTGAAGATCGACAGTGACGGATGGGAAAGAAAAGAGGAGAAGAGAGAGAGAGAGAGAGAGAGAGAGAGAGAGAGGGAGGGGGGGCGACGACAGGGGTGGTTGGGCAACTGTAGTGGTCGTGGAGGTCAAGGTGGCGGTCGTGGAGGAGCAGGTACGGACGAAGGCGAACGGCAAATTTAGAAGCGGTGCTACAATAGTAAGGTAGAGAGAGAGAGAGAGAGAGAGAGGGGTTAAAAAATGAGGTTTGGTAATTAATGACCATATAACCTATATAAATATGGGTAGTTTAGTCTTTTTACACTAATTTGTCAGTGTTTTAACACCTGGACCTACTGACAAAGAAGATTTAAGGGCTGGTTCGGCAAATGTAAAAAAAGTCAAAAAGTCAAAAAGTTACTAAAAAAGTTAAAAAATTATCACTATTCATCAAAAAAAATATAAAAAATTAATATACAAATATTAAATATAAATCAACTTTTTCTTCTATCAATGTACTCACGTCAGGCCAACTTCAGTGAAAGGGAAAAAAAAAATTTGCATGTGTGCATTCATTAAGTTGGATGGTAAAGTTGGGCCCGTGGGAGCCCACCATGGGTCCCGTTTTGATAATCCGAACCGTTCAAGATGTAGAACTCATCTAGTACTATATGTCTATAAAAAATCACGTCTATCGAATATTACAAACGACATAATCAAGTCAGTTTTGTATAAAAATTGGATGGTGCTATAGTTAACAGTTGCCAAAAAAATTAAAACGATCAGATAGTTATCGATATCCAATCAACGTGATTTTTTATAAGCATATAGTACTCGACAAGTTCTACACATTGAACAGTACATTGAACGGTTCCGATTAGAAAAAGGGACCCGTGGTGGGCCGCCACGGGCCGAACAACACCGTCCAATCAAAGCCCGAAAATGAGGCAATCTTTTCCCATGTATTCACCAAGCCGACTTTACTGCCAATCCGTACGGTGTACTACACTATCTTCTCCTACACACTTATTTATATAATTTTTTAATACATATTTTTTCATAAAAAGTCAAAAAGTTAACCCAAACATCCATATTTTTTTTCTCAACTTTTTAGTGCAAAAAGACAAAAAAAAGTACACTTATTTAGGATACCCCAAAAATCCCTAAATTTGAATTTTTAGCCTGAATGCCCTTATATTTTTTGTTATTTATAAATAATAATAATAATAATAATAATTAATTCAATTGATTAGTCTTTTGCAAAGGATTGGGCTTGGCAAGTTTTGGGCTTACCAATCAAACCACGCCCTTGTGGACAGCCTATTATGGCTCCTATTTTCATGTTTCATTCCATTCGTTGAGTATAATTTATTTATAAAAGAATTAGATTGATTTGATAGTAGTCGTTACATAATTTTTTATATTGTTTTTAAATATATATATATGATGAGAAAGATAAATATGATAAAATTATAGAAAATTTTAGTCTGACATCTCTCTCTAAATTTGTTCATAATGTATTGTAGATGTCACGACCCGCTTCCCGTACTCAAGGTTAAGTATCGTGATGGCCAGTAACTGAGGTTACCTCCGGCCAATTCTTAAACAAATCAATAAACGCAAGTGGAAGATATATTTAAATAAGGGTACTAAAATAATCATCGGAGTTTCTATTTTTATTACAAAATTTACTAACCAAAAATGTCGATATTTACATAGAGAAATATTATAAAATACTGTGTGTGTGTCTATTCCGCAACCCGACTTTTCAAAAAGCTATTTCTGAAGTGCATTGTTTCCTGAAAATTGGTAAACAACTATAAGCACATGGCAGAGTGAGAAATATTATACCAAGAGTATAAGTGACACGAAATAACCATGGATTGTTAGTTAAGCAAAAACATTTACATAACTCAATTTTTGTAGATAAATCATTTAAGTGGCAGAAACTGAAATACCGAAATTATGTAAGTAAATGACCATGACCACGGTACAGAACAGAACAGAACAGAGGTCACAGAAGTGACAGTCAAAACAGAGATACGGATTCAAGAGGTGGCCCGTACGGATTCTAGAGGTGGCTCCCACAATAGTGTAGCACTTACCTTCGCACAGCATTTTGGTCCGCACAGAATAGAGGTACGGATTCAAGAGGTGACTCGTACAGATTCTAGAATGGCTCTCACAATAGTGTAGCACTTAGCTCCGCACAGCACTTTGCTCCGCACAGAACAGAGGTCAATGTATCCATGACAAACAGAGGACCACAAAGTGGTCAAACATGTAACGCCCTCAAAAATAACCCATAACATACACAATAATAAGATGCATTACTTAAGAAAATAAACCATAATTCATTCATCAGAGTATTCTTAAATAAAGACATTACATGTAATAATGAAAGTAAATGCCCTATGGGCTTACATCTTTCCAAGCCAACACTTGGACACAAAATGTGAGTACTAACTCAACTACAAATTAAGCCCTCGGCTGTAATTACATGTAATATTAAAACAAAACAAATAACTAAACTAGTCTTCCAATCCAAGTCCTTCCAAGCTAAGTCCTTGGAGGTAGCTTATCACCTGAACCTGAAAATGACGTTCCCATATAGGGTAAGCCACAGCCCAGTAGAGACATACTAAACCAAATATAAGCATTGAATAAAGCAATAGCATTTAACAGATGGTTAACACAAAATGTCGTTTTCACTTTCCATTATCTATTCAACTTTCCATTATTATCAACATGGCTCAGAACCTGGCCAAACTACAACAGTGAACTATATATCATATTCACATACTTCCAATATCAACAAAACAAATGAGACACAGGCTCATATCAAAACACTTCCATACTTCCAATATGATACACATTTTAGTATTGTATCAATAACATGCAAAAACACTTCAATATCAATAAGCACACATAATAGTGATGTTAATGGAGTCCATCCCCTATCTCCTCCCAAACAAAATCCGGTTAAGAGGTCCATCCCCTATCTTCCCCTAACCGTGGAGTACATCCCCTATCTCCTCCCATACAATATGCATATGTAATGCTCAACTAATACATGTATGTAAACACATAACATATACATCTCACAATCAATACACATAATGTCCGTATTAATTCAACAGTCAACATTAATGACTTAACCAATGTGATTAGTTTCAGTTATCCCTAATCCACATGCAATGTCTACAACAATCATGACTATCCTCCACCGATAGCCCAAAACAGTTATCTCTAAACAGAAAATAACTAAATCAACAATTCAATAGGCATATGATTTAAATTAACCAACTACCCCATTTAATCAATAATTCCTCATATTTCGTGAATTCAACCATTATTCCCAATTTTCCTTAAATTAAACTTACAATTCAATTTAATACAACAACTAGGGTTTTTCCCAAAATTACCAAAATACCCCCAACATATTAAAATACCAAAACTTAGAACAAAACGTATACATTGGAGTAGGAAATCCCTACCTCGAAGAAATAACCCAAAAGAGAAGACGGAGATGATGACCCAAACTCCAAAGTGCTCCAAAACCCAAATTGTTCAGATTAAACTGAAGCCCTCGACCCACTCTAACTTTTTAATAAAGGATCTAGGGTAGAGACACCCTAAAACTAGATGAAATCTAGGGTAGAAGGTGTGTAGGGAGAGAGAAGAGTCGGACCTAGGGTTTGGAAACAAAAAGAGATAGAAAAACTGATTAAAAACCCGCTGCTGCCTATTTAAACTGAACAGGCTCGCTCGAGCGAAGACATGGTCGCTCGAGCGACCAGACACAAGAAATCCTCGCTCGAGCGAAGAAAAGCTCGCTCGAGCCAAAAACTCGATGCTTCAAGTCTGTAACCCAGAAGCTCGCTCGAGCGAAGGAAGCTCGCTCGAGCGAAGAACTCGAAAACATACACCTCGCTCGCTCGAGCCAAGAAACACAACTCTCAGGTCCTAAGCCCAGACGCAGACTCTCGCTCGAGCGACCAAACCCTGGCTCGAGCGAAGAACAAAACAACAGCTCGCTCGAGCGACCAACTCCTCGCTCGAGCGAAGGTCCAAAAATCTGGACAGCAACACTTGGTTTCCAACCCAACCAACCTGTAACAAACCTGCCCAACACAACCCATAACTCAAAATAGGAAATTAAAGGACAACAACAACAATACAATAACAACTGAATCTACGGAACATAAGTCCGGGTACAACAACCAAAAGGAAAAAGACCGGGGTCGCTATAAAACAGATGCCAATGGTTATTTAAGTTCCTCAAGGCGTGGGACTCCCATGGTGGTAAACATAATTGTTTATAAGGTCATAGTCAAATATTCTTTAAAATATAAACAACCATATCCATGGGTTTTCTTTTAAGCAAATAGGGTTCAGAAATAAAACCACGTAACTGAAATCTTTATAAAACATAACTTTTATTAATATACTAATAAAACATACTTGTATAAAATAGATTTTGGTAAGTCAAAACATACATAAAATACTTTTAGATGACTCAAGGTGTTTGGTAGGGCTTATTTCCAGCTTATTTCAGCTTTTAGCTTAATTTAAGCTATTTTGATGTGTTTGGTTCAGTTTAACAATACAGCTTATAGCTTTTTGTAAGTCAAAAATCAACTTATTCTTTGAGTGGGGGAGGAGAAGCTTAATTTATAAGTCAAAAATCAGCTTATGTTCACAGCTATAAGCTATAAGCTGTTAGGTTATAAGTTATAATCACTTTCCCACAGTTCTACCAAACGGGGCCAATATAACTCACCTTAAGTTTAATACCTTAGTCTTCCTTTCCACTATTAAAGACCCTCTCAGCTTCCACCATTTTCTTTTCCTTCTTTTTCCTTCTTTCTTTTCTTCTCTTCGTTTCTTTCTTTTTCTTTCCAGGCATCTTCTCCCTATATAGGGAGGTGAAACCATCACCTGGCCAACACGTGGCCAGCCCGAATTCATTCCACATATTCGATTATAATTTCGTAGATTCATTCCTATCTTTAATAGATATTTAAGATAATTACCATTTGACCCAATATTTTAATATAATTATATTAATTAATTAATTCTTAATTAAATTACACTTTATCATATACCAATGGAAAATTAATTATTTATTTTAGTACCACACCCATTATTATTATTATTATTTATATTATTATTATTTATATTTTGACCCCTAAACTTTTAATAATTATATTATTTTACAAAATTACGCATAATAATATATAATAAATTATATATTTTTCGAACTGAGATTAAATAATATTAGTATAATTCTACAGAATAATTAAAAATCTGGGTTGTTACAGTAGAGGGTCAGAAATTGAACCCTAAACTAAGTATGGACTCAAGCACTAAGATCGCCCTAAGAAGGTGACCAAGGAGAAGAGAGGAGTGTGGCCAAAGCCTAAGGGAAGTGGGCCAACAAGTGGGCCGAAGCAGGTCCGAACTACCAAGGCTTCAGATGGACTCGGCGAGGAAAAATGCCCAAGTCAAGTTACAGAGGCAACACCTGCAGCGGTGAAGTTGCCGAGGGGACATGTGTAGCGGCAGAGTTACTAAGGCACTTTGTCTTAGCGCCGTCATTCCTATTAACTTCGGTTCCGCCACCATTGGAAGTTGGCGAGGGAACATGTGCAGTGGCAGAGTTGTTGAGGCACTTTGTCTTAGCGCCGCCAGTCCAAGTATCTTCGGTGCCGCCGCCATTGCAAGTAATGTCGGTGTCACGATCATCTAGAGTTGCCGAAAGAAAGAGAAGATCGAGGCAACTAAGTCGCTAAGGCAATACTTGCAGCGCCCAAGTTACGGAGGCATTTTGTCAGCGTCGCCATCTCTAATATCTTCAGTCATGCTGTCCAAACTTGCCACGGGAAACGACTACCGCAGCAATTACTACCGCAGTAACTAAGTTGCAGAAGGTATACCCTGCCAAGGTGATGGCAGCCTTTGAGAGAGGTTTCCCTCTGCAAGTAGAGGCTACTGCTTGGCGCCGATAGCAGGTCCCAAGGCATTACTAGCCCAGGGCTGATAGCAGGCCCCATAGTTTATTAACTTGGCGCTGATAGCAAGCCCTAAGACTTATTGGTTGGAGCTGATAGCAAGCCTAGAAATACCAGTTTACCGCGGCAACCCCACGAAGATGGGAGCAGGGTAGCTCGAGTATAAGGGACTCCCTTTCCATTACCCAAGTCATGGACTTGCCTTAGTCGCATAGACAGGACTAAGAAAGCCCCCTTGGGCTTGGTACTAAGGCACAGCATGGTTAATAGCAGGCCTAGCTGTGGCTTTCGCCCTGGGAAGCTGGGGAGTTTGTGGTTAGGTGGTTAAGGGTGGAGGTTTCGTTGAGGTGAACACGAACATAGTCGATAGCAGACTAATGGAGTCCTGAAGATGCATGTACTGGCCAAGTAGAATTGAGAAGGCAAGTGCAGCGGCGAGGTTCACTGCTGCAAGTGCACTTGCTGAGGTTCAAGCTGATAAGGCAAGTGCAGAGGTAAGCACTCCCGTCGAAACTGCTCTTGCTGAGGCTCAAAAGGGAGTTGCAGCGCCAAACACTCCCGTCGCAACTACACTTGCTGAGGTTCAAAAAGGTAGTTGCGGAGGCAAACAGATAGTACACAGTACATGCAAAGGGACACGTGACACCTTCAGCCAGGTGGCTCAAGACAGAATATTCCATGTGATCCTCTAGGACACATGTCTTCTTTCTATTTGGCCACTTGGTGTCTTCTTGGCATTAAGGAAAAGCCTATAAATAGGACCCACTTCCCAAGGTTCAACAAGAGGAATTTTGGGGATTTGGGAAAGATGCTGCCCAATTTGGTACTGCCATATACTTCTTCTTGAGCCACTTGTTTCACCCTCACTCAGCTACACACTCTCCAACTCCCAGATAATTACTGTTGTTCATTCTCAAGCCACTTCCTCCATCAGTGGACCATTAGCATAGTTTTGCCTCTCTAATCACCTTCTCTAATCTTGAATCCCCTTACATATACATATATATATATATATATATATTTGTATTTTAAGGTCCTTCATTTACAATATGAGCTCTCATGACAATGACGATAAAGATCAAGAAGGCGGTAAGGGTTTTCCTTGACGAAAGTGATATCTTCCACGAAATCTCCATCGACGACGAAGGTCCTCGCTCTTCCCCTCTCTCTCTATCTCTCTCTTACTATATATATATACTAGTTTACATAAGCCCCATGCAAGGCACGAACTATTATTACAGTATGTTTAAGTTTTGTATTTTGATAATTTTTAAAAAAATTTCAACTATTGTTTTATGAAATTGAATAGAATAAATCATTAGATATATGATAGAATTATGTGGTATATGATATGTATCATTCTTTGATTTGTGATACACCCAATGATGTCGACTCCAATTCTATTGCCATATCATTTTGGGTGAATTTATGAATCTTTAACATTTCTTCCGAAATTATAAAAAAACAAAATTATGTGTAACTTTTCTCAACAGATAACTATAAAATAAATATTAAGATAATTCTCCAATCTAAAAAAAACTATTAAAATAAGTCACTGAATTAATAAAGAAGCAAAAGAAAATGCATACATATACAAAAGACTAATTTTATTAATACATAAATCATAATCGCATAATAAATGATTAATTTTATTCATAAATAAATCATTAAGTAAATTAAAATTTTAATGACATGAAAAATATTTTTCAATTAACCATTTTGTTAATAAATAAATCATTAAGTTAATTAATAATTTTTCATGATATGAGAAATATTTTTTAATAAAAAATTTTGATAATTTATCATTGCATAGGAGAATAGTTTTTTTTTTCTTGGATGTTGTGTTAAATTGAAATTTATAACAAACGATAGTTGTAATTTCTAGTATTATAAGATTGATTCATATTTTAAACAAATTTTATAGGTGTATTTGTAATTTGTTTAAAAATAAAAGATTTATACTTCATAATTGACCAAGAATATTTGCGTAATTACGAAAAAATCTATTTCATAATTGACTAAGAATATTTACGTAATTACGGAAAAACCTGTTGCATAATTGACTAAGAATATTTACATAATTATGAAATTTTTTTTACTTAACATATAGGCCACTATTAATAAATTATTTAAAATAAAAAGATAAAATAAGAGAAAAAAAAAAAAAAAAAAGAGACGAGCCATGGGAAACAAGAGCTTCTTATAGATATATGTATGTATATAGAATTTGGGTTCATCTGAGCCTTTAATTGCAGAAAGAATCGAAGCAAAAATTCTTCAACCGCATTTCTCATCAGCTCTCTCTCTTCACTTTCTCTGTCCACTATACGACATATATATATATATGGATGATTATTCAGCACTTTCGGAATACGGATATATGATACTTTATAAAATTTTAATTAGTAGAGAGACACAAGGGTCCACGATTTATGTTGGAAATGATAGAACAATATGAAACTAACTAATTAATGATTAATTGGAATATAAACACGTATGTTTCGAAAGTATTGAATAATTTCCCTATATATATACACATAAACATGCGCTATAAGGCAAAAAACTAGTCAAACGCATTTAATGAAAAGAAATCTAAAGACTTATGCGTCAATTAATAGCAACAAGTAAAAAAACATACAAAAAAGTGATTTGATTTTTGCAAACAATGAACTCACAGTTGACTCAGTTGATCTGTGGATGCTGGAAGATCTTCCAATGACTCATCATCAATTTTGTAGTTTAATTTTTTTTGATTTGATCAAAATACAAAGAAAATTGTTATTAAATTAGAGAAAATTATTCAAAACATGGAGAAATTCGTGAGCAAATTAGAGAAATTTCAACCTAGAAAAATTTCAAAACACAGAGAAAATCAAAGAAATTGAGCAAACTAGATAAACAAATTTATCTGTCTTTTTAAATTTCTTTGAAAAAATGTTGAGGGACCCCAACCACTATAAAAATATTACATGTCATTTATCTTATAAAATTTTAATATCAATGATCTTAAAAAAAATTCTCCAAAATTATATGACTATTATTATTAAATCAATTTTATTATTATTATTATTATTACAAAAATCTATGCACAAAAACTTAAAAGATGATTTGTTCAAATCTACCTTGTTGAACTGAATGGATCCAATCCTCTATCCAACTGGGAGAAGCAGGAACAGACCTTTATTTATTGTGCAGGTTTGGTGCTTGGGCTTATTAGCTTGAGTTTATCAATCGGAGTAGATTATTGGTCACACAAGAAGTGGATATAACCATCTATTCAACATTTAATAAGAATTAAATAATGTTACCAAAAAAAAATCCAGTATATATTTCATATATTTTTATACAGTTTTTAAATATTTTAATTTAATACACCCTTTACATATCTCAACATTTAACCAAACCATCGGGGGTAGTGGCAACGTGGAAAGGTGCCCTTCCTTACACACATGTAAGCAGAGCTCGACTTCTGGAGGCACAACTAACGTTTCCCTTTATTAGTTGAAATTGGTTGTGTGATACTCCGACCGTGACTCTGCCTCCTATGCTGGGAGTTGGTGTACTGGTGGTAGGTCCCTTCCTTGGGTTAGGTTAAACCTAGTTAGCAATTGGTTACCCTAAAGCCAAGACCCACAGATACTATGATATCCTCACAAAGCATCTTTTTGCAATGTTTAAAAAAAAAAAAAAAATTAACCAATGTCTATTGGGTGGTGGGTAATATTTTTTACTAATTAAACAAAAATGAAGGAAATTCACATAAGTCTTCTTTAGACAATAAAAAATAAAATAAAAATGATAGATATCACAAGATGAATTTTATCTTTTATTTATTTTTTACATGGATTCACACACTATATGAGTATATATATACACACATTAAAAAGAGTAAGTATACTCGCGTGTGCAATTCAAGAAGAAAATGTTTCAAAATTTTTACTAAATATTTCATATGAACGTGAATCTCACACTTATGTAAGACTCACACCCATAGAAGTTATTGTTGGAAAATCTTCACTGTATTTAAATAAATTAAATTCTGTTGTGTACTAAACAACAACCAGAATATAAAGAAATAAAGGAAATGAGAGAATTTGATGACAACGGAAATGCAACAATATGCAGACTTTATCGAAAGAGTATAAGTCGAAAATATCTTGCATCAGGATAAGTAGTTTTCGGCCTTGAACCTTCCCTAGTGATAACCTATCGGACTTACTAGCTAATCAATGGACGCGATGCCTTGAATTGTTCAGCCGTTTGTGTAAGCCAAGACAATAGATTTCACACAAAATATCTTCTAACACATCGTGGTTCTCACTGTTGTGTTCATTTTGGCCTTGAACGCTCCTGATTTTCATGAGTGTTTCTAGAGAATGTAGCCTCTTTCATTCTCATAGAACCGGCCCCAGTTCAACACTCATATAGGTGATTCTTATTGTGAGTATCTCCTTATACTCGTCTTGATTTTATGCCTTAATCAAGATATAAGTAATCATTAAAAGCGAAGCTTATCCTTATGCCCCTGCATACAACATATGTTGCAGATATCACTCTCACCATAGGAATGGGTAGGAATCTTAATCCCTTGGTGATTTCTGGCGAGCCATACATAACTTAGTTGTCCCTTTGAACTTAGTTCTTGGGATCTCCAGTCATATAAGTAGGGTTACCATTATGACGACTCTTATGTAATAGGCTTTAATCTCATTCCCTTCGATGAACTATACACTAGCTCTTTTCTCAAACCTTTTGTTAACGGATCCGCAATATTCTATTTAGATTTTATATAATCTATTGAGATTATTCCGTTTGACAACAATTGCCTTACGGTATTATGTCGACGACGAATATGGCGTGACTTACCGTTATACATATGATTCTGTGCCCTGCCTATTGCAGATTGACTATCACAATGAATGCAAATAGCTGGCACAGGTTTTGGCCACATTGGAATGTCTTTTAAGAAGTGACGAAGCCATTCTGCTTCTTCTCCTGCTTTGTCTAAAGCAATGAACTCGGATTCCATTGTGGATCGTGCGATGCATGTTTGTTTCGTGGATTTCCAAGAAACAGCAGCGCCTCCCAGAGTAAAGACATATCCACTTGTGGATTTTGAATCTTTAGTATCCGATATCCAATTTGCATCACAATAACTTCAAGTACTGCTGGATATCGAGTAAAGTTCAAACCATGATCACGGGTGAATCTTAGATATCTAAGAACCCGAATGATCGCTTTCCAATGGTCTTCTCCGGGTTACTAGTGTACCTACTCAATTTACTGATAGCATAAGCTATATCAGGACGAGTACAATTCATTAGGTATATTAGGCTTCCAATGATTTGGGAGTATTTTAACTGAGACACTGCATCATCTTTATTTTTCGATAAATAAAGACTGATGTCTACAGGTGTTCTAGCTAAATTCAAATCATCCTTGATAAATTTATCAAAAATTTTCTCAATATAATGAGATTGAGATAATGCATATCCGTCAGATGTTTTAGTAATTTTCATTCCTAATATAACATCTGCGACCCCTATATCTTTCATATCAAATCTTTTGTTAAGCATTTGCTTAGTTAATTTGATCATGTTTTGACTGCTTCCAATGATAAGCATGTCATCCACATAAAGACAAACTATGACATATCCTTGGTCAGTGTTTTTAACATAGACGCATTTGTCGCATTCGTTTATCTTAACCCCATTACTAAGTATTGCATGATCAAATTTTTCATGCCATTGCTTAGGTGCTTGTTTTAATCCATAAAGGGATTTTACAAGTCGACAAACTTTCTTTTCTTGCCCCGACACTATAAACCCTTCGGGTTGCTCCATATAAATCTCTTCATTTAGATCACCGTTTAAGAAAGCTGTTTTAACATCCATTTGATGTATTTCTAAATTAAACAACGCTACTATAGCAATAAGCATGCGAATGGATGTTATTCTTGTCATAGGGGAATATGTGTCAAAATAATCCAGACCTTCCTTTTGTCTGTAACCTTTAACTACAAGTCTTGTTTTATACTTGTCAATTGAACCATCTGCTTTCATTTTTCTCTTGAATATCCATTTATATCCAAGAGGTTTAGAACCTGGTGGAAGATCCACCAATTCCCAAGTATGATTTTGAATAATGGATTCAATTTCATTATTAACAGCCTTTTTCCACAAAGGTGCTTCAGGACTTGTCATTGCTGCCTTAAAGCTTTGAGGTTCATTTTCTAACAGGTATTTCAGAAAATTTAGACCAAAGGATTTTGATGTTCTCGCTCTCTTACTTCTTCTTGGTTCATCATCAGTTAAATCCTGTTGGTCGAGACCATTACTAGTCTCTTGTGTTTGATTGCCATTAGTCTCTTGACTTTGTGTACAATCATAAGTTCTGTTCTGTGAACTTAATTCCTGTCCTTTCTTGTAAGGAAAGACATGTTCAAAAAACACAGCATTCCTTGACTCTATAATAGTGTTCACATTTATATCAGATATTTCTGATTTATAAGTCAAAAATCGATATGCACTACTATTCTGAGCATAACCAATAAACACACAATCTACTGTTTTTGGTCCAATCTTAGTCTTTTTAGGAACAGGAACTTCAACTTTTGCCAAACACCCCCACACTTTTAAGTATTTGTAGGAAGGTGGTCGACCTTTCCACAATTCATAAGGAGTGCTGTTGGTTTTCTTGTGGGGTATTCTATTAAGAATATAATTAGCAGACAATATTGCTTCCCCCACAAGTTCTGTGGTAAACTTGAACTTAGTAACATGGCATTCATCATTTCTTTTAGGGTTCTATTCTTCCTTTTAGCAATTCCATTTTGCTGTGGAAATAAGGGGCTGTAGTTTGGTGAATAATGTCATGTTGTGCACAAAATTTATTTAATGGTGCATCATATTCACCACTCCTATCACTTCTAACCATTTTAATGGTTTTACCAAGTTGATTTTTAACTTCTATTTTGTAGAGTTTAAACATTTCTAAGGTTTTATCTTTACTTCTAAGTAAATAAACATAACAATATCTTGTGCAATCATCGATAAATGTTATGAAATACTTTTTGCCTCCTCTAATTTGAATAAATTTTAGATCACATACATCAGTATGAATTAATTCTAGAGGTTTAGTTTTTCTTTCAACCGATTTAAATGGAGCCTTAGTTAGTTTCGCTTCTACAAAAACTTCACATTTATGATTAGGATTAATTTCAAACTTTGGTATATAATCCAAACCAATTAATCTACGCAAAGCATCATAATTTACATGACCTAATCTACCATGCCATAAATTCGACTCAAGAATATAAGCAAAAGATGTGTTATTCTTATTCATAGCAACTTTTGGTACAACTGTCATTACATTTAGCTTAAAGAGACCATCACTCATGTATCCCTTATCAACATACATACCACTCTTTGTTAATATAAACTTATCAGACTAAAAAACAAGCCTAAAACCATTTTTACTTAACAAAGAATTAGAAACTAAATTCTTCCGGATGTCAGGTACATGCATTACGTTGTTGAGGGTCAGTTCTTTCCCTGATGTCATCTTCAAGATCACTTTCCCTTGTCCAGCCACAGTAGAAGTAGAAGAATTTTCCATGAAAAGTTGTTCAGCATTTGCAGCCTCACTGTAGGTAGTGAACATCTTCTTGTTCATACATATGTGACGAGTTACTCCAGTGTCAACCCACCACTCTTTGGGATTTCCAACCAAGTTAGCTTCAGACACCACAGCAGAGAGGTTGATGTCATTCACTTCGTCAGAGATGTAATCCAATTCTGTTACATTGGCCTGATTAGTGGTCTTCTTACTTGTACTTCCATGATCTTTCTTAGGGCAGCGGCAGTCAGAAGCTCGATATCCAGTCTTGCCACAGTTATAGCATTTTCCTTTGAACTTCTTGTTGCCATTGTTATTGCCTTGTTTAGGACCATCTCCAGTAAACTTCCTCTTTTTATTATGTGGTTTTTGAACTTGTTCAACCACATTAGCCTTGGACTCAATGGGATTTTTCCCATTCCTCTTTTCAGCCTTTCGGTTATCTTCCTCAATTCTTAATCTTACAATCAAATTCCATTCAGGTGGGGGATTGTTGGAAATGGTTATAAATTCTGGGTAAAACCAGAATTTTATCCTAAGTTTGGTCTAATATTTAGGTGGGCCCCGTGCGTCGATTTACGCGGGTCAAAGTGGTAACGCGTTCTATGTCGCGTTGTGATTCACGTGGTATATTTGGTTGCTCAAAACCATTACCGAGTGAATAGGAAATTGAAGCCAAAGTGTGCTCCATGGAAATGGAGTTTTGGTGGAAAATCCTTAAAGGTATTGTATAAGGCTTGTCCCACATTGATTTGGTGGGAAGTTTTGAATGGGTTTATAAGGCATGGGTTTGATACTTGGGGTGTGCCCCAAGAGGTACCCAAGTGTTTTAGAGGGAGAGGTTATAGGCAAAATGGGCTAGACCCATTGGATCCAAAATCACTACACACGCGCGCGCGCCGCCGCCGCCGTCTGTCCGATCGGTCGGGCGGGCTGGGCTGGGCCTGGGCCTGGGCTTGGGCGCGGGTGCGTGGTGTGAGGTTGAGTTGGGCTTGTTCGGCCCAATACTAATCTTTTTGGGCAAAAAACATTTGAATTTTGGATTTTATTTACTGTACATCCAAACAGGGCTCTTCCCGTTTTCAAACAGAAATAAACTAGTTTGGTATTATTGCACACCCAAACAGGGCCCTTCCCGTTTTTGTATCTGTTTAAATTTAAACCCAACAGATTCAAATCTGTTTGAATTCAAAACCAACAGGTATCATACCTGTTCAATTCAAAACCAAGAGCCACGTTTACATCTATAAATAGACTAGCCTCCCATTTGGATTTCATTCCAATTTTCGTACTCCATCCTCTGCTATAATTCTCTCTGCATTTTGCTGAATTTAATTTCTGAAAGAAAGAGTGTAAACACTTAGTGTGTTCGTAAGGCAAACAATTTGTAGTGCTGCTATTGTTTGTAGAAGATCATTTCATCCTGGGAGATAAACGTCCAAATTTCTGAAAGCACCGTGGAGAGGACGAATCTGTCTTAAGGACACAGTGTCAAACACTGGATTTGATCAGTTTATAATTCGAACAAATTAAATCAAGTAAGTTATTTAATTTATTTTCAGTGTTATTATTATTGTTTTAAATCATATTTGAATTTTGTTTTTGTAACAAAATAAAATCTGTTTTTATTTATTTATTTTTATTTCGAGTTTGATTTTTGTAATCAAACAAATTCTCTAATTTCCTTTATTTCTTTATATTCTGGTTGTTGTTTAGTACACAACAAAATTTAATTTATTTAAATACAGTGAAGATTGTCCAACAGTTATTTGATAATTTTTTTCTATATCCCTCACATTTTATATTGAAGAAATTGTGGGTGTGAATGGGGAGACCATTTAATAGTAATTTTGGTGTAGAAAGTGTGCTCATCTCTCTATATTAATGTTTGAGAAGAAAACATGAAAGATGACAATTGGTGAACATGGTGTTTCATGATTTTGAAACCTCTTATCATGATTTCTTTATTTCTTATTTTTTATTACTTGGTGTTCCATGAATACCAAATAACTTTTTATCTAAAAAAGGGGAGCCAAACAAATAAAAAAAAAATTTATTTTTGATCCTTACGATTTTCTCATTCTTTTGTTCTAATTTACTTTTTTTTTTTTTTATAGGAAAAATTACAAATAATTATGATAGTCTTTAAAATAATTACACTATAGTTGAAATATTTTTTAGTACAAAATCTAACCCACATAAAAGACTTGCACCATAAACATAAGGCACTTACATTATCATGGAAATAAATTTTTTTTTTATTCAACTGACATACAAGTTTCACTCTTCTATAATATAACAGAGAGATTCATTGTGTGACAGTGTTGTAGAAATGAGCACAATAGATCCAACTTTCCCAAAAAGCATGTCAATTGTCAAATTATTAATATTTTAATTTTTTTTTTGTCGCATTAAATTTAAGATCTCTATTTATTCCACTCCTCAACAACACGAAACACAATTTATTATTATTAATTATTAATTGTAACAACATGGAGCTTGCAGTACCTGGTAGATCTCCCACCCAAACGATGAAGAGGAGATCTCTCTTTTTTTTTTTTTTTTTTTGTAAATTACTAATAGGTTCTAATAATTATATTTAATTTTTATTAAGTTTTATTAAAAATAAGTTTTACTAAATCGTCGTTAAAAATAATTTTTGTGACGATTTTTTACATATGTCGCTAAAAATTGACAATTAGTAAATTTTTATTTTTATTTTTATGATTTTTATAAATTATAACTAAAACTTATAATTAGTGACACTTTTTTATAAGGAATTTTTTAAACTATCTTTGAAAGTTGAAAATTAGTGACTTATTTTTGTAACGATTTTTTTAAACTATCGCTAAAACTTATAATTAATAATTTTTTATGATAAAATTTTTAAACTGTGACTAAAAATTAATAATTAGTGACGTATTGTTAATAATTTTTAATAAAAAATATTATTAATTTTTACAAAATTTATTAAATAATAAATTTATCTATTAAAACTTATACGTAAATCCAACATTTCTTTCGCGAAGTTTCTTGTATATTTACAAGAGAGTTTACCTAAACTTGTAAACATCTTCCTGCCCAAAGTCAAATCTTGTCCCAAAAAGTGATTAATCCAAATTTATGTCCGTGACATGAAAAATATTGTATACATAAATAACCAATCTCTCCTATTGCAACTCAAAGGGAGGAGCTCTCACTGATCCATGATGGGATTAGAAAGATCCAACTCCGCTTAGTTTGACTTTGTTTTGCAAATTATTTATTTTGTAAAATTTATTAAGTATATTATTTATATAAAAAATTAAATTAATTTAATATTTTTTTAGACAAATATAATCCAATAAAGTAGTTATTGGTGTCTAATTTATCTGATTTTTTTTAATAAATAATATATTCGATGAATACTATAAGATGAACCATTCAGATCATTAAGACACCTCAAAATGAACCTACAATGACTGTATTCCAATTCATGATGAGACTTAAGAGAAGTTGTTTCTCAACTCAAATAAGAATATAAGGCCAAGTTTGACAACTCAAAAATAATTCATCTTTTTTTTTTTTTTTTATCACATCACCTCTCTATTTTTCTTTTATCTTTTCGTAAAAAGATAAAAAGTATATTTATTTAGGTCATCCCAAACAACCCCTAAATATGACATACTTATCATTTATATCAATTATAAAAGAAGAATATGTCACCTTAAAAATTTCTTAACTTCATACAAACGTTACTCCTAAAACAAACAACCGCCCACAAGGCTGTCCTTTCTTCTAAAAGATATTGATAAAAAATTAAAATGTCATTTTTTTGAAATTGACATGTGAATTAATTATCATTTAAATCCCAACTTTAGGATCTTAAATTAATTAATCAGCTGGACTTTTACACCGAAAGAGATAAAAAAAATTAAAAATAAATATAAAAAAGAAAAAGAAAAAGAAAGATAGGCTGTTAGGCTCACTTTTTATCTGCAAGCGTGGACAATATTTTTCTTTTTTAAATGGGCAAATTACCGACGCCTCCTTTGAGCTTTAAAAAAATTACAAATTCTCCCATGAGATTTCAAATATTACATTCCGTTCTATCACAATTAAAGTCGTTAACGGATATCATAAATTAATTAAAATGTCATTTTGACAAATAAGGACAAATTACCTACACCCCATTGAGATTTAGCTAAATTACATATTCCTCCTGAGGTTTATCTAAATTATCATTTTTAAATAAATTATAAAATGCAAAATTAAAATAGAAAAATAGATAGTGAAAATATCATAAAATTAACAAATAATTAAATAAGTTAAAAACACAAGAAATGGCTTGTCAAAAAATTCTTAGAATATGTTTGGTTTGATTTTTAGAAATTTATTTTTAAATTTTTTTAAAAAAATTAAAAATTAATTTGGTTAAGAAATAAAAAATAAAAATAGTTATTATTTTTATATAATTTATCTTTTGAGTGGTTAGAAATAATTTTTACAATTAAATATATTTTTTCATATTTATTCTTATTAAATTAGTTTTTATTTATTTTTTTTAAATTCTGAAATTTTTTTTAAACAATAAATCAAACATGGTTCCAAAAACTTAATTTTTTTTCCATCTAACGTAATTCTTTTGTAAATTTTGTTGATTTATCAAAGGGATTTCAACAGGAGCAATATCGTCCATCAATTTATATTTGGTAATGTCAGCTAACCATTCTTAACGTTTAGTTAACGGTAAGGGTTAAATTGTTATGCAGAATGTAATTTCTGAAATCTCAAGAAAATTTGGGCTTGTTTGGTTTGTGTTTGAGAGATGTGTTTTAGAGATAAAAAGTACGAAAACATGTTTGGTTTGGTTTTTTGGGAAATTTGTTTTGGAAAATTGTTTTGAGAGAGAGTTTTGAAAAAGTGATTGATTTGATGTGTGTGTGAGAGAGATTTGTTTGGAAAACTTGTTTGGTTTGTGTGTTTTGGGAAATTTTTTTGGGAAATTTGTTTGGTAGAGAAAATTTTTGAATTTGTTTGTAGAAAAAATTTCTGAAATTTTTTTCAGAAACACAAACCAAACCTACCCTTTATAATTTGGCTAAACCTCAAGGGAAGTATAAGTAATTTGCCCTTTTTAAATAATAATAATAATAATAATAAAAGAAAATTGGATATTAAGAAGACAAGTGTCTGTCTCTAGAATGATCTATTGAGAAATCGGTGTTTGTGTGTTGAAGCGTAAAATTGACTAATAAAATTAATGTAAAATGCTTGGGTGTTTTACACGTGTTAGCCACCCGTATGCGTGTTAAGTAGCTCAATGGTGCAATTTTCAACCTTTTAGGCTTGTTTTGACAAGCTAGCAAAAAAAAAAAAACTTTTAACTTTTTTAGATAAAAAAAATTAATTTTTTTATCCAAGTCATTACTCAAAAAGTTAGTTTTTTTGATTAAAAAAAAGTCAAAAATCAACTTTTTATCAATTTTTCAAAACACCACTAAGTTATTTACACATTCACTATAAGAAATGTGATTATTTTTTTAAAATAATGGACGATTGTATAATTATATATCAAACCAAGCAAATACTTCTAATTTATTTATACAAAAAAATTAAATCGATATGATAATTATAACATATTCAATTTATTAAATTTATCATCAAAAAAATAGACAGTAACGTGGCAATGTATTTTTGAAAATAAATTATTTTTTTGACAAATATAATAAATTGAATATATTAGAATTGTAGGATAAATTTTATTAATAGATGATATACATGAATCACTCTACAAAGCGTACAATTTAAATCACCAAAAAGAAGGTCCGTGATAGGTCTAAACAGTTCAAAGGGATCTAGGCCATTTTTTTGGTACACCTTTACCACAGCCACTTTCTCTCCATTTCTATCACAATTGCCGCTCTTGCCACCTCCACTACTACCACCTTATCATTATAATGTAAAAATTGAAAAAGAAAATTTTAAAATAATAAATTTTCAATTTCATTTTATAATTAAACAACTTATCTTAATTTAGTATTTAAAATTTTTATCAAATAGTTTTTTAGTTTAAAAAAATCTAATATCCAGTTTTTAAAACTTAATTTTTAATTTTTAATTTTTAATTTTTAATTTTTAATTTTCAATTTCATTTTTATTAAATACCACAAAAGTGTGTTTTTTAAAAATAGATTATGTGACATTATTTACGTAGTGATCCAAACAAATGATATAATGGGAAATCTTACAATGGGACATGATGATTCGCATTGGTTAAATAGTGGAGAAACAAATTATATCTCACTTAATGTGATACTTTAGGACTAATAATTTTTTTCCTCCAAAACTACTTAATTATTTTAAGGGTAAATTATCAATAAGTTCTATTGAAAATAAGTCCTAATAAAATCGTTGCTAAAAATAATCACTTGTGACGATTTTTTGCATGTCATTACCAATTGATAATTGGTAACTTTTTTTGTTATAATTTTTATAAATTGTCGTTAAAATTTATAATTAGTAACTTTTTCTGTGATTAATTTTTTAAATTCTCACTAAAAGTTAAAAATTAATGACATTTTTTATAACAATTTTTTAAAATTTTTGCTAAAACTTATCATTATTGACATTTTTTGTAACAAAATTTTTAAATTACCGCTAAAAATTAACAATTAATGATGTTTTTTAATAGTGTTTGATAAAAAACATAATTAATTATCATAAGACCTATTAAATAATAAATTTACCTATTAAAATCTACCTGTAAGTTCTCTTATTTTAACTATTATTACAAAATAAAAAGTCATTAGAGTGTATCAAACAATATGACTTGTTTTATTTAGCTTTTAAGGATTTCTGAACTAAATAAATAAATGATATAATCTTTTTGAATTTCTATAAATGATATGTAACAAAATAAATAAATGATGTGATTCAAAAAAAGTACATTTATTTAAATAAATGTACTTGTCTATAGTCTATGCCAAACAATCCTTATATAAGTATCCATTGCAAGATTGGCTTAGGCTAGAAACTGAAGCGAACATCAGAAAACTCACTGTGAAACTGGATGCAAAAATGGTCATGGACATTGTTCAGGATAATAACAAATTGAATTCTAAGCTTAAAAATATGATTTTTGACTGCAGGTTCCTATTGAATGAGCTGGAGATTTTAAAAATGAGAAAAGTTAGGTATCATGAAAATTTTTTCATGAAAATGATCATGAAAGATTTATGATCCTTAGATTACTTTGATTAGTGTGTGGTACTTTATTTTAAGAGTAATCCAATGGTCACAAAACTTTCATAATTATTTTCATGAAAGATTTTTCATGATACCTAGCATTGTTGTTTAAAAATTAACCACAGTTATAGGGAAGCAAATGCAAGTTGTGATCTGCTGGCTAATCTAGGCAACATGATGGATTTAGGATTTTATTTACTTCATATATTGTTTCTATTGCTTTCAATCAACTGATACTTAATGTTAATGTCAGAGAACAAGCTTGTACATCTTGGGATATAATCATGTGTTGTTTTAAGTGAGTTGTGATTGGTAGATAAGGTGTGGCTTATAATTTTGTGTTAAGTGATTGAAAAACAGAAAGGAACATAATAAATTATGATTGATCACGATAAAGCTACGTGATACTTTTAGACCAAGATATAATTTTTTCACTAAAAGATTAGTGGTTTGAATCTTTTTATTTTTGTGTAAGTTTTATTATATTTATTTATTTATTTTTAAGCAACCGTTTCTGTTTCTTTAAACTTAAATTACTAATTTATTTAAATATCATCTATAAAAATAAAAAAAATAAAAAAATTATTATAGTAGGAACTAGAGGAATACAAGAAGTTATTAATTGTAGGGTTTTGAACGAATCGTGTTGAGCTGAGCTTTAGTAAGCTCGAGCTCGACTCGTTTACTTATTGAGTTCGTTTATTGAATTCGAGCTTGGCTTGATAAGGAATTAGGCTCGGGCTCGGTTGGACTTGTTAATGTAATTTGAGTTCAGCTTGGTTCGGTTTGATAAATTTTTTTAATATTATTTGTATTATTTAAATAAAAATATTAAAATAAGAAATATTATTTATATTATTTAATATATAAATAATTTATTTATTATATAATTTAAATGAAGATAAATGAGCTGAACTTGATAATCCAAACTTATGAGAGTTTGAGATTAACTTATTTACTAAACAAGTTTAATATTTGAATTCGAACTTTACTCATTAATTAAACGAACCGGACTGAGAACAAACAATTTTTCAAAAAATGCCATCATAAAAAGTACAACTCTATCCATGTTACCCGATAATCTTCTGCCACGTCAAACCAGATTTTGGTGCACCCAAGACCCAGAGGTGCCGATCCGCCGGTGGTTCCCTTAACGTGCCCAACCCAACTTAGGCTATGTTTGGCCTAAAGTTTTTTTTTTAGTTATTTTAATCATAAAAAAATAAAATATATTAAAAAATTAATAAGATAACATATCACTTCTAAATCATAATTATTATTTTTTTTTTTCTCACAAAAGTCAAAAAAATTTAAAAATCTATAGCAAACGAAAATTTTTAATTCCAAATTAAAATAATTAAAAAGTTAAAAAGTCAAAAAATTAACTCACATCTCAAATAAAGGCTAGTGACATATTTTTAAAGCTTGGCAAAAATCTTTAGTCTATAAAGTTGGAATGGACAAATTTTTTAATTATGATTTTGTGAGTTGTGATTGGTAGATAAAATGTGATCTATGATTTTGTGTTAGGTGATTGAAAACAGAAAGGAATATATTAAATTATGATTGGTCAGGATAAAGCTATGTGATACTTCCAGACCAAGATATAATTTTTTCATTAAAAGATTAGTGGTTTGAATCTTTTTATTTTTGTGTAAGTTTTATTATATTTATTTATTTATTTATATTTTTTTTAAAGCAACGGTTTTTGTTTCTTTAAACTTAAATTACTAATTTATTTAAATATCATCTATAAAAATTAAAATTAAAAAAAAAAATCATTATAGTAGGAACTGGTGGAATACAAGAAATTAATTGTAGGGCTTTAAACGAATCGTGCTAAGCCAAGCTTTACCAAGCTCGAGCTCAACTCGTTTATTTATCGAATTCATTTATTGAGCTCGAGTTTGGCTCGATAAGGAATTAGGTTCGGACTTAGCTCGTTAAGTTAATATTAACGAAACTCGAGTTCAGCTCGGTTTGGCTTGATAAATTTTTTTAAATATTATTTATATTATTAAAATAAAAATATTAAAATAAAAATATTATTATATTATTTAATATATAAATAATATATTTATACTATTATTTATATATATATATATATATTTAATATATAAATAATATATTGCTATATAGTTTAAATAAAGATAAATGAGCTGAACTTGATGAGCCAAACTTATGAGAGTTTGAGATTAGCTCATTTACTAAACGAGTTTAATATTTGAATTTGAACTCGACTCATTTACTAAATGAACCGAACTCTTAATGAGCCGAGTTGAATTTATTCATGAACAATTCAATTAATTTAAAGTCCTAATTGATTGGTCTTAGGTACCCTTACGTGATGCTCTAATGATATTGTAAATGGTAAAAAGGTGAGGCTCACAAATTTGTGATGAGTAATTGAAAAATATGAAGCATATAATGAATTGTAATTGGTGAAGGGCATGACCACGTGAGTCTTAAACCAATCAATAATTTTTCAAAAAATGCCATCATAAAAAGTACAACTCTATCCATGCTACCCAATAATCTTCTGCCACGTCATGAAACAGTAATGTCCATGGTTTGATACTAGATTTTGGTGCACCCAAGAACCAGAGGTGCCGATCCGCCGATGGTTCCCTTAACCTGCCCAACCCAACTTAGCCTATGTTTGGCATAAAGTTTTTTTTAGTTATTTTAGTTATGAAAAAATAAAATACATTAAAAAATTAATAAAATAGCATATCACTTCTAAATCATAATTATTTTATTTTTTTTCTCACAAAGGTTAAAAAAGTTAAAAAGTCTATCACAAATGAAATTTTTTAATCTCAAATTAAAATAATAAAAAAGTTAAAAAGTTAAAAAACTAACTCACATTCCAAATGAAGGCTAGTATCATATTTTTAAAGCTTGGCAAAAACTTTAGTCTATTAAATGTATTTAATTTGCGGATTAAACTTGGGATAAAAAGTTTTAACCTAACCCGATCTTGCCTTGCTCGTTAATTTATAAAAAATAAATATTTATATTTATATTATTTTATTATTAAATAAATTTAAAAAATAAAAAAGATAAAAAAAAATACATATATGCACTTCATTTTATAGCCTAAACTAATATACTTCTTCAAAAATTATATTTATTTTATAATTAAATTTTATTAATATTTTAAATTCAAATTATTATTAAAAAAATTTAAATAATTTAATAGTCTTTCCAGACTTGAAAAAAAAAAAAAATTCATATCTATTAAAGTTAATGGCCTAGTTTGAGACTTTGATATTTTTTTAATACCTTGAGATGGTTAAGATAAGTTCGATGTTAGGCTGACTTGGATTTAAAATACACACATATTCTCTTACTATATAGTGTCAATCAGACTTGAACCAGGTAGTTCGATATTTTTCACGCCTAAGAATAGAAAAGTTATTGTTTAGTTAAAGGTATCGTCACATGATATTCCACATATATTATAATTGATGGAGAAAATAGAATTCATAATTTTAAATTAAATAATTAAAAAATATGAGAAACATAAAAATTTATGATTAACCTAAGACATAGTGGTGTTTTGAAAAGTTGGTGAAAAATTGACTTTTTAACTTTTTTGGTGATTTTTTTGACGAAAAACTGAGTTGTATTAAGACTTATTTTGGGAAGATGGTAAAAAGTGACTTTTTGACTTTTAACCAAGCTTTTGGCTTTTTTAGACAAATGATTTGAGAAGTTGGTAAAAAGTTGCTTTTGACTTTTTTGATTAATATTTGTTTATGATGTCAAATCATAATAAAATGACCAAACTATCCCTATCCAATTGAAAAATTACACATTTTCTCCATGTCATTTTCCACCTATGGAGAGTAATTTCGTAATTTCCCTTTCGACTTATGACCAAAATCCCAAATTAATTTATGGCCAAAAAAAACTACTTTTAGCGTTTTGACTTTTTGTCAAAACGCCACTTATAACTGTGTTGCCAAATTAAACCTAAGTAAAAAAACTGACTTCTTTACTTAAAAAAATTAAAAAAATCAAAAAAATTAACTTTTTACCGTTGTTTCCAAAAACCGCATAGTTACATACTGCTACGACCAACTAATTATTTTTCCTAAGAACAGGTCTTGAAAGGGTAAAAAGGACATGAAAAAAACCAGTGTACCAACTGTTTGTGCAACACAAAAAGAATCTAGTGTAGGGGGAAGATATGCCACAAAAACATGTGGCTGAGAAACTACTTCCCCCGATGACGTGGCAGCCACACCACACTCACTCTATACAAATCAAAATCGTAGACCGTGACGATGCCAACGAAGACTCACTCCCACTCGAAAAAGGGTTTTATAGAGAGAAAAAGTTTTAGAGAGAGAAAGTTAGAGAGGGAGACACAGAGAGAGAGACCCAAAAGCCCAGACGCACGGCGGAAACGACGTCCATGGCGTTTCTTGATCGTCACTACTGATTCAGCAACGTTTCGTTTTTTTATTGCCTATTTTCTCGGTGATTTTCTTGCGTTTTCTGGGGAAAAGAGAAGGAAAATGAGGGACCCGGCGATCAAGCTTTTTGGGATGGAGATTACGCTGCCGGAGACCGGAAAGATTCTTGTCGGCGAGGATTGTGGGGTTGAAGATGGGAGGTCTGATCGTGATCGTAGTTCGGTGATGAGTTCTTGTTTGGAGGACGAGAAAATGGACAAGAAAGTGAAGAGAACAGGGGACGAGGAGGAAGAGGAAGAAAAAGTAGAAGCTGATGATGACAAGGTTCGTTTCCATAAAAACATCCATATATATACATATATATTTAATGAATTGTCTGCGACTGTGAGAACTACCCATTTTTCAGATTGCTAAAACAGGTAATGGGTCGATTCAAGTACCAACTACACTGTCTATTCAAAAAAAAAAAAAAAATTCTTGAATTGTTTCTTGTGTGTAATGCACTTTTTCTTTTCTAATTACTCTTATTTTACGCTTAAGCCACTCATGTTATGATTCATTTATCAAAATGCTTTGGAGGATCGAACAATTTTCATACCCGTGACCTGAGTTCAATTTGCATCGAATTTTTCAAAGTTTTGTTGAATCCTGAAATTTTAATTGTTCACCTCTGTGGTCACACTACGTGCTAAAGGGGTAGTCTTTTCATTTAATTTTAGTCTGATTCCCCCACCCACCCACCCAAATATAAGTAGAAAGAGCCTTGTCTAGGTTGGCTTGAGATTTGAACTTTTAGAGAGTGTCAAATGCTTGGCTGTGCTAATTTAATTTACTAACTCGCTAATACCAAATGAAAAAATAAATAAAGAGCTTAGGTTGGTTCATGAGTAGGTAGCTGAAATGTGAATGAATATAACTATGTTTCGTTTACGCATCACACAACTTTTGCTTTCCCCTTTCAAATCACTCCTCAAATCCATGAACCAAACACAGCCCTTATTGTTTATGAAAATTTCCATATTTTGAACTATCCAAAAACTTTAAGGACACTTGTTTCACCACTTGGGTTTGTGGATATTCAGCTGAATGTTATTTACACAAACTGCCAAGGAGTCTGCTGTGATTTTGATCATTTCCCAGGTGGAATTTCTGTTTCTTCCCTATTATTTTACAAATTTCCCCCTTATATAGTTTTTAATCTTTGCAGATTGTTTATCTCTGTATGTGTGTGTGTATGTTTTTTTTACTCTCTTTGGAAATTGAAAGTATGGTTTTAATCTATTCTATGCATTTCCTTTGATTTTCCCTCTATTTTAACTTAATTACATAGAAATTTTGGACATTGTTCCAAGCCAACTGCCCTAGCTGGATTGTGTTTGATAAGCCACCACAAAAAATTATGATAAGTTGTTGTCAATACTGTCCTGACAAAAGAAAAACTATTTTGTGTAGTTATAAATATCCTGTTCAGTTTTTGTTTTAATCTTGCTAGGTTCATATCTGACTGATCTATATATTTTTTTTCTTTTTCTGGGAATTTGAATTTGATCGACTTTCAACTGTACTTAAAGGAATTATGTTCAAATTGCAGGATTCACTAGCAGGAAAGCCCGATGAGAGTAAACAACGTGGTAAATCTCCACCTTCAGAAACATTGCCCGAGTCTGAGGATAACCCCAAGACACTGTCTGTCGATGAAGAAAATGTAAGTGCAAAACCTCAAAAGAATGAAAATGAGCAAAATGATGCAAACAACCCACAACAAAAAACCCTAAAGAAGCCTGACAAAATTCTTCCATGCCCCCGCTGTAATAGCATGGACACAAAGTTCTGTTACTACAACAATTACAATATCAGTCAACCCCGTCATTTTTGCAAGAGCTGTCAGAGATACTGGACAGCTGGTGGTACAATGAGGAATGTGCCCATAGGAGCTGGTCGGCGCAAGAACAAGAACTCATCCGTGCATTGTCGCCACATCACCATCTCTGAAGCTCTACACGCAACTGCAAATGGATTTCAGAACCCTACGCTCAAAAGCAATGGCACGGTTCTCTCTTTTGGCCCAGAAGCACCGCTTTGTGAATCCATGGCTTCTGTCTTAAATCTTGCAGAGAAACAAAAGGCTCCTAATGGAATCCCCAATGGGTTTTATAAAGTTGAACAAAATGGCGATGATTGTTCTAGCGGATCATCTGTCACAACTTCAAATTCGATAGAGGAAGGAGTGAGAAACGGGATTCAAGAGCCAATGATGGGGAATTTAAATGGCTTCACTTCCCAAATCCCTTGCCTCCCTGGCATTCCATGGCCTTATTGGAATTCAGCTGCTCCTATACCAGCTGTTTGCTTGTCTGGATATCCAATGCCATTCTATGCCACCCCCTATTGGACAGTTCCATGGTTGCCTTTGCCATCTCCTACAACAAACCAAAACGTGCCAAGCTCTGCTCCAAACCAAAATTCACCGACTCTAGGGAAACATTCAAGAGATGGGGACTTGATTAAGAAGAATTCAGAGACATCCATTTTGATTCCAAAAACTATAAGGATTGATGACCCTGATGAAGCTGCAAGGAGTTCTATATGGGCAACACTTGGGATTAAGAATGATTCCTCAATGATGAGCAGAGGAGGCCTTTTCAAGGCCTTCCAACCAAAGGGTGGCGAAAAGAATCACACACCGGAAACCAATTTAGCGCTGTGGGCTAACCCTGCAGCCTTGTCTAGGTCACTCAGCTTCCAAGAACGGTCCTAAAGTAGATGGTGTCACCATTACATCCAATATTTGTTCTCCAAAGTGGCATTTGGGAGAGAAATATTGGGTGTTTGAGATCATATTGATTCACAGCCTTGTTGAAGCATATGCAACACTTTGAACTGATCCAGAGTGGAAAGATGAAGAAAAGGTTCCTCAATGATGGTTTTTTTTGTTGTAACATATAGAACAGGTGCCTTCGTTTTTAGGGGGAATTGCAAAAAAGTGGAAACTAACTCAAAATCATTTGACTTTTAAAGAGGTATAAGTGAGTTGTGTCTCATGCCACAACTTTCACTTGCAGCGGACACACACCCTGCACCTCCATGAAAGTTGCAGTTATTTTGAATTGTTTTCACTGATTTGTAATTCCGCTTGTTTTTATTTTGTTTTTTTATTTGGTGAGTGTGAGCAGATGTGCATAGCTATATATGTAAATACTGACATTAGGAGAGAGTGGAAGTTGTTTAGATGCACGAAAATCCCAGAAGTCAAATGTTGTAACTGTTAAACTCAATCCAGAAAGTGGCTTGAATAATGGCAATGCAGTTCTTCTATCTTCAGAGATTTTCATTACATTTCTTGGTTTCTTGGTTTATCAGAAGTTAGTATTTCTTAAGATTTTCTACATATGACTTCATCAAGAATCCAAGATTTGAGCAAGTGCGAAAGCTAAGGCGTAAATGGTGATTCTATCTTTTGAAATGACACTATAAATTATGTAACAAATGGGATGAAAATGTATGGGTAAAAGTACACTTTTAAGAATTATAAGTGCCAAAATTATGACGCAAATGGTGGTAATAAATATTAACAAAAGAATTGAAGGGCTTGAAGATTTTATTTATTTATTTTTAATTATATATTTTGTGATGGAGATAATAAAGATCAACAAAAGAAGAGAAGTGCTTGAAGATTTTATTTATTTATTGAGTAATGGTACATTCCTCTAATTTTAAAGTTCTAATTAAGCTCTAATGATGTGGCAGGGAATAAAAAAAATAAAAATAAATAAAATCAAAGCCAAAATATCACATCACAGTGGAGTCCACTCCTATTAGAGCTCATTTATTAGAACTCTCAATCATTTTTCTTATTTATTTTTAATGTATATTTTGGGATGATGCCAAGGCAATATGCAACAGTTTTCAAACAGATCTGAAAAAAACACAAGAAGAGGATAGGGTCTAGTTTGGACATGTGAAGATATAGTGGCAAATCCAACAGGGTTGAATTTCTTTGAGGGACCCTTTACAGATAAGAAAGTCACAACAGGCCATACAATTTTCCCTTTCATACTAAAAAACTTTAACTACAAAGTGAAAAGTTGACACAAATTTCCTCCCATCTTTTTTTCTCTCTCTCTCTCAACAATCCATAAAAATAAAAACATATGATGGAGAAATAATAAAATGGCATGTCTTAATTTTGAGTTTTGTAGGCATATTATTTTTTAAAAATTTATCTACATAATATTTATTATGCTTAATTTTTTTTATTTAAAATTTGTTTTCCTTGCTGCATTATTGTAAGGGAGACTTATTTATAAGTCATTTTTCAGACACTTATGGTAAGTTAAGTCCTGTGTAATTTCTAATAAAGTCTCAAGTCATATTTAGATATGAATGTATTCCACAAGATCCTACATAAACGTAACGTGACGTGATACTTACATAAACGTAACGTAACGTGACACCTATATAAACGTAACGTAACGTGACACCTACATAAGCGTAACGTGACACCTATATAAACGTAATGTGACACATACATAAACGTAACGTAACGTAACGTGTCACGTTACGTTTCGCAAACTTAATGAGTTTTTATTTTTTTAAATTGAATGTGAAAATGTTGCTGGTTTATGTTGGTGTCACGTTACGTTTCATAGGAAATTGAATGTTGCCATAAATCATAAGTGTCACGTTAGGTTTATGTAGAAATGATCTATGGTAACATTCAATTTCCTATATAGGAAATTGAATGTTGCCATAGATCATAGGTGTCACGTTACGTTTATGTAGGTGTCATGTTACGTTACATTTATGTAGATATGATCTATGGTAACATACAATTTCCTATATATGTTACCATAGATCATAGATGTCACGTTACGTTTATGTAGGTGTCACGTTACATATAGGTGCCACGTTACATTTATGTAAGTGTCACGTTACGGTACGTTTATATAGATATTATCTATGGTAACATTCAATTTTTATGTATGGTTTTACTATTATTTATGATATTAACACCTAATATTGAGGGTAAATGTGTCAACAAACTTCTCACAGGACTTATGGGAACATAAATTTTTTAGTAAGACCATATGTAGCATAAATCTCCCTAATAGGACTTATAAATAATTTTCCCTTATTGTAATGAAAATTGGATTATAATCTTTATTATAACCATCCTTTAGATAATTATGGTTTTTCTTTGTCAAATCTTTAGATAAGGATGTTTATATTTTTTGCATGGCTTTGGACAAGAAATATTTTATTTTGTCTTTACTATTGGGGACCTATAAACAACAAGAATTTTTAATTTGTTGGCACTTTGGGTAAAAAGAAGGCTTTTTTATTTTTTATTCTTTTTGTTTAAGCCTTTAAATAAAAAATAAAATAAAATTATTTTGCTAGGCTTTTAGATAAGATGGATTTTTTTTATTATTTGGAACCCCTTTTGACAAAGATCAAAGAGGGTTAAAATTTGGTATATTGAAAATTTTGAAAGTCTTGGGTAAATGTCTAAATAGTTTAAACCTGGTGCATGCAAATCAAATATAATAGGATAAAATTATAAAAGCATCTTCATCAAAATAATCAAATTTTTAGTTAAATTTTAACTAAAAGTCCTTTATTTATTTATTTATTTATTTATTTTAGCTAACCATCTTTTCAAATACATTATCCAACAAACTCCATATTCTTTATTTCATTTGTTGAGTTATCTTTCCCTAATTACATATAATTAGTAATTTAATATTTAACTAAAGTCGTTAGTTAAGAATTAAGTTTGATAAAATATATTTTTATGATATGTTATAAAATAACTAAGAAAAAGTTATAATGAATCTGATAATGATGCTCCAAACAGAAAATTGATTGTGTAAAAATGAGAGAGAAGGATAATGTGGTATTTAAAGAGCAAAAATGCTTTGGAACTCTAAATATGGAGTTCGAGGAGAAGTTCTAATGAGCTGGTCTCTCATGATGTGATGGATGTGTCTACCTTTTCTTTCTTTCTTTTTTTTTGAATTTCCAGCTCATTAGAGTTGGTTTAGTACTCTATTTTTAGAGAGATGTATCATGACTGTTTAAAGAGAGAGTGAGGAAACCTATGTCGCATCAAGAAGGGAGGTGCTAGTATTGTCACCATTGTTTCTGTACATTTAAAATATTTTATTCAAATTTAACGATTTCAAACTTAGTAATTGCTACCATCTTAAAAAAAAAAAAAAAAAAAAAAAAAAAAAACCCTTAATTGACACACAATTTTAATTATAATATACATACAAGAGAGATGGTTCTTTTCAGTCCACATCTAAATTGGAGTGGCATTGTCTGGGCCCGTAAGACCTACCATGGGCCGTTTCGATGATTTGAACTATACATTTTTATGGCTCTTTGTGTATAGAATTCACAAAAAAAATAATAATAAAATAAAATAAAATAAAATAGGTCGATCCAATTTTGTAGCATCTTCATTTTATTGCATTTGTCTTAAAAAATGAATAGTTTATTTTCAAAATGTAATTTCATCCCTGATTGTGTTATCAGTCAAAACAATTTTGGCAAGTAATCTTCCTGCTTTCCTTATGAGAGATTGAAAAACAAAAAAGAGAATTTGAAAGTCTTCAAATAGATAGAGTGTGAAATGTGGGGGATAATTGAATCAATTAGATAGATGAATTCCCCAAAATGAGAAATAAATGGAATTGATTTCTTCTATTGATAATGTTTTGGGTATTTGGATTGCCCCATGTTGTGGTAAAGCCACCTAAAATTGCCCCACAAACACTTGATGGGGGATACATCAAACATGAGACAAAATGTGTGTACAGCTTTGTTGATCTTGGACAACACAAACAGTTCAGATATTTTTTTGGTTGGTAGCAAATGCAAACCACAAGTTGGGTACAAATTAGTTGTTAGGGGACCCCAAATTCAAAGAAATGCCATAAATGTTTTTTGCAATCTCTTTCTTTTGCTTTCATTCTCTTTTTTTGTTTCCTTTTTTCTCTTTTCCTTTTCTGGAGGCCAATATGCCACTCCTAACTTTCAGTTTTCAGGGTAGGCACAATCAAAAAAGAAAAAAGAAAGGAATTTTTTTTTTTTTTGATTTCATGAAAGGGCAAAGCTTTCCTCCAGTCCAGTAATTAGATTGGAGGTCTAGTTTTGGACATTGTGAGCTTTCTTTAGGCTCATTTCAGTGATTCAAACCATTTATTTTTTAGTGATCATTTATGTAAAAAAATTAAGTTGCTCATATATTATTTATACAAAGGTGGACAACCAATTTTCAAAAGCATACTTATTATTCATTTTTTAAAACAAATGTCATCTAATCATGTGATTTTCGATACCCGATTAAACTAAATTTATTTTCAATGACTAAAACATATTTTAGTCGCTGTAGAGTTACTTGGAGGCCCCAATGTCATCTAATCATGTAATTTTTATATCCTAGGATACTAAAAATAAAACAGTTCATATCAATAAATTAAAAGCCTCAAGTAAACCCACCAAAACTAGACTATGAGAATTGTTAGACTATAGGGAAGAAAATACCAAACTGTTGAATCATGTGGATCTCCTCTCCACCGTGTATCTTCATTGAGAGACTAGTCCACTCTTGCAGAGAAAAATATTGTTTTATATGTTTGTGGCACTTCATGGCTTTGTGGAAACCTATATTCATACTCCACAGTAAAACATGCCTAAATATGTGGGATGAAATTTTGTATCTTTGAATCACTCTGTCTTCTGTTTCAAAATATTCACATCTATTGAAATTAACATATATCGAAATTTTTAATGATTCAATGATTTTGAGTGTTTTAAAATAGGATACAAAAATATATAAAGAGATGTAGTATATGAATGCATCAAAACCTAAATGACTAATACATCAAAGTGTAAATCAACTTTTATTTAGGTGTGAAAGAAAACTTATGATGGAATTAATAACGTTGCTGTTATTCACGGCACCAGGAAATAATAAACATGCTTTTTATTTATTTTTAATTGTTAAAGAAATAAGAAAGAAAAAAATAAATAAATCACATTGAGTGAGTTGCAAAGGAGATTGGCTAAAAGAGAAGGGGAGAAAGGGAAAGAAAACTTATTTTCAAAACAAGTCGAAATACTTTTTTTTCGTGCTTTCATTTTTTTTTTTTTTTGAAATTTTGACTAAAAACAGTTACTAAACATGTTTTATTTCTTGTTTTAGAAACAATACAAGAAGGCAACTGCCAAAGAGTGTCTTAGAGGAAAAAAAACAAACTTGAATAAAATGATGATATTATGTTATTAGTATTACCATCCAATCATTTCTTATTTTTTATCCTCAAATATGTGGCACCTGAAAATTAGAATTTACCTTTCACCTCATGTGGTCTTATTGTATCGGTGATACTATATCAGCGGTATCACTGTTACACTGAATTTTTATTTGTCTTAGAAGCATTGTTTAATATCAGGGTAAAAGAAAAAAAATATATCTTGAAAAAATAGATGAAAATATTTAAAAAATATTTATTAATTTTAATAAAAAAGTATATTAAATTTGGTGAAAAATATCTCCCCATTTATTTTTATTTTTTTAAAAACGTTATCAACATGTGCATAAGTTGTATAGATGCTGGTGGCAATTTTCATGTATTTGACTTTCTTGCAACAACAATTTAATGTGGATCCATCGGAGAGTGTGGTACGAATCCGTGGGCTTCATAACGGATTTTATTTTAATAATTTAAATTATTTATTTTGTTAAATATTTTTTATATATCATTTATATAAAAAATTACGTATATTCAATAATTGAAAATGTGTTTTTAAAAATAAATATTTTATTTTTATTTGTCATAACAAACACAATAAATCTAATATGTTAAAAATATTAGATTAATTTAATTTTTTTTAAATAAATAATATATACAAAAATCTTATAAAATAAATGATTTAAATTATTAAAACAAAATTCGTGATAGATCCCACGATCCGAACAATATCTAGATTGGAGAGGAGGCTGGTGTCCTTTCAATAATACTTCTTGAGTGATGTTAGAGATCTCAAAAATTCTATTAAAATTTCTACCAAATGTCTCTTATGGATATAAGACCCACACAATGTAGGTCCATGTAAGTCCCATACCATATAAGATATTTAATAAAAAAATTTATAAAATTTTATGATTTTTAACATTTTTGATACTCGTTTTTGTAATTTCTACTTCTCAAGAGTTTTTTTATTGGTTCAAAGTGCTGAGTTAAAGATTTGAGAGAAACGTCCAATTCATCCGATCAAAATTTATGAGAGTGGGCAGAAATTTTGACATATTAACTGTTGTTACTTCCAATATGGAGAACTTTTACGCTGTGTTTGGTTAGAGGATTTAGAAAGAAAATTAAAAAGAAAAATAAAAAATATAAATGAAATGAGAATAAAATATATTTACATTTTACCTAATTTCACATACCATTTCTTTTTTTATTTCAAATCCCTCCTCAAATTTTCCAACGAAACATAACATTAATGGTTTGCGTCACTTGTCTTGGGTACATTTAATGCAAGCAATATATATGGCCACTAACTAAAGACAATTGTTTCAAAATAAAAAGTTACATTGCACTTTCATCACTTAACTTTGGGACTCTAAAGTCAACCTCCCACTTCAAATATTTTCAAGTGGCTAGTGCTCCTTATGTTATTCAAAGTGGATCTTCTTTAGCATAAAAATTGAGAGAGATTTCCAATTGTATAGACAAAGTATTTTATTCATTTATGAATTTTATTAATGTGTATTAAAGGAGTTTTAAAATGTTAATTCATTTTGTATGAAATAATATACATTAATAAATCTACAATTTTAAAAAATATATATAACATATGCTTTAAAAATATGTTAATAAGATTTTTTATTTATTTATTTTTATTAATGATAAGTGTTCATTGCCTCAGGGTAGCACTAACTATAATCAAATGGGGTCGGTTGGCCTCATTAAAAAAATATATATATATATATATATAATGAGTTCACAATTTTTATGAGTTTTTTAGAAAAATTAGTAAAACATTTCTGTCCAATTTTGAGTAGTAGGAGAGGTCTAATATATTTTTTTTTTATTAGCTAAAGTCCCTCGATAAAATTTCTTTATAATCATACTAGAGAAATTTCTTTATGAAAATTGAAATTTTTCTGTGTTGGGGCAAAATTTCTATGTGTTGATTTTTCTCTATAAAAATATTGAGGGATCCCAACTATTTTGAAAATATCATATATCATTTATTTTATAAAATCTTAATATCAGAAACCTTAAAAAAAAATTTCCAAGTTTTTTCATGTGATTCTATTGAGGCCTAGTTTGGGTATTCCAGAAAAATCTAAAAAGTCAAAAAGTTATTCAAAAAGTTAAAAAGTTATCACTATTCACCAAAAAAAAATATTGAAAAATTAATTTTATACAATTTTTCTTTTCAAACAATCATAAAGGCAGAGCAGGCGGAGCATTATTGTGGGAAAAATTGCACTTTTTTAGGTGTGCACATAACACGGTGTTGTTCGGTCCGTGGGGGCCATTACGGGTCCCATTTTAATAATTTGAACCGTTCAATGTGTAGAACTCGTCGAGTATTATATACATGTCAAAAATCACGTTGATGGGATATCGGTAACTATATGATCAAATCAGTTAAAATTTATAAAATGGATGGTGTTATAGTTAACGGTTGAAAAAAAACTAATCCGATCAGATAGCTATCGATATCCGATCACCGTGATTTTTTACAAACATATAGTACTCGACGAGTTCTATACATCCAGCGGTTTTGATTAGCAAAACGGGACCCGTGGTATGCCGTCACGGCCCGAACAACACCTTCAATTCACTGCCTGAAAATCAAGGAATCATCTCCTCTCCCCCCACTCTACACACACTATCCCTCACTGTACAACTATTCCATCACTTCTATCACACTCTTCTCTTACACACTAATTTATACAATTTTTTAATATACATTTTTTCATAAAAAGTCAAAAAGTTAACCCAAATATCTATATTTTTTTCCTCAACTTTTTAGTCTAAAAAGATAAAAAGTGCACTTATCAACAACCCCTAAGTTAATGAAAAATACTATAATTTTAGGGTTAATCTAATCCTGTTTACTCTTTGAGGTTAATTTAGTCCTTTTAGTCCATTATTTTGGAGTTACATTACAAAATAACCCAAAAGATTTACAAATTACAATTTACTTCATTGAAATCAAAGGAAATTGAATTGAATTGAAATTAACAATTTTATGAATAATTTCATTCAATGGAGGTTGATTTCATATAATTCAACTTGTGAAAAGAAAATCAGTTAATTACACTCAGACAAAACCGGGCTTGGATGGAATTGGACAAGATTTGGAGAACGAATACAAAAGTCAAAGGCTTTATTATTGAGAAAGTAAAAAAAGGTTATTCAGTAGCCATTGCTGGTTTCATTACTTTTTTTCTTTTCTTTTTTCAATTTTGTCCTCTCATAAGTAAAGGGATATTGAATGATGGATTCACTAACCTGGAGGTGACTACAATAAGCAGATATCTCACTCACCAGCCTAAACGACGAGCAAACACTCAAACAAGAGAGCAAAGGATCAACCAACATATGAACGAGCTCCAAGGAAGGAGAAGAGTCTGGAAGTCCTAGATCTTAAGTCACATTTGTCAACTCGTGCCATCTACCTTCAAAATCTTAAAAGCCAAGAGAAGGGCCGGTACAGTTTTTCAGCACCAAAGGACTAACCCCACAATCACTGTTTCGTCGTAGCGTGATCAGGAACTGATGTCACGATCCTCTCAATTATTAGCGAATATTATTTTACTTTCTTAATCTATGAATTTGTACATTTTGACCCCATCAACTGTAAAAAAAAAAAATATCACTTTCACCCTTTCTAGACCTCCTGCAAAAAAAATGTTTGGTACGATTTTTATAAAGGGTCCAGCTTGTCTTAAGTTGAGATCAAGACTGGACTCGTCCAGTTCGGCCCATAGGGCCCACTTTTTGGGCTCGTTTTGATAATCCGAACCGTTTAATGTGTAGAACTCGTTGAGTACTACATACCTGTAAAAAATCACGTTGATCAGATATCAATAGCTATGTGATCAAATCCGTTTTGTATAAAAAAAATGAACGGTGAAAAAATTAACGATTGATAAAAAACTGTTTTGTTTACATAGCTATCGATATCCGATCAACATGATTTTTTACAGGCATATAGTACTCGACGAGTTCTATACATTGAACGATTCAGATTATCAAAACGGAACCCGTGATGGGCCCCCACGTGCCCAACAGCACGGTCCAGTCCGATCTTGGACTGGACCAAAGCCACTGCCTTTTATAAATGAGACGATGAGTGTGTATGAGTTCATAAATGAGGAAATGAAATAATATTTATCTAATAGTCGAGGGGGTCTCGAGATAATCAAGAAAATTTTAAATAAGACGAAATTGTTGAAGCCATCACTGTGTAAATTATTTACAAATATCATCATATTTCATCGTATATAAATTTTATACATTTTAACTCCCTTAATTATAAAAATACAGCACTTTCAATCTTATGTACCCTTCAAAAGTAATTATCACAAAAAGGCAATGCATTCTTTGTCCACCAAACCACTTTGTAACCATACGATATTTTCTTGATATAGATTTTGTGGTTGAAGATTAACTAACTTTGAAAATCTGATATTAGCTTTTTGTCTGGTCTACGTTTTGGACGGCTTGATATTATAAGTAGATGAGCATTGTCGGTGCGAATTAATGAAGTCAACACACCACATAAAGAAATTTTTTTTTAGAGGATGCACCAATAAATCCCAAATTAATAACTTATGCACTGTTTAGTCCTAAAAGTTTTTTTATAGACTGAAAGGTCCCATTACAATGTTAATAACATCAGATACAATGTTAATAACATCAAAGTCATGTTACAAACATTAGATTTCAAATATCTAATGTTCATCAAATTTCAATAATGTTTGAAAATATAGGATGAAAAACATCTAATGTTCATCAGATTTCAATAAATTTTGAAATTATAGAATGAAACATCAGATTATTTACATCATTTACATCATGCTAATGTAAAAATGGGACTAAATGGAGCATAAGAAAACTTTTAGGACTAAATGGTTCAACGTTTCAAAAACTAGGACTTATGGATAAATTTTCCTTTTTTTTTTCTAATTTTGATTTAGTTAAGATTAATTTTATTTAAAAAGTTACAATAGTTCACTATTTCACATAAAAAAGAAAAATCATTTATATTTTTGCATTTGCAAGAAATTAGAAGTTAAATTACCATGAGAATATGACTTGTGTAAGAAATTTAACTTCTTTGTATTTTTTACTATTCTCGTACTAAACAAATATGAGAAAATTGTATTTTATTTTTTATTGCGGATTAACTCTCACATTTAAGTGGAAAAATTCGAACTACTAACCTTATAGAAAAGTGTAGGAGTTCTGACCAATTGAACTAACCACATTGTTGTTGAGGTACTCATTTACAAAACGTAATATCTGAGTTTGAGATTTACTGTTACAATTTCAACTTCACTTCCCTATTACCTCATACTGACTGTAAAAATAAAAAATAAAAAATAAAAAAAACATTGAGACCATGTTTGGTCTAAGTTTTGAAACTATTTTTGAATTTTTTTTGAAAAAATAAAAAATAGTTTGACAAAAATACACATCAAAATATATTTTAAAAAAATTTAAAATTATTTCTACCCTATAAAAAGATAAAACTATATAACATAAAAAGTATTTTTTATGAAATTAATTTTTAATTTTTAAACAAAAATCTGAAACAAGTTATTAAAAACCAAATCAAAATCAAACATGACCTCAGGCTTTATGAAGTGAGTCAAAAAGAGGGAAAGAAAAAATGTTTTAGATGGAAAAGCATATGTAAGAGAGAAGAAAGTGTGGATGTGAAGCCATCACTTTCCCGGGAAAAAGCCAAGGAAAAAGATGCAATGAATTCCCAACTTCCTTTTTCTTCATTGATGGTGGGGGAACTGTTTGGAGAAAAGACCAAACAGAAAGATAAAAAGTAGGCCAAAGACTTGTCAACTTGTGCACCAAAGGTCAATGCCATTCACAAACTCAACCAAAAAAAACATTAACACTCGCTTTCTTCTACCTCGTGTTTACTTTATAAATTTAGATAGATATCCAAAAAGAGAAAGAAAAAATATAAGTAAAAAGTAAATAAAAATAATTATATTTCACTTATATTTTACATATTTTTTCTCTCTTTTCAAATTATTCTCAAATTTATGAATCAAATATATTCTTAAAATTTATAATAATACAATAAATTTTATAAATTTATCATAATTAAATTATATTTTTTTAAAGATTAAAATCACATAATACTTTTATGTCCTTATTATTAGTTAGCTATATGAATAAAAATTGAGAATCAGAAACTAATTTTTGTTTAAACTTGATGCTGTCATCTATTATACATTGAAATATACATATAAATTTTTGTAATAATTTTGTTTTCTTTACCTTTACTTAAAAAGAAATTAATATGATTATATTATACTTGTAAAATTTATTATAATTTTTTTAAAACTTAATAAAGTATAATTTACCCAAGATTAAAAGAGAGTTAGGTAAACACAAGCATGTGTATTTTTTTAGTACTTGGCATGGAGAACATAGGGCGTGCTAAAAGCATTTCATAGTCATAATTTAATTATGAATTAGAGGATTGGGTGAGGCACGCACTGTCATCCTTTCTGTACTTTCTTTACCACTCAAGCAAACATCATTATTTTGACCCTCAACCCCTCCCTAGGGGTGTAATTCGGGTTTGGCCCGATCCATCCAAATTCGGGTTGGATCCACTCGCCTTCAGAACTCGTAGACTTTCACTTTTTTCGGACAGGGTCAGGCCAGGCCGGCCCATGGATCAAAAAGTCTGACCAAGGCTTAGGTCCAAACTCACTCAAATTAGGACCTCGGATAGGGCTTGGAAAGCCTTTTTTTTTTCTTTGGGGAAAAATAAACGATAGATATTATAAATATATATATATATAGGTTATTTATGAGGAATAAAAAAATTAAAGAAAAATTATAATAGAGTATTTTAGTTAAGATTAATGAACTGTTTGGTTATGTTTCATGTAGTGATATTTAATTATGTATAACTAAATTTTTTTTTGTTATGACTAAAAAAATATGAAATTATGTATTTTTTTTCTTTTGAAATGAATAATTTTGTATATATCAAAATAAAAAGAAAATATCACAATCATTAAATTAAATAGATAACATTTATTTAATGAATAATTTTTATTTCAAAATGAAATAAATATTACAAAAATTTATATCATTAAATAAAATAGATATAGATTATTAATGATGGTAGAGCAATTGCAACACTATAGGTTAAGTATATCCTAACTAGGTTGACATTTACTAGCCTACCATTATTTGCACTATACTTCACCTCAATAATCTAATAAAAACATTACGAAATGAAATAGTAAAAAAAAAAATGTTCATCAATCATCATAGGAGACAGACAATTCACTCACGTTACTCAAGGATATATCATCCAAGTCGTTTGAATTCTGTCATTTTCACTGTAATTTTATTTTCTCGTAAGTGTATATATATGATCTTTGGATATCATCAGTGCCTCAACCATTTGGATAAAAGCCTGCTGCGGTAATCGCTCAACACCCGTCCACCTACACTAAAAGATGTTTCAGAAAGAACGGCTAGTATATCACGGGCCATCTGTGAAAGCACATGCCACATAAGTTCACTTTGTTTTCACCAATCTAAAATATCAAATTCATCGCTATCATCCACTGGTGGACTGTCCAAATAACATTGTAATTCTAAACTACTTACGCTTGTATGTTGAGATATTTTTCTACATTTTATTGCTAAAAACATACTTAGGCCTCGTTTGGGAACATGTTAATTTAGTAACTTTTTGGCTATTTGGCTAAAATATGAGCTAAAAAAAACTAGTATGTTTGGGATGACTTTTTGACTTTTTATGAAAAGATGTGTAAAAAGTAGAGAGAAAAGAAAATATTTGACTTTTTAGTATGGGTTGTTGGCTTTTTGGCTTTTTTAGTAACTTTTTGACTTTTTACTAAAACGGCCTGTTGCCAAACGAGACCTTAATCTTCCACATCAAGATGAGACTGGAGTAGTGTGTAGATGTATTTGTAGATACAACTGTCTTATATTCTTCAAATAATTTTTTGCATGTTTTCATAATAGGGGGCAAGTTGTTCTTGATCAGCGAAAATATGTTCTAAACATTATTGTAAATCAATTTCGTTACACCTAGAATCAATTATTATTGCTAAACTTAAAAGATGAGGCAATGGATCAAAATATTTATCAAATTTTTCTTTTATTGTAATAATAATAATGTTATATAATATTCATTAGTTTGCGAAAACTTTCATTATTTCTATTAACATATGTAAAACAAATGGTGAAGTAGGAATCTATATATATATATAGGAAAATAATTTTGTTGCAGTATCAAAAACTTTTAGAAAATATTTATATAAGACTGCTTGGCGCCAATTAAGTTCTGTAAGAGTTAGTACTCCTCTTATTGATGTGGTTGCAAAAAATAAATCTATAGTGTGTTTGGTTTGAGTTTTCGGGATTAAGTTTTTTGAAAATTGACTTTTTTGGTTTTCGTATTTTTTTGTTTTTAGTGAATATTTTTTAAATTTTAAACATTTTTTTTACTTTTTTAGATGCACCTTACTTAGATGTATCTAAAAAGTAAAAAAATTTTAGATGCACCTTACTTTATTTACAATCTCTCTTTAACATATTATATGTTAAATTCTACTTACTGTTTATATTTAAAATTAATTTTTTTTAAATGGCAGATCTTCTCGTTGATAAATTTTTTTATATTCCAAAATTTGATTAGTAGAAGACATAATAGTAACAACCGCATTTTTTATTACTAATACAAAAGTCTCGTATATATGCATAGCTTGTTTAACAATCAAATTTAAAATATGAGCACAATAACGAATATGAAATAAATCACCATTAACAAATAATTATAAAGTTGATTTCAAATAGGTTACAGTTTGATTATAATATGTTGCATTATCTAAACTTATGGTAAATATTTTATTTTGCAAAGCTTAGCCATAAAATACATTTTTTATTTTTACCCCAAGTGAATGACCAGTGTATGAAAGTTCAGCTAATTTAAATGAAATAATTTTTTTTATTTAATTTCCAATCATTATTAATAAAATGTGTAGTAATACATTGATATTCTAAACCATTTTTTGACCACAAATCAGATATTAAACAAATTCTTCCATTCAAATTTTGAAAAAATCAAATAATTCACTTTTAATATTCTCAATTTTTTTTTAAAATCCTATTTCTACTAGTATTTCTTGAAAAACCTCGATATTGCGGTGCAAAACCTCTGCGAATCATTTCTAAAAATCGGGATATTCACTAGTCGTAAAATATTGTTCTTTTCCAATAATATAATCAATTACAAAATTTTGTATACGTATAGGATCATATGAAAATGTTTGCAAATTATCGGTTGATGAAATCTCTAATTACATTTGACTTCTAATATCAAGTTATTGACTTTGTAAATGTCTTTGAGTATGCCTTTTTAGATGGCTAGTACCCTCTGCATATGTAGCACTAAGTAAATATGCACAATGTTTACATTTTGCTTTAAATACAGTTGTACTATCAAGATTAGTTATAGATACTCTTTCAAAATGCCCCCATATAGTACTAGACGTGCCCCTAAATAATGATGCTACTGTTGGAAGAAGGATATTAGGTACAATAAAAGAAGAATCAACAAATTCATGTTATGTATATGCATCAATATCGACATAAACATTAAGAATATTAGGATCTATAATAATGTAAGTAAAATAATATATATGAACTAACAATTAATTAAAATAATGAGTAAACAATAACAACTAATGTATGCTATGAAATAATTAACATCAAAAAATGAGTAAATATTAATTCAAATAATTAATGTTATCGATTGACAAATGCGATATAAAAAGGAAAATGAGTTGGACCCCCTCAAGAAGGCACCCCCTTTGACCCCCTCTCTTTCTGATTGGCCAGTTTTTCTTTTTTTTTTTTCTTTTTTTTTCTTTCTCCTCCAATCATCACCGCCACGTGTGTGTGGGGATGATAGGGGTGATGATTGGAGGGGGTCTCAATCACTTCCCTTTTTTTTTTCCAAATTTCTTATCGCTGGTGTGCATTGCACGGGAGCCATTGGGGGGCTGGGCGAGTATGGGGGGCAAAAATTTTCAAGTTGGGCCACAGGGGCGGGTCAGGCTGTAAAACAAACAGTACAGGCCCAAGCCTAGGGTTTTAGATTGGGCTTGATCTTGGGCCTGGAAGGGCCTAACCAAGCTAGGTCCACTTGGACTGCAAGCAGGTTTCGAGCGGCCCAGAAGCTTGCAGACCAATTTCATACCCTTACCCCTCCCAAAGCTTATCCTCCAAAAATAAATAAATAAATAAATAAATAATCCCAAAGCTTGAGGGGAATATATTTGTGCTATAAGAGCATCTCCAATCCCATATCAGATATTTCATCAAATTTGAATTTGATGAAAAACACCTCATTTTGACGTTCCAACCCTTTCACCATATTCATATCAAATAGCGAAAAAAAAAAAAAAAAAATTTCAAAACTTTCATCAAATGAAGGGAGTCTTCATCTTTTATTAAATTTAAATTGTTACTGTTGGGCCGGACATCCTCCTGGATGTCTACCCAAGAGCAACTTTGACAGTTTTTTTGTTCATGTCCGAATGACCTCTAAGACATCCACCCGAACGTCCTCTCAGACAACTGGGGATATGAAAAAATCTAATAAAAATTCTAATTTTAACTTTGGAGTCAACGATATCAAATCAAATTTTTCATCAAATTTAATGTTAGAATTTTCACCTAAAATTTCCCAATCATTTGGTAATTCTTAAGCTGTTTTTATTTTTATTTTTATTTTATTTTTAAATTTTAGAGTCGCTAATATAATTCTCACTTCTTTTTTTCCCCCATAACCACCTTTATTTATTTATTTTGAATTTGTGTATAGGCCTTAATAAATTGACTTATTATCTAATAGATATTATAATTATTAATAGCTTTTTTCATCAAATACTACTAAAAAGCGTTACTAATTCTTAATTTTCAGATATAGTTTAAAAATTGTTACAAAATATGTTGCTAATTATAAATTTTAGTGACAGTTTAAAAAAATGTTACTAATTTTTAACTTTGAATAATAGTTTGAAAAATTTATCACAAAAACATTTCACTAATGGTAAATTTTAAAGACAATTTATAAAAATGGTGATTAAAAAAATCACTAATTATCAATTTTTAGCAACACGTAAAAAGTCAAAAAAAATTATTTTTAGCGATAATTTTAGTAAAACATATTTTCAATAGAATTTAATGAAAATTAAATCTAACTATTAAGACCTACTAGTAATTTATCTTTTTTTTCTTTAAAAATAAAAGAATAAAAAAAAACCCAACTAATTTCAAATTTTATGTGGACAGCCTACTGATACTACAACTACTCCTCACCCTCTTAAAACCTAACCACCGGCTGCCACTCCTGCTCCACTCTCCCTGCCACTCCCAAACAATCTCTGTCTCACAGACGATCTTTCTTTCTCCTCTCTTATCATCAATGTTTAAAAAACAAATGTAATAAAATTATGTAATAATAATTATTAGACCAATCTAATTTTCATTTGTAGACAATCAATACAAAAGAGACCTAAAATATCAATCAATCAGATCATCAAAATGAGTCTACGGTCCACGGGGCCTGGACTAGATGGTCTAGTCCTCATAATCTGAATGTTTCTAGGAATGTGATTTTACCTAATATGCCAACATTAAATAGAGATCAGTGAGCTTGGTTAGCTACATTTCTCCCAAATGCAGGCATGCTTAAAAGTTTGTGTTGTATACCCTCAAATGGAGAGAGAGAGAGAGAGAGAGAGAGAGAGAGAGAGTGTAGAAGCTGATTGTTTACTCTGAATGAGGTTTTCCATACAATTGTCATGAAGCAAATACAATAAAGACAGCTATTTTTAACTAGCCGAAAGATTTGAGTACAGCTTTTGAAATTCTCCATCTAAAGTTTGACAACATTTAAATTGCCAGCCATGAAGAGCAGCATATCACTGAATGTTGCATCCTCCAGAGTCTTGTCCTCGTCGGACATTCCCATATGCTGACAGTTCCAGAAGATCCATGTCACGGCCTGCACTCACATCGAAAATCAAATTCACAGCCATTATGATTAAAGCTACAAACAAGCCGAGCTGAGCTCGACTCATTTGTGATATATCTTCCAAATAATAGAGTTGGAAGAACACTTTACAGGACATGCAAATACCTGAAACCCTGCAATATGAACTTTTCTGGATAAGATCGGCTTTGGATATCTCGGTTCGATTTCCCTTTGATCGATTAACTGTCGCCTGCAGCAAGAGTAGTTCGATGGAACACAATCCATCCTTTTTAGAGAGAGAATATATGCACATCCAATCCAAAAAAAAAAAAAAAGAAAAAAGAAAAAATCCATCCTCCAAATTAAAAATTAAAAAGCTCATTATTAGATAATAAACAGTTGGATTAAAGCGATTAGCACAGAAAACAATGTTATTATGGTCTTCGTTGCTTTCAACAATAAATTTCAATGTGTTCATATAATTTGAGCAGAAATAATAAAGCAAGTCTTAAAAAATCTTATATTTATTTCAGACCTACTTCTTGTCCTTTTTTTCCTAATGTTTTTATTTATTTATATATTTTTAAGTAAGTCATTTCCAAACTAAATGCAACTCTGGAAGAAAATAAAATAAAATAAAATGCAACTGCAACAGATCCTGATATAAGAAAGTGTCATTAGGCATAAAAATATATATTTCGAACTCCTAATCAAGTTTTGGATGGATCTCTTTTGTTTAAGATCTCAGTATGTCATAGAAAATGTACTTACCAAGGTAATACAGAATCTAATGTTTTATGCAGTTGGTAAATTAAAGTGCATTTCAAGCACAAACTTGCCTAAAATATCATAGCGCATAAATTTCATTCCCTTTCTGTAAAAGTAAACGAAGCAAATCGAAGAGAGTAGTGACTTGTTCAAGTTTGACTAACAAGTTACAAAATGGGTTCAAAATTGGCCCATAGATTGCATACAAGCTCATCAAGTCTAGTTTGAGCCAAGTTTAGAAAATTACCAGCTTTAAGATGTACTCAAACTTGGTCTGTTTACAAAACAAGCAGGTCTCGAACTACTTTTAGCGAACCAAACACTAGCAGATCGGTTTGTTACAACCCTACTTAAAAGAGGAGTGTCGAACACAAGCAAATTGATAATATCCAAAGCAAGTAATATAAGGAGTGTCTAAAGGGAAGAGTTTGTTACATTCTCTGAAAATGTTTTTAACATTCTTCCCAAAAATCTCAAAAGACTACGAAGCAAAAGAAACATTTTCTGAAAACCATAAAGAGAAAGGACTGAGCATGACATGCTGTCACTATGGATAGCCATCTGCTCAAAAGTTCACCAAGTCCCTCATCCCAAACGGACTAACAGAACGAAGGGCCACTGCTCCTGAAACCAACCTAACTCTTACCAATCCCTCTCTCCAAATCTCCAAAACTTGAAAAAATACTCACCATAAAGCATTTAACTCCAAAAGAAGAAAAGAATATATAATAATAACTCAAAGATTGCAAGGCAATGCCCCAAGTGAGCCACCACAGATCTAACGGGGAATGATAACACTGATGACTATATCATTGAAGATTAACCCAGTAGACGGAATGATCGTAATCTGTAAGGTCATGACTGTAGGAGTCATAAAATCGTGATAGATTGATACATCACGCCAATTTGACAGCATCTGCCCCTTCCCTGATAACTGAGCTCAAAAAAAATCTATCACTGATTCATAGGTGCCAGTTGTTATTCAAGAATGCAGTTGTCAAATCAAGATTTAAATTGTAATTTTAAATTCTATTTTCTGGATTGTGAATTGTAAGATTTGATTAAAGTTTGAAATTTTATAAAAAATGATAAACATACATCTACAAATAACAAGCATGTTTTGGAAATGCAGGATATAATACACTTCTATTGACATGCTTGAATCAACGAGTGGATGAAAAGCTTAACTTAGTCACCAATCATTCTCTTCAATTCCTTTTTGTACTTTTTGAAAGTTGCATTGAGATTGTTGACTTCTTTTTGACAATAAAATAACCCCAGTTGAGAAGAATGAAGTTAGAATTCATTGTTTCACTAAGTGATGTCATCATCTAGCATAAGGATTGCCATTACATCAAAAGCCAAGTATGGCCATAAAAAATCTGTGATAACCAATTCTCACTTCTTTGTTATGTTTTCTCACAGTTTTTTTTATTTAATCTATTCAAAAAATGTCTACATTATATCTTGTACCATCCAAACAGATGCCTTACAGCCTCCAGGAAATTCAAGGCAAACTTCATTTCAGTTGCAATTGCCTCAAGCAAACATGGACAATCTTAAATTATTATCTTTTCTTTTTCTTTATTATTTGTCATATAGCTAACCTTCCCCAAATTCTAAATGCACAATGAATTGAACCGTTACAAGAGAGTGACTTTGGGTACTGCACCACTTCAGTGAAGTGAACTGCATTAATATATTGATAGCATTACTTCCAGGAAGGGGAAAAAAAATGTGTCAGCCTTGTATAACAGAAAACATGCTATGAAGAAACACAACAAAACCTGATACCACACAAATGCAATAATCATACAAGGAAATAAAAGCCAAACCTGTAAAACTTGGCAGTTTTCCAATGTGCTTTTCCCCCCCTGAAAATATTCAGATCATATCCTTAGGCAGAGGTTTCAGACAACTAATTATAATAAGGCTCCAAGATAAGTAGGGTGTTGATCAAGATTACAAATCTCAAAACTTCAAACTTCTAAAAAGCAGATATCATGCACATTACGGCTATTTCATAAAAGATAAAACTGATTCCTGTGAAGCAGACAGTTGAACAACAAGGAGTGGCTGCACTCCAAGAGTTCAGTCTCAAAAACAGAAAAGAAGCATCGGTGACAACACCTTGCTGCAACCCTGCCCAACATCCAAAAAAATACCAAAGAAAAACATACTCATATATGGGGAGAACATTTAGAATTTAGTGTTGGATCATTTTCAAAAACGGAGACAAGGTGCTTGATCTATCAATTTTTTAATAAGAAAATTAGTCCTTGAACTCCTTAATGGGATTCCAGTACCTTCAAACAGGGTGGATAGGATGAGATAGAAGTATGGGAATTAGATTTTCTATTAAGTCCTATAATTGCTTGCCTTACGGATGGTTGAGAAATCCTTTAGAAGTTTGGAGTTCTGACAAAAAGGATGAAGATGGGCATGAGTAGTATGATAGACGAGCTGTTATCGAAGAGGGGGGGTAAGAGAGGGAGATTGTGAAGTTTTGAGGAAGAAGATGAAAGAAAATAAGGGCATTACAATTAGATAGCGTTTGATAGAGTTTTCTAAATATGATTTAAGAATAGAATTGTATTTTGAGTTAGTGAGTTTTGAAATTATAATTTGAGTGTAGAAAATTTGTTTGGTTATGAGTTTCGAAAAGAGTTTGGAATTGAGTTTTTAATGTTTGATGTGACGTGAAATAAGAAAATTTGTTTTGTTATAATTTTTGGAAAGAATTTTCAAAACTTAATTCAAATTGTTATAACTCATAACCAAATACATTACTCAAAACTCTATTGAAAATTCTGATCAACACTCATAAGCAAATTCTTTTTAAAATTCAATTAAAAAATTTAATTATTAACAGAAAATAACATTAATTAATTTTTTTAATTGAAAATATTACAAAGGAAATAAAATTTTTTTTCAAAATAAATATTCAATTACTAATTTAAAATAACTTTTGATTGTATATTTGGTTCGATCATTTGGTTTAATATTTGATTGTATATTACTAATTGTAAATAATTTTTTATTGTATATTACTGATTGTAATTTTTTAAAATATTTGGTTCAATCCCAGCTGCTCACCATATTCGCTTTCTATTGGCAATTGCCACACACACACACACAAAAATCACTATAGCAGTCAACCGGCCGGATATCCGGGAGGATGTCCAGGGGGATGGCTGGGTAGATTGAAAAATTCAAAAACTGTATGAAAATGTGAGAGCTTTGGCGTGGAAGTTTGTTTTGAAAGGAGCATTGCCAAACGTTAAACAAAAATGTGTTTTGAAATGTGTGGTGGAATTAATTTTTGAAAACCCCATCCAAACGCTTTGTTCACGTGAAGGGGTGGAATTGTGATTGGAAAGCTTCACCAAACACAGCCTTAATTTTTCTCTGAAAATTCATCCTAATGCAGTCACCACCACACACCTCACCCACAATTGAGCAACACAAGGGAGCTATGCGTAGATTTCTAAACCTAAATAGAGTTCTAGGTTTTTGGGCCTAAATCATGGGGGTAAAGTATACCTACCCCTAAATTGTTTCAGTAAAAAAATTAATAGAGCACAATCAAAAAAATTGATGGGAAAAGAATGGGAAACACAAACAAACTGAAAACATGCACAACAAGCAAGGTATCGCACAAAAACCATTGGGCAAAAAACCAGTGTACCTCATCATTACTTTATACTTCATTATCATTATGGAAAAAAGTTCCTCAATCACATTAAAATATATTCAGAAATGATATCTAATTCACTTAGCTTGGTCCATTAACCCATGTTACGAAGTACATGTCAAGACTGTAATGCAGTAATTCAAGAGTATTAAAGCAGCTCATTTTACAACTCAACGACCACAATTCCCATTATGGGTTCATATTACATCTTTCTATACAGGACATTGACAAACCCATCGATCTAAAAAACTAGAATTTTTAAATTGATAACAATTCAACAGACCAATCTCAGATAACAATCAAACAAGCAAAACAAAATATATAAAAACCAGCGAATGAATTTGAAAACACAGCAAAATTACAACATGAACAGAGAAGCACAATGATAAAACCAAAATAACTCACAAAACAAAAAGTGAAATTCAAGCAAACCCATATCACAAAACCCTAACAAGGAAGTGCGAGAACAACATTCATGATAGGAAACACACAAATACTGACAAAAGTACAGAAAAGTATAACAAGATTAAAAATATCAATCAAATCCTAACTAACCCAAAATTCAAGTGGCAAAAAATTAAAATCACACCGACCCAATTGTCCACCACCCCAATAGCAGCAAAACAAGCAATAACCACAAAACCAAACGAGTTCAAACCAACATAAAGATTGAAAATTTCAATATGGAAAAAGTAGAGCAAGATTAGACAATTAGCATATTATTTACAATCCAAGCTCAACTAACCCCAAATTCAAGTGGGAAAATATTGAAATCACACCGACTCAATTGCCCAAACCCCCGATAGCAACAAAACAAGCAATAACCACAAAACCAAACGAGTTCAAACCAACATAAAGATTGAAATTTCAGTATGAAAAAAGTAGAGCAAGATTAAACAATTAGCATATAATTACAATCAAACCCCAACTAACCCCAAATTCAAGTGGGAAAATATTGAAATAAACACCGAACCAATTGCTCAAACCCCCAATAATAGCACCAAAACAAACAATACCCACAAAAGAAAACAAGTTCAAACAAACACAAAGATTGAAAATTTCATTACCTTAGAGTAAGGAACAATGTGGTCATAGTCATGACAGAGACAACCGGGACAACCCACGAGCTTCCGGAACAAAATGTTGCCGAGATTGTCTCTGCGCCATCGATCTGGGTCTCGACCTTTGACCTTGTCGGCTTTGTCCCAGCATTGTTGCTTCACACTGTATGGAAAGCTTCTGGGATTTGGGTCGATTTGAAGGTTATCGAAGACAGTGAAGTCCTCTTCGGTTACGAGCCCACGGTCGAGAACAGAGGCTCTAGAGGGAGAGAGTCTAGACCCAGATGGTCCTGGTTCGAACCCAGATGAGTTGAAAGGTGGGTCTCTGGAAGGAGATGAATAGCTCTTCTCCTCCTCCCTCCTCCTCCTCCTCCTCCCTTGTTTGGCCTCATCGTCTGCGCCGTTTTGGCGCCCCACCAGGAAGGCCATTGGGATAAGTTTACTGAGCTTGTTTTTATTTTTATTTTTTTTATTATTATTTTAAATAATAAAAATTAATTTGACAAAAATCAAAAGTTTATTATTAAGGTTTTATAAATTCTTTTTTCTCTCAAGAAAATTAAAATCATATTAAATTAGTAAGTGTTTTTTTTTTTTATAATTGTTTTACCAAATTAGTTTTAATTTTTTAAAAGCAATCCAAAAATATGTTTTAAAAACTAAACTAAACATAATCAAATTTGACAAAATATACCTACAAAATATAACCAAAATAATTGTGATTTTTCATGTAATTTTTTTTTTAAAAAAAATAATGAAACAGTATAGATCATAAAAAAGGATAAGACACCAATAATCATGAAGTTCAAAAGAACAACTCAAACCTTCTAAGCCCCGTTTGTTTTGGGGTGTCAAAGGAGGGATGAGATTAGCATAAAAGTAGAATCTATTTAATGTTCTGTTTGTTTGTAAATTTGGAGAATGGATTGATAAGCCAGAGGGCTTAAGATGGGCCTTGCATGACAAGATTCATAGTCTGCCCCAACACTTGGTATTGAAAATTTAGTCTGTTGGTATTAGGATAGTGATTACTTATTTACCCATCGTTGCTCTACTTCATGAGAAATTCTATTTCCACACACCTAACTATCTCAATCTACATAATTTCTTAGTGCACATACTTTGTAATTTAAATTAATCAATTTTCTCAATCCACACACTAAATGTATCAATTATAATCCTTCACTCAACTAATGTACACACACTCTCTTAACCCTCCTTCCACACACTTGTCCCTCATTCCACACACTGGTATAATTTGGAAATTTATAGAGCTGCAGTGCTACAACAATCAAAATGAAGACCTAATTAAAGAACACAGTCAAAATGAAGACTACATTGACGAACCAAAAAAGCAATAATAGTCAGCCCTCCCTAAAAATAAAAGAAAAAAAAAACCCAAAAATTAGACCAAAAAATGAAAATGTGTGGACTAAATTTACAGTAGTTGTGATAATCCTGACCTTTCCTCTGAAAAGATTAGGCAGCGAAAAGATGAAAGTGGAAACAAGGGCAGCAACTAGCCCATAAAAAGCCCTGGAAGATCACCTGATCCTAATAATATCGCACCGTCATTGCGTAATGGAAGAACCACAAAGTATGCACCTAAAATCTGCAAATCAAAAATTTTGAAGAACTATAATTACAACAAGCATAGAAATGCCTAAAACGCACAATTAAGAATTTCCTTTTGTTTTTTGAATCGGTACAGCTGATTGTGAGCTTTCGGCCATAGTTTTTCGAAATTATGTATTTATTTCAAAAATTTAATTTCAAATAAAAGTGATTAGTTCGATAAATTTGTTCCCAAAAAAAAAAAAAAAAAAAAAATCGACAATTGATGTCCGAATATAATGAAATAATTTGGCACTAGTTGTCCAACTGAAAGCCGCGAAAGGAAAAATGCACGAAAAAGATAATATTTTCATCACTAATAGAGTATAAACCTAAATATTAAAACAATATGAGAGTATTACTTTGCAAGCAATAAAGGAGTATAGAGTGTGTAGCAAGCAAAGTGACAATAATAGAAAAATTAGGGTTTAGTTTTTTTTTTAAAACTCAAAATGTGTACATTGAGATTTTTTATTTTATTTTATTTTATTTTTTTAAAAATGTGTGCAGAGTATTTTCATATAATATTATGGATATTAGTAGATGTCCATTATGGTCATTTTAGTTTAGGGTATAATTGTCATTAAAATAATATTTCATTAAGTGTGTGCACTGAGGTAACTAGGTGTGTGAAAATAGAATTACTCCTAGCTCATCCTTGGAAAAAGCAGCAGCAGCAGCAGGAGTAAGAAGGAGAGGCAAAGAGAAGCTCTCATCTTCTTCAGATTTTCGATTTGAAGATTCAGTTTGCCTTACTCATTCTTGGAAGCAACAACAACAAGAAGGAGAGGCAAAAAGAAGCTCTCTCTTCTTCACAGTGTGTCCTAGCTCTCTCTCATCTTTAGATTTTCTTCAGATTTTTGATCTTTAGATTCAATTAAGCATCTGCTGCATTGGTAATTTTATTTTTTATTTTTTTTGGTTAAACAAGTTATTATTTTTTATTACAAGATTTCATTGATAACGTATTCCACACCAACTGTACTCTGTTCAGATTTGTTCTTCATCATTATTTTCTTTTTCTTATTATTATTCTTTTTCTATGGGTGGGATATGTTGTGGATAAAAAATGAAAGAGATGAAGTAGAAATGATGCTCTGTTTTGGCCATTTATGTTATTATGGAATGGAAGAGAGATGTCTACCAAAGTTTGATCTTTCAACTACTTGTATATGGATTCTATATTTTAGGGTAACCAATCAAGATTGAAATTAGTTTCAATTTGTTTGTAATAATTTCTCATTGAAAGATAAGCATATAAAACAAACAACAAAACAATTGTGTCCAAATCAACTATCTTTTTATTGAATGCACAAAAGAGGAATTTAACAGAATGTCAATAATCAATACAATTTCTGGGTTAAAAAAAAAAAAAAGAAGGTCAGATTACTCAAAAAATGGTAAATGGCATTGATTTTTATATTGGAATATCACTCAATAAAGAGGCAGTTAAATTCCCCTTATATGAAGATGAGAAGAAAGCAACAGTTTTCTATGCTGCAGGTGCGTCAAAGAACAGGTTTTGGTGTTGCAGAATTCAAATAATTCAAAAAATTTAATTAAAAAAAAAAAGAGCTATAGTTAACAATAAACAAAGTTAGTTATGAGAAGTAATTATTCCCTTTTCCATTCCTTTTATTGAGTATAAGATTTTATTAATCAAGTCACTGGCAAACGAACATAAATGAAATGATGCTTAATCATTTTCCTTTCCTTATAATTATTTTTTTTAATCATTTCTTTTCCTTTCCTTTCCTTTTTGGCCAAAATCCTCCCTGCCAAACACACTTTAACAAGTAAAGGCATCTAAACATTTAATTGTTCTCTTTTGGGGTAAAGTCACAACATAGAGCTTTCACATTTTGATGTGCACAAGAGCCTAGTGATTTATGATAAAATAAAGGGATGAGAAGTCTGCTTTATATATTTATTTATCTATCTACCCAGCTCAGAAAATATAATGCTTGTCATTTTGAACAACTTGTTTTCTAAATATATTTAAGGAGAATTCATATTTTTTTTTGAAATTCTTGACAATTGAACTTATTTAGAAAAGTTTCAATTGTAATTGTGGAAAGGTGGTTGTCTTCCAAGGAAAACACATAGTTAAACATTTGCAATCATGAAAAAGAATTTCTTAAATTAAGTACAATAATACTATTAATTATACTCATTTTATTGTGGTGATTTGTTGTAACTGCTTGATAATAATCAAATACTGACAAAATAATCAGTCAAGTGTTGAGTAAGAGACTCCTTTATCCCATTAAGTTTCAAACGTTAGTCTTAAGCAGATTGCATTTTTTTTTGTTATTACTCTTCTTTTTTTCTTGTCTTTTTATTTTAATCTTGGTGGCTTGTCAAGTCATAGAATTTGTTTGTAGTAGCATGATGTTTTCACTAAGCTATGTTCATATGAACTAAGAAAGGTTGTATAAATTGTGTACAAATGAAGGTGATTAAATTTTATCATTCTTGAATTTGCTATTCCATTGTACTTCAAACTCACTCTACTATGGCTTTTTGGCCGTTACACTCTGTTTTATGGCAGTCAACACTTTTTATTATCTATCATTTGTTTTACTTTTTGTGCTGATTTTAACTGCTTATTGTTTATTCATTTTTTGTAGATGGATAATAATTATGTCACTAAGAAAGGGAGAAAGGACCTCATAGAGGAATTTGTAGCCCTCCAACATGTGTTTCATCCATTAATTATGCATGTGCTATGTATATGGTGATTTTACATGCTGTATTCAAGAAGAAAGAAATTAGGTTGCAACTACCTAGATCACCTCACCCCTATGGAAAACAAATTGACCATTTGAATACATTGGTTAACGATAGTGACATAAATTGTCATGACCAACTTCGGATGAATAGGTGTACTTTTATGCTTTTATGTGGGTTGGTGCGAAGTGTTGGATTGTCTGATTCAAAGTATGTCGTCTTAGAGGAGCAAGTAGCAATGTTTTTGAATGTGCTTGCACATCATACTAAGAACCGTAAAATTAAATTTAATTTCATGCGGAGTGGTCAAACAGTTAGTAAGCACTTCAATAATGTTCTCAAGGTCGTGTTACGACTCCATGGTTTCCTCCTTAAGAAGCCTGAACCAATAACTGCTAATTGTACAGATGATAAGTGGAGTTGTTTTCAGGTACAATATATTTACAACTTCGCCTAATTAGCATATTATATTTTTGTATTGCCTATATTGATTTTATAATTTTGTTTTATTTTTAGAATTGTCTTGGTGCTTTAGATGGAACCTATGTTAAGGTTCTTGCCTCTGCAATAGACAAACCAAGGTATAGAATAAGAAAGGGAGAAATTGCCACAAATGTATTGGGTGTGTGCTCCCAAGACATGTAATTCATATATGTCTTGCCTGGATGAGAAGGATCTGCTTCTGACTATAGGGTACTTAGAGATGCTGTCAGTAGACCCAATGGGTTAAAAGTCCCTACTGGTATGACAATTATATATTGTTATATATATAAGTACACTATATCTATATTAAACAATTATTTTGTTATATACATAGTGAAGCCATCTTATATAATTATAGGCTACTACTATCTTGTAGATGCGAGTTACATAAATGGGAGGGGTTTTCTTAAACCATATAAAGGACAACGTTACCATCTTTTCACATGGAGAGAAGGGGGTGCCCTAACAACTCCACAAGAGTTTTTTTAACATGAGGCACTCTTCTGCTTGTAACGTCATTGAGACGTGTTTTGGGCTACTTAAAATGAGGTGGGCAATATTGAGGACTCATTCTTACTTTTTAATCAAGACTTGATTTCATTTATCACTACATGTTGCCTTATCCACGATCTCATACAATGTGAAATGCCTATGGATCTTGATGATGATGAGAACGAGGAAATGAATCCTCCTCCTCCAACTACTGAATTAGGAGATGAAATGATTGATGTTGTTGAAGCATCTGATCAATGAAGTAAATGGAGAACTGCCTTCGCAACCCAAATATTTAATGAATGGCAAGCAAGCAGAGGTCAATAAATTAGTGTTGTATAATGATTTTTATGTAATAGTGAGAGTTTATTATGGCATGTAATTCAAACCATATTTGTTTAGTTTTTGTGTGGTATTTGTAACAAATATTGTGTAAATTGATTTGTTATTTATGATTGACATGTGTGTTATGATTTAAACTTATGATATATATACATATAGGTATGGATGACATAGGTACCACTAGTTCTCGTAAGAAGGGGAAACCTCGAAGATTTTGGTATCACCTTGAGGAACTCTTCCTCGTTACAACCATGAAGGATGTAACCGCAAGTAATTCCAGGTGGAAGCTTGATAATAATCAGTTTAGGGCAGGCTTCTACATTGAATGTGAGAAGAAGACCTTAAGTACATTTCCTGGAACTGATCTTCGAGCCACTTCTCATATCAACTCGAAGATTAAGTTATGGAGGAAACAATATAACACTCTTCAAGATATGTTAAAGATAAGTGGTTTTGGTTGGGATGATGAACAAAAGATGGTGCTTGTTGATAATGACGACGTATGGTAGATCTATGTCAAGGTAAATCTCATTTCTATATTGTTATTTGCGTTACTCTTTGCTTATAAATCAATATGTTCTTTTTAATAATTGAATAATCACTTGTGTAGAGGGTGCCGGATGCAAAATGGTGTGAAACAGACCATTCCCGTTCTATGGCTTATTCTATTTGGGAAGGATAGTGTAACAATCCAGATTTTTAATTATTTTGTAGAATTTATACTAATATATTTAATCTCAGTTCGGAAAATATATAATTATTATATATTATTATGCGTAATTTTGTAAAATAATATAATTATTAAAAGTTTAGGGGTCAAAATATAAATAATAATAATAATGGGTATGGTACTAAAATAAATAATTAATTTTCCATTGATATATGATAAAGTATAATTTAATTAAAAAATTAATTTATTTATATAATTATATTAAAGTATCGGATTAAAGGGTAATTATCTTAAATATCTATTAAGGATAAGAACGAATCTGTGAAATCATTATCGAATCTGCCACGTAGTGCCTTATTCCCCTATAAATAGGGAGGCGTGTCACGCCTGGAGAGAAAACAGAAAGAAGAAAGAAAAAGAGGGAAAGAAAAGAAAGAAGAGAGAAAGAAGGAAAAGGAAAGGAAGAAAAAGAAGGAAAAAAATAGTGGAAGGTGAAAGGGTCTTTGATAGTGGAAAGGAAGAGTAAGGTATTAAAGTTAAGGTGAGTTATATTATACCTTGAGTCATCAAAAATATATTTTACGTATATTTTGACTTACCAAAATCTATTTTACACAAATTATGTTTTATTAATATATTAATAAAAGTTATGTTTTATAAAGATTTCAGTTACGTGAATTATTATCTGAACCCTATTTGTTAAAAGGAAACCCATGGATATGTTTGTTTATATTTTAAAGAATATTTGACTATAACCTTATAAACAATTATGTTTTGTAAGTACCACCACGGAAGTCCCATGCCTTGGGGGACTTAAATAACCATTGGTCTCTGTTTAATCACTTTGTGGTCCTCTGTTTGTCATGGATCCACTAACCTCTGTTCTGTGCGGACCAAAGTGCTGTGCGGAGCTAAGTGTTACACTATTGTGGGAGCCACCTCTAGAATCCGTACGAGCCACCTCTTGAATTCGTACTTCTGTTCTGTGCGGATCAAAGTGCTGTGCGGAGCTAAGTGCTACACTATTGTGGGAGCCACCTCTAGAATCCGTATGAGCCACCTCTTGAATCCGTACCTCTGTTCTGACTGTCACTTCTGTGACTTTTGTTCTGTTCTGTTCAGTACCGTGGTTATGGTCATTTACTTACATAATTTATGTATTTCAGTTCTGCTACTTAAATGAGCAGTTTCTGCCACTTAAATGATTTGTTTACCAAATTAATGTGGTTATGGTTATTTATTTACATAATCTCAGTTTTGCTACTTAAAGGATTATTTGTTCCGACTAAATTATCTTAAATGTTTTGGCTTAACTAACTATCCATGGTTATTTCGTGTCCCTTATACTCTTGGTATAATATTTTTCACTTTGCCATATGCTTATAGTTGTTTACCAATTTTCAGGAAACAATGCAATTTAGAAATAGCTTTTGGAAAGTCTGCGGGGCTGCGGAATAAACACACACAGCACTTTTATGATATTTGTATATGTAAATATCGGCCTTTTTGGTCAGTAAATTTTGTAATAAAAATAGAAGCTCCAATGATTATTTTGGTACCCTTACTTAAATATTTCTTCCGCTCGCGTGTATTGATTTGTTTAAGAATTGGCCGGAGGTAACCTCAGTTACTGGCCATCACGATACTTAACCCTTGGGTACAGGGAGCGGGTCGTGATAGATAGGGCAACTGGTGAACTGGCTGAGGATCCTGCTGATGCAGTTGCAACCATGGAAAAGAAGGATGCAAATGCAACTACAAAAGAAGGGGAACAGTCTCCTGTTAAACAATTTATATGAACATGGGTGATACGGACTACTCAATGTCTACTACAGGTAATGTTCCCAACCGTGCTGACTCTACTAAAATTAGGAAAAAAATGGCCTTGACCTGCTAAGGGAATTCCCATTGAACTATCAGAGATGACAAAAAATCTTGGATCATTCGTTGAGAATACTAATACTACGATGGTGGAGATTGCTTATAAGATAGGATATTCACATGACCTATCTCAACAAAGGAGGTTGGTTGATGCAGAACTTCTGAAGTTGCCAATGAGTAATACCCAAAGATTGATGGCAGTATCTATGATAGTAAAAGATGAAGACAAAGTTGACTTGTTCTTTAATTTAGATGAGAATGACAAGATGGAGTGGGTTTCTTTGCTATTGGAAGGTCATATTTAAATGTGGCATCTATTGTATGATGGTCTTTTTGTTTTCTATATGACTTGTAATATATTATGTGATGTATAAATATTATAGCTTAGGTATTGTCTGCTGCTGCAATCTGTTTATCTGCTGTAATATATTGTATGATGGTCTTTTTGTTGAGCTACTGCTGCTCTCTGCTACTGTTGCAATCTATTTATATGCTGCTGCTGTGTTAGGCTGGTTAAGGCTAGTTTTTGTAGCTTGGAACTTTTTTTAAATTAAGGATGTTAAGTTGATATTGTTATTTGGACTTAGATTTTGCTGTCTTGGGTTTTTGGCAGGTTATGTCCCTTGTTTAGGCTTATCATTTTTGTTAGCCATATTGTATTTTGATGATTATTTGATTATGTTTTGATTTTGTTCTTGATAAATTAAATTGAGCAATATATTATGTTTTATCCATATCAATTTAATCTATCTCTTTGAAGGCTTAAATAATGTTAAACAAATATATTCCAACGCCAAAACAGGTCCAAAATAGTAGCAAAACAACTCTAGAACTGCCAGAAAAAAGTTGGCAGGCCGCAAAGGATTTTGGTTGGCTAAACAGCTCTTTTAGCCGGCCGACAGATATATTGGCTGGCTAGACAGGTTTCTGGCTAAGCAGTGACAGATCTTTTTGGGTAACAATTTTGTTATGTGGTGTTTGAACAGGTTGGGCTGCCATAGTGAAAGTACCCAAACCCCCTATTGGACCCAATGTTTGGGTGAACAGTACTTATCAGGGTCCACTGACACAACATATACCCCTTCTAGTCGTTATATATTTTGTCTTTTAATTTATGACTTGTTTATCCCAAAAAAAAGTTATTAGATTTTTGGGACTATTTATGAAAAACATGACTCATGGAATAAGAGTCATAATTAGGGCTGCAAACGAACCCAATCGAACCGAGCCGAGCTTTGCTGAGCTCGAGCTCGGCTCGTTTACTTATCGAGCTCGTTTATTGAGCTCGAGCTCAGCTCGATAAGGAACTAGACTCGAGCTCGGCTTGGCTTGGCTTGGCTCGTTAATTTTAATAAAACTCGAGCTCGGCTCGATAATTTTTTTTAATATTATTTATATTATTTAAATATAAATATTTAAATAAAAAATATTATTTATATTATTAATATATAAAAAATGTATTTATATTATTATTTATATATTTTTAATATATAATATATATATTATATATTATTTAATATATAAATAATATATTTATTATATAATTTAAATAAAGATAAACGAGCCGAGCTTAACGAGCTGAGCTTATGCGAGCTCGAGCTCGGCTCGTTTATTAAATGAGCCTAATATTCGAGCTCGAGCTCGGCTCGTTTACTAAACGAGCCGAGCCAAGCTTGTTCATGAACAGCTCGGTTCATTTGCAGCCCTAGTCATAATACTTGGAATGAGGCTCATAATATGGCTCATGTAATTATTAAACACAAATATTTGAGTACAAGTTTATTGATAGTTGGATTCTTTAATATTTACAACCAAAAAAAAAAAAAAAGAGAGAGAATAACATTGACTAAAAATTTATTGATAGTTGGATTCATTAATATTAAATAAATAAATAACATTGACTAAATTTTTTTAAATAGTTAGATTCTTTAATATTTAAAAAAAAAAAAAAGAAAAAGAAGAAGAATATTGAGTAAAAATTTATTTATTCTTTAGTTGGTATAAGTCCAAATTTGATAATAATGCAAAAAGGGTATTTGTAGAATTTCACATGGTTAATCCCATCCTTATCTCTCAAAACAAACATGAACTATTACTAGTCCATTGGTTATCAGATAAACACAATTTTTCTTAATCCCCTCACTAGCAGTCCCTTCACTAACAATCCCCTCCGTTCTACCTCTGAAAACAAACGGGGCCTAAGTGCAAACTATGGAGGCGACTAACTTCATCTGCAAAAAGGAAACAATAACACAAAAACCATACATCGATTAAGTTATCAATGAAGAACCGGGTTGAGGTGGACACGAAAAGACTTTGGTCACTTTCACTATCTTTAGGGTCATGGTCTCTTTTTCACTTATCATTACCTTTAGAAGAGTGATTAACTTCTATTATAGGAAAATAATTTATGTTAGGTTGAGGCACCTAGATTCTCTTGGAGTCACTTCCACGATATGACACCACCCTAACGTTTGTCATTCTCCCGATGAGTGATATGACACCTCCCTAACGCTTGTCACTTCCATTGCATATCGACGCACATTATGCCTTAGAATCTAACACAAGTGATGAGATAATGATCTACACTGTCTGCCTTGCCGCTCACACACATGCGTGCAAAGTGCTTGGTATAGAACTCATATTGCCAATGAGTCAGTACGTGACATACTACCACCGCCAATCTCTGACACCCTCGTCAAGGGGACATTACCCTGTTTGCCTCCATGTTTGTCCGTTCCCCTGCCCGTGAGAACCTGCTCCATGTAAACACCACCTCTGGTGCAAACCCCACAATGAAGGTACTTGGTGTAAGTCCCATGTGTCGTTTCCATCACAGTACTCCTAAACTAGCTCTTATACCACTTGTCACGGAATGGGTGCTTGTCATCTTACCAAGAAGTTGACTCCACGAATGGCATTGCGTACCCCCATGCATTATACCCAAGAATCCAACTCATGTGTTGCGATAAAGAACTACCCAGCCTGTCTTGCCGCTTACATACATATGCACTTGTAAGGTGCTTCATTGGTACGTGACAATCTGCTTCACATATTGCTTAATAACTTGTTCAAAAGAACATTGGACATATGAAGCTAGTAGCAGGACATCCACTAAGAGCCGACCAGTTTTTCACTTGAATTGACCTATGAATTATAGGATTCAAATGACTTACTAACAAAACTTACCTCTGAGTTGGAGTCAAGGGTAACCTTACTTGGAGTACAATTAGCACTGTGTTTAGCATCCATATCAACCTCCATATGTGTTTGGTAAATCTATTTCTTTGGAATCTAGGCAATTGATAAACTTAGTCGATGAAAAAACTCAACTTTGTTGCTAGCTTTTAGTGTCTCATGCAAGCCAATACCAATGAGAATAAAATTTCTTCCAATGATTACTTTTTTCTTCCTCCTTTAACTTGTGCTTAGTGGTCGCTCCTGGGCATCTGTATCTGCCTTGAGATGTGCCAATACCATGTCAGCATCTTGAAATGAAGAGTTACAATTTCCTATATCATATATATCTTCTTTTTAAAAACCATCTTTTCAAAGTCAAAAATCAACGGAACAGGAAGATCATTAGAAATGTCAGGAAACCACTCTGATAACAATTTCAGCCACCAGGACTCACCAAACCTTGAAAAATCAACGAAACAGAAGATCATTTGATTAGAAGCACTAAGAAGATTAAGAACACGAAGTCAACGAAGAATAAAGAGCCGAAGCAAGTAATGGACATGGAAACTGAAGTTCTCAAGGAGAGGCCCAATACGCAGGACTCGTCACCTGTGGAAATTTCCCCTTCCAAATCCTTTAAGGAAGCTCTAACTAGGGGCAAGAATAAGGACTATACCCTTGATGATGGAGTTGAGAATCTGTCGTATGATGAGGAAGATGAAGAATAGATATGCATCTCTACAACTGCAAATGTCCACGTTGAACACATGGGCCTTCCCATGATCTCCTTGCCAAAAAAGCTTTTGGAGAAAATTAGAAAACCATGGGAGAATGCCTTAATTATAAGACTACTGGGTAAGAGCATAGGCTATAGGATACTATGCATAAGGATAAAAGAACATTTTGGGACTTCAAGGAGAGTTCAATGCAATTGATTTGGGAAATAATTATTTCTTCTTTAAATTCTTTTAAAATGAAGACTACACTAAGGTCTATACAGGAGGACCATGGGTCATTATGGATCATTACCTAACTATGAGACGCTAGGAACCAAATTTCAAACCATCAGAAGCATTAGAAACCACAACCACTGTCTAGGTTCGATTTCCAAAACTTCCGATCGAATACATGTCTCTATCACATGTAGCCTTGAAAACAACGATAATCTGTAACATGAGCAATTTGGGGAAGAAACATTTGGGCCTTGGATGTTAGTAACCAAATGAGGAAGAAGACCGATCCAGAATAAAGAAGGCCCAAGAACAACCTAGCCCAACTCCACAGCATAACAAATTCAAATATCTAGTGAAGGGCCAAGATGGTGAGGGAGAGAACTCTAGAGGGAAAAAAAATGACAAGAATAGGGCTTGAGAAGGCCCAAGAAGAACCTATTATTTAGAATGGCCCACACTAATCCAAAGATCCCAAAGGCAAAACCAAAGTTGGTCAAGCCCAGAATAGAACTAAGCAACTAAATCATCAACCACAGATGCAATCGAGCTTGAACCACATTAACATTGAGATACCATGTCAGAGCCATCAGTCTGTGAATTGCAGGAACCCCTAGATGCACTAATGGCCACTAACCATAGTCACACCCATCTGTCACTAACTATACATTGGCAACTCCTCATGCCAAACTAACCTAACTATGGTAGAGGTAACCCATATACCAACCCATTTGAGAATCCAGTAGATATTATGTCTCCAAATTTGAGGCCTCTGAAAATTTTATTTTCTTAAAAGTCCCTTGCTTTTAAATTGTTTTCTTAAAACCCCTCAGTTTCTTAATTAATTACAAATTTAACCCTAGGATCAAAATATATGCGCCAACTGAAAACTCACAAACCCTAATCGATTTTAGTATCTTAGGAATCATTTCTAATACCCTAATACTAATTAATTGACTCCCTAAATATGGAATTTCCACTTGAAAATCCTCGGTTTTTCTCATTTTTATCACGTTTGTCGGTTGATCGTCTTTTTATTCAAAACAAGAAATCCAAACCGAATTAGACTATCTAACCCTAGTTTAGTTTAATTCTACACTAAAAAAAGTGTTCCAATTCACAAATTCAAACCCAAAGCCCTCACATTTGTATTAAATCACCAATTGACCTGAAACAAGTATTATTATATATATACACACTTGTACCTTAAAACTTATTTTATATACCATATTTTGCAATTTCCAACACTTGTACACAAGAAAAAAATAAATTAATTCCCTCAAATAATCATCATGTGGCCGGCCACCCTAGAGGAACCATTTGTTGTGTACTTTTGAGACAAGTTTGCATGAATTATGAAAAATACCTTTGACTTGGTACAAACTTATATATATATATATATATATAACTAGGTTGGTTTGATTAGGAGATAAAACCATAACTAGATCATGCTTAAGTACTCAATTAAGGCCTCTAATCCTCCACCATTCCATTGAATTCAAACTAAATCCAAAATATCCAATCCAATTCCAACCAATGGGCATTTTGGACCTTTTGCACCAATTTTCCTATAAAAACAACCCCTTCCTTAGGATTTTACATACAAGAACACACACATAAACACTTGATTCAGCTAAGAGGGAGAGAAGAGAAGAGAGTGAGCTTGGTGGAGGATAGGGGAGAAAGAAAGTTTGCTAGCAAATCAAACCTCAAATAAGCCACAACACAACTCTCTCTTTTATTTTCCTTTTTCAAATACATGTTATTGGAAGTTTAAAATGGTATTTTCAGATGTGTTTTGATGGCATTTTTATGTTAAAAATGAAAGGAGTTGAGTCTTGATTCTACCCTTCTTGTATTTCTCTTAATTGGTATAAGACTACCTTTTTCCATATCAATTTCTCAAAATTTCCAAAGGCCCACCTTCACCTTAAAATTTTTGATTTTAATATATATTATTTAGCATGTTTTCATCACAAGAGGAGTGGAAAATTTCCTCTAGTTGACCTCTTTCCTCACCAACTTTCTTATTTCAAGAACTGTACCACACAAATCTATTTTATAGCTAACTTTCAAAAATTCTATAAAAATGTAGAAAAATCTTCTAGACCTCAATTTCATATCAAAATCTTCCTTAAGGAGTTATATTTCAAGAAAAATTGGCTTCATTGAGAAAACATAAGCGGGTTGTGAAAAAACCCAATTTTTGTAACAGTCAACGAATCTGACAACGCTGAAGTATTTCTTAAATAACTAAAAATATAGGAAGGCCATAAAACTTCTAAAATATGTTCTGAAAACTAGATAAAATTCTTTACAAATCATAGGAGCTCAGGTTCGGGAAAAATCTGAAATGGTCCTTTTAACTTTAATCTTTAAGTGATACTGAATCTGGAAATTCTGTTTCACATTGGTGTTTTATGCTCTTGTCTTCATGAATGTGCCTATTAATATATGATCATGTCTTGCTATGATATTGCATGTATTATGGTTATGTTCCTTATCTTCTTCATTTGATGGTGCTCATGCTTATATGGATATTACTACCTTGTTAAGTTTTTCTAACTTTAATTTAAAACTTCTAACTCAACGGGAAACTTAATTGGGTTAGTATTGGATTTTCAATCACTTGCATAATGAAGAGATGATAATGTGTTAAGTATGGATTGATGGGATGTGTTCTCTAATTGAAAGAAAGTCTTGCGCAAGTGGTTGTATCAGAACCCTTGAATGGATCGGTTGTATTCAGACCCTAGGTGCTTATAATGGATAAGGTTAGAGGAGGTATGGGCAAGGCCCTTATTTTACCGTCTCTTTTGAGGTCATCGGTTGGCGTTACGCGGTATATAACCGTTGGTAGGCATCCGGGGTAAGGTCTGCAAAGCAGCAAAAGATGAGGCATACTGAATAATCCGAGTCCAATTCTTGTGGTTGGGAGGATGAAATCTGTTTGGGGGATTTCTAGAATACTAACCACTAACATTATAGCCTTTGTTATCTATTTGAATGTCATGTTCTTTTCCTCTATTATTGAAATTGTTGTTATTGACTTGAATATCATGCTTCACTACTTGCTTGTTATAAATACGTTGGTGTATTGAATTGGGAAAAAGGGACGGGGTATGTGTGCGTTTACTGGATATTCAAAGCTCACGACGTTTCATACTAGGTATTAAGGACTATTAGACTAGTCAAAGGCAAAACTGAAGTATTTGAAGACGTATGGCTATCCTATGAGAGTTAGGAACTAGTTTTCTAAACACGATTATGAGATTGTAAGTGATTAATCAGTTGTTGTATTTGAAGACATGATTTTGTAATTTTTATATATAACATTTATAACCTATCCTTATACTCTATCAACTCACGTAGGCCTTGTGTTAATACCTTGTCAAGATTTTTCAAAAAGGTAGCTTTGCTATCTAAGGTGGTTGGACTTAGGAGGGAGGCTATTTTGACTCCTCCGACCTTCCTGGGATCTATCTTGGTTATTAGCCAAAGGACTCATTAGTGGCATTCCATACTCTTGTAACCTTAGATAAACCTTGTATTTAATTGTTAATATATTATCTGATATTCTTGATTTTTGGGGCGTCACAACTACTAACCCTCAAGGCCAGTGGAGAATAAAATCAGTACTTCCTAACCTTAGTAACTTGAGAGATGGAGAGGCAAGAACAAATGAATCCAAAGAGGCAAAACATAGAAATGCAAGAGCACTTGAAGCAAATCGATGCATTGAGTTTGTTGTTGGAACCAAGGAACGAAGCACTTCACCTCGTTACTTTCACCTGGTAGATATAGCAAATCTGTTTGATAATAAAGCCAAGCTGGAAGAACAACCCGGAGAGTCTATTCCATTCGATTCGGATGGCCTCTATGAGATCAATAGAGGACAATAATCGGAGGATACGTAGCATTTTTAAAGAGTTGGCGACTGACCCACTGCCTTCCTATCTATGGATTCGCTCAAACTACTCTTTTGGAATTGTCGTGCTACTGGAAATAAAATCTTCAAGCGCAACCTTGTAGAGATCATTCGTTCTTATAAACTTGAAATCTTGATCTTTATGGAGACCAAAGTGGCCTTCAGTAGAATTGAAAATTTCTTTAACCGTCTAGGTTTTACAACATCTATTATTGTTGACCCTGTTGGTAGAGTTAGTGGGTTCTGGATAGTCTAGTACACTAATCATGTTAATGTGAGAGCCTCTTCTGTTGGTTCCCGAGCCTCTTCTGTTGGTTCCTAAGCCATTCATGCAACTGTCCATAAGAAAGACTATGATGAATGGGTTCTAGTTGCGGTCTATGCTAGCCCAAATCCTACTTTAAAAGAGGGGCTATGGAATAAATTAGAAGAGGTGGCGAACAATGTAGAGAAATCGTGGCTGGTAGCAGGGGACTTCAATGACTATACTAGCCAGAGTGAGAGAAGAAGCTTCTCAATTAACCAAAGTTCAACTAGGTCCCAAAAATTCCTTGAAAGAATTAATAACAGAAATCTAATAGATTAAGGAAGCTTAGGACCTAGAATGACCTAGACAAACAATAGACAAAGACTTGCTAACATTATGGAAAGATTGGATGGAGCAATGTACAATGAAGATTGGAGAACCATGTTCTCTAAAGCAACAGTGAGAGTGCTACCTAGAACCTATTTAGACCACTCCCAACTTGTTGTTTATACTCAAGGTTTGCACTCACTTAATCCACTTAATAGACCATTCAGATTTGAGGCTGCTTGAATGGCTCATTCTGGCCTTCTTGATGTTATTAACACCTCTTGGGCTGATATGAACCATAAACTTCTAGATTCCATTATTGAATTCACTATCAGAGTTAGGAAGTGGAATAAAAAGGTTTTTGGAAACATTTTTAAAAAGAAAAGGCATTTACTAGCTAGAATTGAAGGCATTTAAAGAGCTTTAACTGCTAATTGTACTCATTAAACAGTATAATGAGGTCTTCTTTCAAGAAGAAATGTTGTGGTTTCAAAAATCCAGATCTAGAACAGTGCTCTTGGTAATAGGAACACCATGTATTTTGACATTTTTACTGTCACTAAGAGGAGGAAACATAAAATTAATGCTATTAAAGATAATGATAAAAATTGGATTACTGATAAAGATGGAATCAAGGGAAGTATTCTTGACTACTTCAATAACATTTTCGAAAAGAAAGATATTCAGTAGTTGCAACATTGGAAGAACATTTCCATAACTTACTTTACTCAAGAGGATAATGATGAAATGTTAAAGCCTATATCTAACTTTGAAATTTTGAGAGTTACTAAAAATATTGGCCCCTTTAAAGCACCAGGCAAGGATGAAATTCAAGCTCTATTATATTAGAAATATTGGAATATTGTGGGCCAATCGGTGTGTGACTTTGTGAAATCATGCTTCCAAACCAAAATAGTGCCTAGTAAAGTTAATGAAACCCTTATTGTCCTAGTCCCAAAAATTGAGAATCCTAATAATATCAAACAGTTTCGACTGATAAGCCTTTGTAATGTAACATATAAGATCATAACCAAGCTTATTGTGAGAAGAATTAGACCTCTATTGGATACACTCATTAGCCCAAACCAAAACAGTTTCATTCCTGTGAGAAACACCACTGATAATATCATTATTACTCAAGAAATTCTTCATACTCTAAGACACAAAAAAAGGCAAAGGAGGTGGTATGATCTTCAAAATTGATCTTGAAAAGGCTTATTATAGGTTATCCTGGGAGTTTATCAAAGATACCTTACATGAATTTAATCTCAATGACAGTTGGGTTCATTTGATCATGAATTGTGTTACAAACAATCAATTTTCTATCTTTTGGCATGGAGAAATCATTGAGGGAATTCATAATGAGAGGGGACTGAGACAGGGGGATCCTCTCTTCCCTTATCTTTTTGTTTTGTGTATGGAAAGATTATCTGACATGATCATCTCCAAAGTGAAAAAAAGGTCTTGGAAAGGCATAAAAGCTTTAATAATAGCCTAACTTTATCCTATCTATTTTTTTTTTTTGCTGATGACCTCATTCTATCTGCCAAAGCTGACCAAACCAACTGTGAAACCATCACGGAGGTCCTTAATGAGTTTTGTGAGGTGTCTGGTCAGAAGATTAACTACTAGAAATCTAAACTTTTTGTCTCCAAAAACATCTCATGTAGACAAGCTAGAGCTTTAAGTTCCAAAGTGGCATACCCCTTACCCATAATCTTAGTAAATACTTGGGATCCACACTCCTCCGTAAAAGGGTTAACAAGAGCATGTTTAATAAGATCTTTGAGAAATTAAAAACTAGACTTTCTAGATGGAAGGCTAGGAACTTATCCTTAGCTAGTAGAGTCACCGTTGTTCAGACTGTTACCTCTGCGATTCCTAGCTACAACATGCAAGTCATGGAGCTCCCTAGAAAATTATGTGTTAGTTAATTGACATAATGTGTATAGAGCTAAGGAGAATAGAGGACTTGGCATTAGAAGAATCAGGGATCATAATGCTACACTCCTTACCAAACTTGGTTGGAAAATGTTGAGTAATAAAGATAAACTTTGGTGTAAAGTGCTCTAAGCCAAGTATTTGAGGAATAGCAATCTTTATAGTTGGCCTATAAGCTAGAGCATTTACATTTGGAGAAGCATTCGCAAGAATAAGGACACTCTTATAAAAGGTGTCAAATGGAATGTGGGGAATGGAGATTCCATATCCTTATGGCATGATTGGTGGTGTGGGAAAAAACCTCTAGACCAGAGTTATAACACACCATAGGTTAATGATGGAGATAAGATTAGTTTATTCCTAGATGAAGAAGGGCACTAGAATACTGAACTTATAGCACACATTGTTAGCCAGCAAGACTTTCAAGAGATTCTCAAGGTGCATAGACCCAGTTTTGTGACCTACATTACTGCTCCCTCTTGGATAAGATCCTTTGGGGGTAATTTCACTACAGCCACTGCTTACAAAATCATTACAAATCATGACCTGGATGGGAGGGACTAGAAATGGATTTAGAACGTCAAAACTCCCCAAAAGCTGAAATATTGTCTTTGGCTTATTTTGAAAGAAAGATTGCTAACCAACCAAATGAGGATGAAGAGGAACATGGAAACCACTGACCTCTATCCTAGGTGTGGTCTTTTCAGTGAAAATATGAGCCTTCTCCTTAGGGAATGCACCAACTCCAGGGATATCTATATTGATATCATGAATTCTAATTGGTAGGAGGAAGGTTGCAAGATGCTTCTAGCTGAATGGGTGAGTTCTAATATGAAAAACAAAAACTTGTTTCTAAGGAAAAAATGATACCTTTTCTTTATTGTCACCCCTTGGCAGATCTAGAAAGATCGAAATCTAATGGTTTTTGAAAATATTAACCACCCCATTCAAGCTAGTCTCAAGAACATTAGGAATTATGCTCATGAAATTGATGAGGCATTCCAATCCCTTTTTCACCTTATCTCATCTTTACCTATACTAATTAAAAGGTGTTTCCATGCTACAAGTAATAGCTCAAGTTAAAAACTGATGGCTGCTCAAAAGGTGATCGTGGTCAGGTAGGATATGGAGGAATCCTGAGAGATGAAGCTGGTACATGGATATGGGGATACTCCGGCAAGTTGGGGCATTGTGCAAGTGTGGAAGCAGAACTATGGGCCATCTACAAAGGACTCACAATTCTCTTCCAAAAGGTAGAATGGATGTGGAGATAGAAACTGATGCTACAGAGGCCATCAATCTAATTCAGAGTGGCCCAAGCCAGAACTCTCCTTACAAAGCCCTCATTGAGGATACAAAGTTCCTAATGAAAATATGCAACTGTTCACTTGGTCATACCCTAAGAGAAGGAAATAGAGCTGTAGGCAAGCTAACTAACATGGGTGTGGCTCAAGATGAACATATGGTGATATTGGATGATCCCTTAGAGGATGTAAGAGCTCTAGTCATAGAAGATATGACTAGAGTTAGTATTAAGAGGAATTAACCCTCCATTCTACTGTAATGCTACTTTTAAACTTTTATGTGGGTGTTTGGGAAGTGGGTTTTTATGTAGGTTTTTTTAGTTGTAGGATATTATTAGAGAAATTTTTTTTTGTGTTTGGGAAGATAGTTGGATTTTTTTATGGTTGGATGTGATGTTTGTGAGAGAAAAATGAAATGATTATGGGGTTGGATGTGATATTTTGTTTGGATGTGTTTTTTTTGGTTTTGCAAAAAAAAATAAATAAAAAAAAATTTCCAAACCCAAATTCCCAAACACCACCTATGTTTGTTAACTTTCAGTTGAATAATATATATATATATATATATCTTCTTTTTCAAAAGGGACATATATGACTCTTATGGTGTCTCATTCATGGATTTGGGGTGCTTGAGGCACTATAGTACTGCCTTATGGGCTCATTTCGGGACTCGTTTTAATAATTCGAACCGTTTATATTTTAGAGTACATCGAGTAGAATATACCTGCAAAAAATCAAATTAATCGGATATCGTTAACACTTTCATTCACTCACATTTGTATCTATAAACATAAATGATATTGTGATTTAAAATATTAAAATGAATACAAATGTGAATAGATGAAAGGGTTAATCATATCCAATTAACTTGATTTTTTATAGATATGTTGTACTCGATGTATTTTAAAATGCTAACAGTTCAGATTATCAAAAGAGACCCTAAAATGAACCCATAAGGCAGCACAATAGTGCCTGCTGTGCCCACCCCAAATCCATCATTCATTCTCAAGGCAGGCGCAAGGTAAGGGAAATCAGGGTGGGATGGAGTAGAGCAAAGAGGCATTGGACAATTTATAACACTTGAGAAGGAAATGTTATTAACAAAGAAATATGATAGTATATGACTACAAAGATTAATGAGTAATGAAATTTATATAAATTAAAATTGAAAGATAGAGAGCTGATAAATGAGAAATATATAAATGTTTTGGTATTTTACTATTATTATATTTAACAAATTAAATTATATATATATATATATATCAAATTATTTAATTATTATTAGGGGGACTTACGTGTAGGTCCTACTAGATAGATTTATTTTCCTATAGATCCTATGATAATTAATGACATTTTTCATCAAACACTATTAAAAAACGTTACTAATTGTTAATTTTTAGCGATAGTTTGAAAATTGTCATAGAAAATGTCACTAATTATAAATTTTAGCGATAGTTTAAAAAAATCGTCACAAAAAAAGTCACTAATTTTCAACTTTCAAAAACAATTTAAAAAATTCGTCACAAAAAATGTCACTAATTGTAAGTTTTAGCAACAATTTATAAAAATCGTGACAAAAAAAAGTTACTAATTGTTAATTTTTAGCAAAAAATCATCACAAAAAATTATTTTTAGCGACAATTTTACTAGAACTTATTTTCAATAAAATTTGATAAGAATTAAGTATAATTATTAGAATCTATTAATCATTTATCCTTATTATGTTATTATTGGGATAGAGTGAAGAAAATGCGGCCGGAAAACAAATATCACCCCTTCTTGTTTTCTTAGCAGAATGAAAAAAAATAAAAAAGAGCACTAAATAGGATGAGGGATCCAGTTTCCGGTTGGGGCAAATTGCCATATATAGTCGAACTTGCAAAATGTCACAATTGTTGGGCAGAAATTGTGAAATTTTATATAAATGGAAACTAAAGGGAAAAAAATCAATTTCTTAAAAGCACTGAAAAATTCTCAATTTATTTGTGTTGAGAAACTACAAATTTTTCTATAGAGATTGTTAAATTTATAAAATTAAGCATTTTTTTAGTTATTTAGAATTTGTGAAATTTTGCTATCTCTACTAAGAAATTTTTCAATTTTTTTTTTCAAAAAAATTATATTGAATATATATCCTATTTGTTATATCTCTAGGATTATATTCTAAAATTATAAATTTTATGAAAAACAAATATGTAAAAAGATATTTTAAAATTTTAAAGGAATGGGGATCCTGCTATGCCATTTTACTCTTTCTCTCTTCTAAGAACAACTAAGAATCTAAATATAAAAAGAAAAAGAAGAATCTTTTTATTCTATGGACCCCTTGGACCTCCGACCAATGAGGTGATGACACATGCATGCGTGCATATGAACTTCTAAAGAGTGGGTTCCAAACCTAGGTGGCACTATATAACTCAATCCATTATAGGGCTATTGGTGGATTATTTAGATTTTAGAATAAACTCTTAGGCTCCGAGTGTTTTCAGAGATAGCATAGAGATGATTCATAGTGAGGGAATTGTTAGTGAGGGGATTGATAATGAGAAATTGTTAAATTATTTTTATATAAAATAATAAAACAAATAAAAAAATATAAAAAATTAAACATTAATATTTTTAAAAAAATTCCCAATATATAAAAAATAAAAAAATTTCTAATCCCCTCACTATTTTTCTAATACCATCTAATAACAAGGGATTAGCAATCTCAATCCCTTCCCTATAACTCCAAACAAACGGGGCCTTAGATAGAGGAGACTTTAAGGATATTTTGTTGAGATAAGGACTTGCAAAAGTAGAGTAGTCGCAGAAGTAAGGTCTCAGACTCGCAAAAGATATGTGGAAAGCATCTCGAGCCATGGCACAGTAAGTTGCTATTGTTGGAAAAAATAATTTTATGGTGATTTTAATGTGAAATTAAAGTAGATCTCAACTATTAGCTGAGGTGAGATTAAATAGGTTTAGATTCTTTGTAATAAGGTCTTTACACCATAAAAAGAATGACAAAAAATATTAAGAATTGAATGAGAAATTGTCTCATAAAGTTGACATTGTGAATGAGGTATTGGGAATTGTGTATAGCTACCAATCCCACATTGATTGTAGAGAAAAACTTTGATGGGTATTTAAACTTCAATATTTGGATAAGGGCATGAGCCCTTTGAGGCATCCAAATTTTTCGAAGAAAGGGAGTTACGGATGTTTCAAGGATGGGCTTAGGTCAAGACTATGGTCCAAGTTGGCTATGGAAAAATTGCCACGCGCGCCGCCCGCCCAGACCGGGCCGTGATCTGTGGGTCTTGGATCTTGGGCTTGAGACTTGAGTTAGGTTGGGTTGGGCCGGATTGGTAGTCTACCAACCTAATCTTTTTGGGCCAGGTCTACTGCCCATCTCCCTTGGGTTCAACACAAATTTTTACTTTCCAGAATTATGCAGTTAGTTTGTTTGTTCCTATAATATATTCTTCCTGTGTAAGAGAGTGCCTAATTATACAGTAAGTTTCCTATAATATATTCTTCCTGTGTGAGAAAATGCTGCCATTTTCGGTTCGCCAAAGCTATGAGAAAGTGCTTCTGCGTTAGCCGGTCTAAACCGTCGTATCTTGAGAGACAAAATTCAACATACCTCCAGCACTCATGGTGAGACAGCTAATCTGTTTTAAGAACACTGTGGTATCACATAAGTTTCGATTTGTGCTTTATTTACCATTTTATTGGATTGTGTATTTCTATACAATATCATTGTAAATTCTAACATATTTTCTTAGTCTGTAATTTAATTTGATTAATCATGAATCTATTTATTTTAGTTAATTACATTAATTTGTACAACAGCTGTGAGGTGCTTTAGAGGCATGTCATGAGCCTTTTTTAATGATCCGAACCATCATATTGTAAAGTTCATCGAGTTGATCATCAATGTCAAAAATCAAAATGATTGGATATTTTTAGCTTCATAACAAGAGCATATTTTTTTTTAAAAAAAAATAAACAGTTAACACGATTTTAATAATTTTTTTAAAACAATTAAGTCATGTTCATAGAGTTACAGATATCCGATTAATTAGATTTTTTTATATGATAATATATTCGGCGAACCTTACAATATGAACGATTCAAATTATCAAAATAAACTAAAAAAAAAAACTTCCACAGCAATGCACAACAGGGCTATTGCGCCCCAAGGCACAGCAGCAAAACAAGAAACAAGTTATTTCCTAACAAAAGTGGAGCTCATGCCATGTGATGTCATTTTCGTGTTGTTTTATTGTGAGGCTGTATTCAAAAGCAATTTCCTAATATAAGTATTTTAGTTTGAAAAATAATAACACAAAAGTTACATAATTTTATGTAAAAATTCAATTTTTATTGCTTATAAACCCATGATTTTATGGAAAATATGACGGGAATGGGGTGTGTGCTTAAAGCATAACAGATTGTGTTGTCTGCTTAAACAGCACGACTTCACTGTTATTTATTTATTTTTGCTGCTTTTAGTTGTAGCGACGAAATTTTGGACGAGACTTAAAACACTGAAGAAAGGGTGTAGTTTTGGAGTGGTTGTAAAAAAAATTACAAAGTACATTGCCATCGATCACTTACTAATTTTTTTTTTTTTTAAGTACGAAAACAACAAACAAATATTATTAATAAGAACTATGTACATTAGTAGCCAGCGTATGAGCTGAGGTAATTACATTCCTTCCTACCTTGATAATACTAAGAATACTAAAAGACTCACTAAAATACAAAATATCACTAATTAAAGAAGCTATATGCCAATCAACATTAGATCTATTAGACTGAAGTAAATTAACCAAAACTTGGCAGTCCGTCAAAATCTTGATTCGTTGTAGTTGCTGCCCCATAGCCCAGCGCACAGCTTCTAAACAAGCAATTGCTTCGGTAGTGAGAGGAGAAGAAGGACAATGTAAAGCGGTTGCATGCTGCCCCACCATACCCTGATTAGCATTGTAACAGATCCATGCCGCACCTACTTTCAAACCCTTGGCCCACCATGATCCATCTATAATGAAGGTCCACGTTGCAGTGTCTTCCTGCAAATCCATGGTAGCGCCTGTTGCTGATTGAAGAACACACATTTCACTTGAAGCCTGCATGGAGTCAGAGGCATTAAGGTGCAGTAATGTGAGACTAGATATATGAATATTGCGACATATGGCCAAAGTGTAACACTCTTTAGCAAACTCAATGGTATTTGAACAAGACTGCAAATTATGATTGAAAACAAGATTATTGCGTTGTATCCAAATTGCCCATAGCAAGGCCACCAATTGGATAATTATATCATCATCACCAATTTGCTCGAGCCAATTCTTAAACCGGCAAGAAAATGACAATGGCTGTCCGACACTAAAATCAAGTCCCAACTGTGATCCCTGCCACACCCGCTGGGAATATGGGCACTGAAAAAACACATGTTCTAGAGTCTCCTCGCTCAACTGGCATTGAACATAAAGCGGATCGACCATCAACCCTCTGCGCCGTAACTCCCAATGAACAGGTAAAATACTATGAAGGCATTTCCATAAATAAAAAAATAAATAAATCGTCCATTTAGGAGGATTTTAAGCATCCATAATTTTTTCCAAATTGGGTTCTGGGACGGCATATTGCGATACAACGGATAAACCTGAGATAAAGCTTGTTTATATCCAGATTTCACCGAATATTCTCGACTCTTTAATGGACTCCAGACTAACTCATCATCACCATGATGAAATGAAATATGGATAGAAAGGATACGATCAATACAACTTTCCGAGAAGAAAAGTTTGATCAAATTCAATCTCCAACAATGATTCTCCATATCCATCAAATATTCTAATCGCATAATTGGTAAAAGTTGCGTGAGTCCTCTCCCCATTAAAGGGTTAGTAAGAGATGGAATCCGTTGGTCCTCGAATGGGTTGATCGACTTTCCATTACCCACCACCCAAAGTAAACCCAAAACAAAATACTCCTCCACTCCCATGAACACCTCTGAGGGACTTTGACCCTAAGAAAATTTTGACCTGCGCAATATTTACCCAGCATAACCTGAGCAAACAAAGAGTTTGGATACTGAAGTAATCTTGATGCCTGCTTAGCAAATAAAGCGTGATTGAAGCAAAACAAGTCTCTAAAACCCAAGCCGCCCCACCCCTTCAGTAGACATAACTTCGTCCAACTCTTCCAGCAAACACCATTCTGTTGATCTGAATACCAAATAAAGTTCCTGACTATGGCTGTAAATTCACTTAGGAACAACAAAGGCATATTAAAGACCGACATCAAATAAACTGGGATGGAATGTAGCACATGATTTATGAGCACACACCTTCCCGCAAAATTCAAAACACCACATTTCCAGCGTTAGAGTTTAGCTCGAACCTTTTCCAAAAGACAAGAAAATTTTTCCTTCTTAGACTTACTCGAAAACCCAATATTAGCCCCTAAATAAATGCCTGGCTTCTCCACAATTTGTACACCTTGAACCGAAACTAGAAACCTTTTATGAACAGGCTGCATATTGCGGCTAACATAAAGTTCTGATTTGTTAAAATTTATTCGAAGCCTAGTTTGGTTAGAAAAAGCCATCAACATCCATTGAAGACACCAAATCTCCTCCATTTTAAAATTCATAAAAACAAAATAGTCATCAGCAAATAGCAAATGAGAAATAGGAGGCGAGTGTCTACTAACAGTAATACCCCGACATATCCCTTGAGAACTAAGATGATCAAAGCCATATGATAACATTTGCATAACCAAACCAAACCAAAAGGAGAAAGAGGGTCTCCCTGGCGAAGACCAACATTGGGAGCAAAAAAATCAAATTGTTGGCCATTAACAAGGATTGAAAAAGTAACAGTGGTCACACATTGAGCAATCAAAAAAATCCACATGTCACTAAATCCCATTTGACGCATAATAGCCAAAAGAAATTCCCACTTGACCCGATCATAAGCTTTATTCATGTCTAATTTAAGCCCAAACTCATATTTTCGACCGGATCTTTTGTGTTTAATATGCTCAATTAATTCATGTGCCAATAGGATGTTGTTTGAAATTAATTGACCACGCAAAAAAGCACTTTGGTTACGTGAGATTAACTCCGGTAGAATCTCTCTCAACCGATCCGCCAAAACCTTAGCCCCTATTTTATATAACACATTACATAGGCCGATAGTCATGGACCATTAAAGGACTCTTCTTTTTTGGAATTAAACAAATAAAAGTCTTATTGACCTCCGTACACAAAGACCCCATATTCAGAAAATTTAATACTGCATCAATGACTGTCGCCCCAACTTGATCCCAATAAGTTTGATAAAAACCCACTATAAAACCATCTGGGCTTAGTGCCTTGAATTTGCCCAATTGAAAAAATGCCTTTTTGATTTCCAACTCAGTAAAAGGGTGATCTAAGAACTCTACTTAACCTGAGCTAAGTTTAGCCTTAAGCGAATTTAATAGATTAAAATGAGAAGGAGCAGAACCTGCATAAGAAGAATCACCACTTACATAGTCTCTTCCCGAAAACAGGCGCTGAAAATGTTCCACAAATGCCTTTTGAATGTCTTCCTGCTCCGTGAGTTTGGCCCCATTGCTCTCTTTAATGAATCTGATACAGTTCCTTGACCTTCTCCATGATGCCATTCGATGAAAGAAGTTATTATTTCGGTCACCCAGTTGCATCCATTGTTGTTTGAAGCGTTGAGCCTAGTATAATTCCTGCTTTTGAAGGAGATCATCCTATTGTCTTCTAAGCTCTTGCTCACGATGCACCTCTTGATCATCTTTGAGAGAAGTTGCACCCTATGAAGCTAAATTTGAACATCTTCAATCTGTCCCTGCAAGCTTTTATAAAATAAGGAGCTCCAATTTTTCAAGTGTTTCATAGCTATCACCAGTCTTTTACAAAGGAGAGATTCACTTGACCCTTGGAGAGGCAGTTGCCAAACTTTCTAAATAATCTCCTTTGTAGTATCATCCATCAACCAGACCGATTCGAATCTCCTCCAAGGTGGACCACTTTTTACCTTGTAAAAAGTATCCAACAATAAGGGGCTATGGTTTGACCACTGAATAGGCAACGTAACTAGCAAAGCTTTGTTAAAGACTTGAGCCCAAGTAGATGAAACAAGCACTCTATCCAATCTTTCATACATAACTTCATTAGGAGAGCAATTGTCACACCAAGTATACCGAACTCCCTGGCTTGGTAAATCCACTAGTTGATTTCAGAAAATCAAATCATTGAACTCGATAGCCCCTCGATGCGACCAACTTCTCTTCTCCGCCTATCCTCGAACTTGATTGAGGTCCCCCATAATAGCAAAAGGAGCATCTAAGGCTCTAAATTGTGCCTTAACTGCACTCCACACCATCACTCGTCTTGCAGCCATTGGGTGTCCATACATCAAGAACAAAAACCATTTTCCTTTTACCTCCTCCATAACTTCCAACAATAGAAAATGTTCCGTACATTCAACTGCTCGAATTAATTGGTTATCCTCCCAACCTGCCCATAGACCACCACTCCGACTGTGACAATCCGTACCACAACTGTGTTTATTACTGTTAAAGCAACCTCTATTGCAGAAAATATATAGTTAGTTAGTTATTAACTCTGTTATTCAGTTAGTAGATTTGTTATTAGTTTGTTAGTTTGTTACAGATCATAACAGATCATCAGTTATTGTATTTGTATATATATGAGCTTTACTCATACATTCATTTTAATGAGAATCAGTTTACTGTTTTCCACATGGTATCAGAGCTGATAAGCTCTAACGAGCATTGATTCTTGGATTCATTGGCTGATCCTCTTGCTTCAGTTTCTTCATCTTCTTCAACTATCTTGCCTCCAAATCTGATACTTCTCATCTCCAATCTATCCTCATTTGTAACAATGAAGCTTGATGCTTCAAATTTTCTGATTTGGAGAAATCAAATCCAAAATATGTTAAGAGCCACTGGTTTGATTGGATATGTCGATGGATCGATTCCATGTCCACCAGCACAGATCAAGGACTCTTCTGGATCTGAAGTCTCTAATCCCACACGAGTTCAGTGGGATCTCATAGATGCACATTTGCTCAGTTGTCTTACGGCAACCCTGTCTTCTCCACTCTATTCCACTGTTGTACAGTTTCAACACTGTTATGAAGTCTGGAATGCCTTAATCAAGAGATTCACCATTCTCTCTCGGTCACATATTCATCAACTCAAAAATAAATTGAATACTGTGTCCAAGAAAGGTGCATCCATGGAGGAGTATTTGACTCAGATCAAGGAATTGTCAAATCAATTAGCGCTCGCATCTGCTGTAGTTGAAGATGAAGATCTTGTGTTAATCACATTGAATGGCCTTCCCGATGAGTATGACTCCTTTAAGACTGCAATTCGAGCACGATCAGAAGGCATTTCCATGGATGAATTGTGTGCCTTGCTTTGTTCCGAATCAATTCATGTTGAACTTAAAACACAAAAATCATCTCCTATTGAGCAACCTAATGTTGCTTTCTCTGCTGCTCGAGGCTTCCGTTCAAATCAGACTGGTTCTTCTGGTTATTCCCGTGGTTCACAAGGTCGGTTTTTCTCTAAAGGAGGCAGAGGAGATCGGTTTTCTCAGCAATCTCGTGGTCGATTCTTTTCCAGAGGCAGAGGGCGTAATGGACCTGTTTGTCAAATTTGTGGTGTTTTTGGTCACATAGCATTTGACTGCTGGCATCGATTAGATGCTCAATATCAACCTCCTGGTCAATCTTCGTCCCAGTCTGTTGTGTCTAGTTCTAAAGCTTTTGTGGCTTCTTCTTCTCACCCAACTCGATCCATCTCTTCCTCTGCCATGCCTTGGTATTTGGATTCGGCTGCCACTGATCATATGACCAATGATTTGAACAATTTCAATATCTATCAAGACTATCCAGGTACTGATCGTATTACTGTTGGTAATGGCCAGTCTGTTCCTATTCATCACACTGGTCAAGGTATTTTACCTACATCTCATTTCTCTTTTCGTCTCAATAATATCTTGCATTCTCCTGCTCTTGCCTCTAATCTTCTCTCAGTTCATTAACTTGTCAAAGATAATGATTGCAACATTATTTTTGATGCTTCTTCTTTTTTGATTCAGGACAAGAAAACGAAGAGAATTCTTCACCAAGGTTTCCACACTAATGGCTTATATCATTTTCAGTCTCCTCTGCATTCACCTCATTCATCTGCTGTGCCTCATGCTAATTTTCATGCTCATGCTTCCAATAAGAATGTTTTTGCTGTGCCTCATGCTTATGCTTCCAATAAGAATGTTCCTGTTGTGCCTCAAGCTAATTTCCATGCTTTCAATAAAGATGTTTCTGCCGAAATGTGGCATCATAGATTAGGCCATCCTTCTTCTCAGAAATTTTCTGCTCAACAAAAGCATTTTTCTTGTAAACCTATGAAGCCTACTGCTATTGATTGTTCCGAATGTTGCATTGCTAAAAGCCATAGATTGCCATTTCAATTGTCAAATTCAACTATCAAACAACCTTTGTCTTTAATTCATAGTGATGTTTGGGGTCCTTTTAATAAATCTACATCTGGCTTCAAGTTTTATGTAATTTTTGTAGATGATTTTAGTCGCGTTACTTGGCTCTATCCTTTAGCTTACAAAAGTGAGGTCTTTGCTAAATTTGTTGAATTCAAATCTTATGTTGAAACGCAATTTTCTACTTCTCTTCAAGTTCTTCGCACTGATGGTGGTACAAAATATTTCAATAATAAAATGCAAGCTTTTCTCTTAAATCATGGGATTGTTCATCAACATTTCTGTCCTTACACCTCCGCTCAGAATGGTGTGGCTGAGCGCAAGCATAGACACATTATTGAAACTACCATTGCTTTGATTCATCATGCTTCTCTTCCATTACATTTTTGGTTTGATGTAGTTGCTATTGCTACTTTTCTTATTAATCGAATTCCTTCTTCTATTCTGGCTAATAAATCTCCTTATGAAGTGTTGTTTCATGCTATTCCAGATTATTCTTTCTTCAGAGTATTTGGCTGTCAATGTTTTCCTTGGCTTCAACCATATAGTTCATCTAAACTACATCATAGATCTGTGCCTTGTGTATTTTTGGGATATCATCCATTTGCTAAGGGATATAGATGCTTTGATCCTAAATCTAGAAAACTATATTTGTCTCGCCATGTGATTTTTCATGAGCATATTTTTCCTTTCTCTATGTCTTCTATTTCTTCTTCTTGTCCTGCTTTATCTCAGCTTTCCTCCTTGAAAGATATTCAGACTTTCTTTTGGGCTTCTCCACCTGTTCATCAGTCTTCTTGTGCACCAGCTACAGTTTCCTCTTCCCAGCATTCCACTCAGTCTCCGATTCCAGTGCTGCCAGCTCTGTCTTCTCTGTCTGCTGCTCAGTCTCCATTTCCAATGCTGCCATTTACTGCTGCTCTGCCTCCATCTGATTTACCATCTTCTTCTTGGTTACCTCAGATTCCAGCTACAGGTTTACCTTCTCAGTCTCCAACTACGGGTTTACCTACTGCTGTCTTGCCCTCTGCTGCTGTCTTGCCTTCTGCTACTGTATTGCCTTCTGTGGCTGTATTCTCTTCAACCCAGCCTACTACCTCTACTATACATTCCTATCCTACTCACTCCTTACACATTGACCTTCCACCTCTTCCTCCTTCTTCATCTACTAATCTTCATCCTATGATCGCTCGGTCCAAATCTTCTGGCCCCTCTGCTTCACTCAGTATTTCTTCTTCTTTATATACTGATTCTGAACCTCCTACTTACCAAGCTGCTCTTACCTCTCCTGTTTGGTTTAAGGCTATGCAAGAAGAGTTTGGAGCTTTGCAAAAGCAGAACACTTGGTCCTTAGTTCCCTTGCCTTCTCATAAAAATCAAATTGGGTGTAAATGGGTCTTCAAGATTAAACGCAACTCTGATGGTTCGATTGCTCGATATAAGGCCCGTCTTGTTGCCAAAGGATACCTCCAACAAGAAGGTATTGATTTTTAGGAGACTTTCAGTCCCGTTGCCAAGCTTCCTACAATTCGGATTATTCTTTGTCTTGCCTTACATCATCACTGGCCTCTCAAACAGTTGGACATATCCAATGCTTTCCTTCATGGTAAGCTTGAAGAAGAGGTTTTCATGACCCAACCTCCTGGTTTTGTTGATTCTTCCTCTCCTACTCATGTGTGTAAGCTTCATAAGGCCTTGTATGGGCTTAAACAAGCCCCCCGTGCTTGGTATTCTACATTTTCTACTTTCTTACTTTCTCAAGGTTTTCATAATAGTCATTGTGATTCCTCTCTTTTCATTCACAAAACCCCTCATTCCATTGCCATTTTAGTGGTTTATGTTGATGATATCTTGCTTACTAGTAGTGATCCTTCTCATATTCAAACCTTAGTTACTCAAATGCATCTTGTTTTCTCTATGAAAGAGTTAGACAATTTGTCTTATTTTCTTGGGATCTCTGTTCACACCTCTGATACACATTATTTCCTTTCTCAACATAAATATGCTAAGGAGATCATTCACAAAGCTGGGATGGATGATTGTAAGCCTTGCCCATCTCCTATTTCAGTTAAACCTGGTCTATCCCCTACTTCTGATTTTCCTTTTGCTAATCCTTCTCTCTATCGTACTCTTGTTGGGGCTTTACAAGACTTAACAATCACTCGTCCTGATCTCTCTTTGGCTGTCAACCAAGCTTGCCAGCACATGCATGCACCTACCAATGGTGATTTCTCTACTGTTAAACGTTTGTTTCGCTTTGTTAAGGGTACCCTCTCTCATGGTCTTACCTATACCCCAAGCACTTTTGATCTTCATGTTTTTTCTGATTCCAATTAGGCAGGCAACACTATTGATCGTAAGTCCACATCTGGGTATTGTGTTTTTTTGGGTTCTAATCTCGTTTCTTGGTCTGCCAAGAAACAGGCCACTGTCTCTCGTTCCTCCACCGAGGCTGAATATCGGGCTTTAGCCCATGCTGCTGCTGAAGTTAGTTGGCTCTGTATGTTACTTGCTGACTTGTTTGTCTCTTTTCCTACTATGCCTGTGATCTGGTGCGATAATCTGTCTGTTCTTGCTTTGGCCTCCAACCTGGTGTTTCATTCCCGGTCCAAGCATATAGAGGTCGATTGCCATTTTGTTTGGGAACAAGTGCTTGCTAAACGGCTTTTTCTTCATTATGTTCCCACCATTGATCAGTTGGCCGACATTTTCACCAAATCGTTGTCTGTCTCTTGGTTTTAGTATCTTAAAGACAAACTCATGGTGTCTTCCCCCATGGGTTTGCAAGGGCATGTTAAAGCAACGTCTATTGCAGAAAATATCTAGTTACTTAGTTATTAACTCTGTTATTCAGTTAGTAGATTTGTTATTAGTTTGTTAGTTTGTTATAGATCATAACAGATCATCAGTTACTGTATTTGTATATATATGAGCTTTACTCATACATTCATTTTAATGAGAATCAGTTTACTGTTTTCCACAGTTACCCATCAGGTACCCAATTTTCTAAGCCTGTTGGACTGAGAGCTTTGTTTCCATCAAAAAACAAATATTAGGCTTGAATTTTTTGGTCAATTGTTGGGCTGCTCGAACTGTAAGGGAATGACCAAGACCCCTACAGTTCCAGCTGAATATTTTTATGGCGTTGGAGGATGTTGTTACGGGACAACCTCCTGCAAACCCATTGATGAAACTTCAACAGAAAAATTGATACCTAGTTCCTTAAAACGAGTTGTTTCCATTCAAATAAAAAAATATTCCAAGTCTTCCTAGAATGGAGAACTAACTTCAGTGTTATAACCTAACTCAGACCCCATAAAATCCACTGGTCCATCCATCAAAGACACACCTCCGTTGCGCTTCTAAGGTTGAGAATGATGAACTCGCTATACTGAACGGCCAAAACTGTGACGACCTAGACTTGCTAATCGTGATTTTAATTAATTATGTATTAATTTTAATTGAACTAAGTGTCTAGTAATTTAATTTGTGCATATCTGTCCAAATTGGAAAAAAATTACATGTTAAGGTTACAACTTTGAAATTGAAATTGACAATCTTATTGGGTGCACAAATTGAAATTAAGTGCATGGATGGACTCATGGGAATTTTTAAAGCCATTTGGACAACTTAATTGAAAATTGATTCAATTTACTGAAATTGTCTGTGATTGAATTGAACCTTAATTGGAACTATTAATTATGTTCCTACATGTTAATCATGTGATTAAGTGTCATTGATTGTTATGAGATTTATTGACTTTGAACAGATAGGTTAGAATGAAAATTAAACCTGTCTGATTCACTAATTTTAACAAGTTAAAATTAAATAATTGGATAGGAATTAGAGCCTAATTCACCTTAGTATAATTTAATTTGGTGTGATTAAGAGTATAAGATGATGAGATTAATTTAGTTTGAGTGAAGTTGATTTTAATTAATTTCTTAGCCTAATTAATTTAAGCCTTATGTAAGTATAATTAAAGAATTAGTGGAATATTGTTTTGACTCATCAATTGAATATAGAAGAGATGACTAGAGTTAGAAGTAGTGGATCTTGTTTTGATAGTCACCCACATAGAGAGAGAGATGGAGACTTTGAGAGTTAGAACTCAAGAAGAGAGGTAGAGAAAGAACATTGAAGCTAAGTTCAATTCATCAACTTAAGGTAAGACTACCATTTAAATTTCTTGAAATTGAATCTCCTATGCTCATCACCTTTAAAGATATAAGGTTAATTAGGATGAATTCATGGTTAATTGGGAGTTTATGGTGGTAATTGACCAATTTGAACATACAAGCTAAGTTAGAAAAGAATTGAAGGAAATTGGCCTTAGATTCAACATGCATGGCATGAATTCATAACACCTTGGCTTATATACATATTTTCTTGCATCATTTTCATGAACCCTCCAAGTTTCATTGAGCTTGCCTTAGAAAGTTTGGAATTAGAATTGTTAAAACACATGGATCATGTTTTTATAACTCTGAAGGCTTAGATCAATTAAATGGGAAGACTTAAGTTAAATTATGAACATGCATGATTTTCTTGTTGTTCCTACATGTCATTTCTTTGCATGAGCCTTATGAATTCTAAAGTTTCCATGGGACTCTCTTCATGCATTTCGAGATTGAAGCCTCAAACCACATGGTTTATACTTTTGTAGTTGGATTGGAGTCTATGATCTCTCAAATTGGACATTTGGAATTTATTTACAAGTTTTGATTTCTAGTTGATGTTAAAGATCATAGTCAAGCTTGTTTATGTGAATTTTGGAGTCTAATTTTGAAGAATTGCAAGTCCAAATTGAAGAGCCATTTTCGGATTCCAATTTACCCAGAACCGCACGTGCGGCCTGAAGCCCCGCACATGTGGAAAACAGAGCAAATCTGTGGTGCATATTGAAATAATTGCACTTACAAGAGCAGGTGCGGCCAAAACCCTTGCACGTGCGGCCCCTTTGAGCAGTCCCAGTTTCGTTTTTTGCTCCACTTTTCCATCTTCCGGACCTCTGCTTGCATCATCTTAAAATGTTTTTCATGTGCATTGCATTCATGTACGTTTGATAGACATGAAACAAAATAAAGAATCAAATGAGAACCAAATAAGAGAAAACGAATAGAGATCAAACTATCGAATTGAGTAGTGTTATAAGAATGCGATTGTAATTATGTTATGCTTGAATTTGTTTGTTTAGGTCGGACGCCAAACCAATAGTACATGTATCGAGGAGCCCACTGTGAGTAACAATGTTGCAAAGATATGTTCAAATTGTATTTATTTTTCTAAATGATAAATTATATTGTTTCTAAACAGTTACTTTTTATCGATTGAATGATGATCCTCTTTTGAATTGTATTCATGGCATCCATAACATATCGTTATTGTTATTGTTATTGTTATTGTTATTAATATTGCTATTGTTACAGAGATCTCTGTCAGTTCCAAATCTTGAAACTATTGTTATTGTTTTATGGCCATCAATTGATTGTTCGGTCTTTATAAGGCCTAGTGTATTGTTGCTATTGGATGTACCACGTACGACCTATATAAATATGATTGATTGACAAATGATATTGATTGAAAATGTTTTAATGATAATCGATTGTTTCAAAGATTGTAAGGACATCATTCTTAACCTTTTTACATATCTGTTATTCACTGAGCTCTAGTTCATTGTTTATTAATATATAGGTGATCGGGCACCGGATCAGAGTTAGCGGCATTGACCCGAACCCTATTTTTGTCAAACCAACTACTGTGCCTCACTGCGAGGTTCCGAACCAATGCATGTCAGGGCTTATTGGGTGATTCAAATTCATCCTTTTGACATTATGTTTATGAGATAAGAATGTTTATTGAGTTTTGTTAACTGTTTTTGGTAATGGGATTTAATTCCTTAACTTGTGTTCTGTCTTGTATATATATGTGTTTTATGGACATAAGTGTTTGTGTATATAACTATGTGTATGAAAGTTTATTTCTATTCAGGTCCTCACAGCTCATTGGACGATGTATGTTATTATTGATTGGCTTTCGTCAACCCTTTTTATATTGTATTATTGTCATTATTGTAAAACAGGCCTTCGGTAATCACGGATCACTGGCCGGTTACGATGCTAAACCTATAGGGGCGAGTTTGGATTGTGACAAAAACAACGTTGACCTTGCATACGACATGAAAGCTAAACTGAACCACCAAAGATATGCTTTCATCGATTGCAACAGCGCTTGAATGGGGAGACCCTACACTAGTGAAGATCCAGATGCTGACATACAAGCACAGTAGCAAAAGGTCGCCGAACAGGCTTCCTTATTCGGCTAAACTGCCGCCACTGAAAAATGCAGGCCTAATCCAAAACTCCACCTGAGCCATGTAATCCCTGTGCCACTGCCAACCCCCATGGAGGACTCGAAGCCGCAACCACCCCGTCTGAAGCCTCTGTATCATAAAGTAGCACAAACCCAGACCCCACAGCAACTAGTCTTTTTTTCCTCGATGGTGCCGAAAATATTTAAGATGAAAGAATACCCACGCTAGATGGGCCAATAATTTCCTTTCCCTTAATCGAATTTATAGGAGTGGGCCGAAAAGATAAATTTTCAAATAGTTTTGGGCCAGGATCCTAAATAGCCAAAGGCTTGTCAAGTTGAAAAGGAGGCCCACTAATGCCAGCCTCAACAAATGAAAAATTAAGACATTGGGCCAATCCACTCCTCGTCAGTGCGTCAATAACTTCTTCATCCTCGTTAAGTCTAACACGGCCCAATGCATAGTTACCATCAAGCACTCTAATATTAAGAGAAAAGTTAGGGATCATGAAAATTTTTTCATGAAAATGATTCTGAAAGGTTTATGATTCTTGGATTACTTTGATTAGTGTGTGATGGTTTATTCTAAGTGTAATTTAAGAGTCATAAAACTTTCATGATTATTTTCATGAAAGATTTTTTATTATACCTAACATTGCTGCAGTATTAATGCTGTCCTCGTGTCGTCTCACCATCTCTTCCGAATCGCCGCCATGAGTCATCAACTGACCAGCCTTAATACCCATTGCCTTTAATTCACCTTCCCACTTCTGCCACAATAAATCTAATTCAAGTACGGGCCCCACTGGTGCTTGAGCAAATGATGTAAGATTCCGATGATCGGAGGCATCACCCAGATGCGACGGACCTGCGTGAGAATCCATTGATGATATCGGCATCCCAGCAACAAACTCAAATGATGTTCCATTATTGCGACGTTCTGCAGCATTCGGTGGCGAAGAAATTTGCAACCTATTAACCCCATAATGCTCCACATCTTCCACCAAATTCACTCCCACTATTGGCTGCATCATACCTTCTTGGCCATCATCCATACCATCCACCATTCTGGAACTGGAGATTGCACCGTTTCCTGAAAAGGCGAGTAGTGCGCCGGTCTGGATGATGCGCATTAGCTCGAATCCTCGAAGTATACATCAGTTGGTCCTCTTGATGAAGAACTCTAGTGTTGAGCTGCCTACCCATCTTCTCCATTTGTGCCGCAATAAGGCATTGGGCCTCCTCAAACGAAAGAGGACAGTGAAGCTGGGTATGACCCACTTCACCCCAATTTCTACATACCTTACACAACCTTTCACAGCTATAAGAAATCCATTGGTGATGACCATCTCTGAACTTCAACTAAAACCCATTGATCAAAGGATGATCAGTAGGAACCCAGATACGAGCTCTTAGGAAGTGAATATTTCGAGGTACAAGCATGTCGGTATCAACTTTGATCACGTCTCCAATGGCTCTACCCAGCCGAAAGCCAGCCTCCTCTGTAAAACATTCCAAAGGTAGTCCAAACAACCGAACCCACACTGCCATTTGATCCATAACCAGCTGATCAATCACCATATCTGGTTTCTAATAATCAACAATAAGCAATGCTCCTTCAATAGCATACAGACCGTTTGCCGCTATACGGTGCATGTCATGCTCATGCTCATGCTCAAACAAGAACAGAAAGTAATTTTTGCTACGAGCCCTCCAATCTCCAAATGTCATTGACATGTAGTTGCATGACATATGAAACAAAGTGATGAGCATCAGGTATAAAGCCAATTAAACAACGGTCAAGCTCATGCCTCTCTAAATCCCAAACTGCATCCTCCATAGCCATGCTAAGGCCATTGTGAAAATGGTGCCGTGTAGGAGGAACAAAAACTGGACCAGGCAAAGCCGACCGTCGCTCCTCATAATATTCACTACCCACCGCCGAACCACTACTATCAGTCCATCTTCCTTCACGTATAAAGGTGGTTGCCATAAGCAAACCCAAAGAACAATACGACCAGAAAAAGAACGCTTTGAAAGAGAAAAAAAGTCACCAATATCCAACCACTCGTACGTTGTGTTTGGTTGGGGGATTTGAGTAGGGATTTGGAAAGGGAAAAGGAAAAGTTAGGTGAAATGTGAATAAAATATACACACATTTCACTTAATTTCACACACATTTTCTCTTTTTCTTTCTAAATCTCTCTTCAAATTCTCCAACCAAACACACAAGTAAAGTCAACAACAAACACAAAAAGTAGAAAAGAACCACAGGAGAACTTACAGAAATGCAACACTTGACAAAGACAAAGAGAATGATCAGAACAAAGCACCTCTCCCTGAGGGAACACTAGCTCTCTAGAGACACAATTCTTTTTTGATATGAGTCTTATACTTATTAATTATAAGGGGCTTACGTGCAGGTTGAATAGGTAGACATATTACTATCTTGTGATAATTAGTGATATTTTTATTAATTTTTTTTATTATTAATTATTAGTTTTTAATGTCATTTTTAAAAAAGGGAGATTTTGTCAAAATCTTCTTATAATAAAATTTTAATGCATTAAGGATAATTATAAAAAAATTTCCTTAAAAAGTCTAAAACATACCACTATTAGCAAAATATACTTAGTGGCTAATTTAATATTTTAAATTTTAAAATAATATAATTTTTGATCTAAATATTGATTTTTTTATAAAATTAGTATTGTTAAAATTCGCTTATCAAGATCTATCAAACAAGATTCATATTGACTATAAAATTCTTTAATTTTTTTTTTAAAAATAGCTTCAAAATTGACGTAAACAGTAACATGTTACTCTCTCTCACAACAACATGTTACTTTGGATCACAGCAAGATTTTACTGTTACAAAAAATAGAGTACATACTAGATGAACCAACTAAAAATACATATACACAACATTTTTAAACTTGTATAAAATAAAATAAAAGTAATGCTTGTCAAAAGAGTTCTGTGAGATATATATATGCGTGGACAATATTGTCCAAGAAAAAAAAAATTTACTGTCCTTATTCAATTATGCAACTCCTCCTTAGGGGGTTTATATAGCAAAATAAATTGGATTATCCTTTTCACCAAATAAGAGTCCAAATGAGAGGTTTTACCTAAATTTTCCTTACAAAATTTGACATTGAAATTGTAGCTAATTGTCAGTTTTTAACAACAAATTTAAAAAATCGTCACATAAAACATCAATAATTATCAAGTTTTAGTGACAAATTCAAAAAATTGTCATAAAACATCCTTTTTAGCAACGATTTTGACAGAATCAACTTTCAACAACGAATTGATAGGACTTAATAATAATTAAATCCAACTATTAAGATATGTTGGTAATTTACCCTTAATTATATGTATTTACATGTGAAGAATAAGGAATAAATAGCTATACTACAATAACTATCAATGTTAAAAAATATATAATTTGTCTTATTTGACATTTTAAAAATGTCAAAAAAATATAATAACTAATAGATACACATTAATCAATTCATATGAATTCTCAAAAATAAAACAAAAAATGTGCCAATAAACATTTTCCCTCACTTATATTTTAATTTTGTGGGAGTGTTTGCAAATTATTGACAAAAACTTTTTTTTTTTTTTAAAAGTCATAATAAAAATAATGACTCAACCCTATTCGAGTGTGCCGTGCAGTACTCTACTGGATCAAATGACAATCATTGAAGAAAAAATAAGGAAATGCATTGAAATGAAATTTAGTTATAAAGAAGTTTGGTTCCAATATTTTGAATTTAATTTTTTGAAAATTAGTTTTTTAATTTTTTGTATTTTTTTAATATTTAGTGACTTTTTAATATTTTATATACATTTTTTTTATTTTTTAGATACACTTAATATAAATATAATTAAATAATTAAAAATATAATATTTGTGAAAAAATATTTAAAAAATTCATTAATTACCAAAAATACAAATATATATATATATATATATATGAATTCAGTATATTTTCATATTTTTGTGTATTAATTTATTTTTTAAAATATTTTTATAAATATTTTACTTTTTAGGTACGTCTAAAAATTTAAAAAATTACGTAACATATTAAAAAAATTCACTAAAAACAAAAAGAAAATGAAAAACAAACTTAATTTTTAGAAAATTAAATTCAAAAAATTAAAACCAAACAAGGTGATTTACAAACTTAATTGCGTTACACATTTACACTATGTTGAAATTGTTAGGAGGAAAAGAAAAGAAAAGATTATGGTTTCTTATATAAGCGAAAAATGAAAAGAAATGATTGTATTTTCCCACCATCATATTTGGATATGTGAAATAAAAGCATGTAAGAGAGGGATACAATGATATTATTATTTTTTCTTTGTGTTTTAAGGGATAATTTTGATATTATAAATATTTTACAAATAATTAACTTATTTCTTACTAATTTTTTAGGATTATAATTTTAGTTGTAATCAAATACTAGTTTTTTAGGATTATAACAAAAAAAGTGTACTTTTATGTAGTATTTGATTATAACTATTTTTTTTTTTATAAAAAAAATGCTTGAGACACCTAATTTATCATCTCTAAAAACCACCCTTAATGATGTTTGACACCCCAAAATTTGAAGACATCATAATAAGGTTTAAAACTAAAAATCAATTTTTCTTAATTAAGAACTTCTAATAATTGTTGCCACCAAGTTTGCAATCATCCATTAATTTAACAAAACAGAAATTAAAAGTTCTTAAATTATAATTCCAAAGCAAACTTAAAGCTTGGTCTTAGTACATTCATGACAGAAAAACACAATTAAAAAAAAAAAAAAACAAACAAACTAGAGAAAACTAGATAACTCAAGAAAGGGATTCATAGGGCTTGGGCACACTTCAAGCTAACCAAGGCTGAACGTTGTCTTCCAAAACATCGATTTTCCTTCGATTTCTTCGATACCTGGCATAAAACGTCAGGGCAACAGGAATGCCAATGAGCAATGAGCTCAATAAGATACTAAAACTCGAAAATACCCACCCCGATAATAATACTCACAAATAAAGAATACTGTATAGTAACAGAGTAACAAACAACGTTCAATAAAATAAGCATAACTGGAATGCTAGCAGTTGAAATAATAATAATATATAATAAAAACAATGGCAAGCGGAAGCAATAATTCATCATAAGGAAAATACTAAACTTTTATTTTGAATTCTTATAGGTTTAGTTTATCAGGTAAGTTTAAGTAACTTCCCGCAGAGCACCAGTTCCACTCAACCACTAAGCACTGGCCATAAGCAATTCTGACTCCCCCTTGGTCAAATATTCAAATGTTACTTGCTGTAACTACCAATGATGCTTACGCACTAGAGTTTTGTACTCGAGTCGTGACATCACGATTTTTTCCAAGGGAACAGTCTATGTTGTGACGCCCGCATCACCAACCTTGTATCGCCTATACCGATAAGAGCCAAAATACCTTCCCATGCCACGTTAGGGTTCACAATGTTGGAAAATGACTTTTGTGTTACCTTATTTTTTGCTAACTTTGAGCATTAATTAAGATGGGACCCAAGCGTTATTTTTAACGTTTCTAATTGCGTTTATGTTTAATGTCGTGTAGTGAATAAATTCATTTATTTGATTACTCAAAACCATTTCCGGATGAATGAGAATTCAACGCGCATTTCGGGTTCGTGGAACTAGTTTGGGTGGGTTTCCTACACATTTGTGAAATGTGCTTGTCCCATATTGGAAAGGCTTGAGGTTTTGAATGAGTTTATATACCTTAGTTTGGATACTTAGGATGGGCCCCAAGGGTTACCCAAGTTTGTAGAAGGGTGAGGTTATGGGTGAAGTGGGTTAGATCCATTGGACCCCAAATTAAAACCACACGCGCGCCGCCGCCGCCATCGTCCGTCCAGTCGATCAGGCTGGCCTGGGCTTGGGTGCGTGGTATGAGGTTGGGTTGGGCTTGTTCGCCCAATACTTATCTTTTTGGCCAAAAGCTTTTGTATTTTTTTTTTTTTTTTTTTAATTTTGGTTTCAAAATTCAAAATAAATTGGTCCAGAATTTTTTCCTTCACCCAAACAGGTCCCTAACAGGTTTAACCCACCCGAACAGTTCAAAGGGTTCAAAACAGGTTTAACCCGAATTGAATCTGTCCAAACAGATTCAAATCTGTCTGGTGCCTTTCCAATCTGTCCAAACAGGTTTTATACTTGTTTGGAAAAGCCACAAATTCTCTTATTTAAGGCTTGCCTTCCAACAATTTAGAACATACATTTTCCCTCAGATTTATGTCTCTCTTCTCCCCTTTTCATCTTCCTATTTTCTGCATTTATTCAGCATTTAATTTTAGAAAAAGAAAGAAAGAGTTTCAGCAAAGTTTGGGTTCACAAGACTTGGATTTGTAGTGCTGCAAATTTAAGTGTTAGTCGTTACATCCTGGGAAGTAGACACCGGTAAAACTCGAAGCACCGGAGTAAGGGTGAAATCTACTTTAAGGAGATTGTGTCCAACATAAGCCTTGACATTAATTTCTGTAAGTATATTTAATTCGGGAAATAATTTATATAATTATTTTTGAATTATTTTATTTTACTGTTTATTTAACTTATACATTTAATTTACACATATACACCTTTGTGGGTTCTAACACACAACTCACTCGTGCAAGGCTCCAAACCGAGCTCACCCTATCACTTTTAACTTTTAATGCATTGGTTCAAGTTTGTGTTTCTTTACTTTGTCAAATTCACATTTTGATACATGTGCAAGTTTTAGTTTGAAAACCACAGTGACATAAGCTTTATATAGCACGACACAACCTTGTATGGAAACCAAAATGAATATTACGAAAATTTCTTAGGAGTCATCACTAAATTTCTTAGAATTTCCCACACTTCTTATTTTCAGTACTGAATTATTGGACTAAAAATAATGGAAACCCATACCAAACAAAGTTAAATTATTACAATATTTTAACTGGTGCTAGTTCATTGAGTTAGGAAAATATTTCGAGAAGAATTCCAAGGCTAAAAACGATTTTAAAAGGGAGAAATAAAATTTGGAAGAAAAACTGAATTATGGGATAGTGAACTACAACAACTTCCAGCACAGGTAATCTGTGTTTGAAAAATAAAAAGGGGCCTAAAACGATGTCAAAAAGAGGTAAGGTTAGAGTTTTTTGTTAGATACTTGAGTTGAGAACACATTTACAGAAGAGCTTGAAGATTGAAAACCAATGAAAATAGTCAAATAAATTTTGCTAAAAAAATTGGACAAATTCTGTCGTATTTTAGTAAAACTTCAACTTCTCTTCTTACAATTATCCATTTTCTGTGAAATTGGTGGAAAATGAAAGTTAACTCATATATCTAACTATTCCAAGTGGTCATGCAAAAAAATAACATTTGTAGAGAAAATGGGACCTATTTGAATTCATTGTTTCTACTGTGTTGTAAGCAACACTTAGGGAAAATATTTATTTCGGTAAGAAAATAGTATCTAATGATTTTATAAAAATTTTACATGTGTATAGAACACCTATATCTACTCCTAGTATAAATAGATTTTAAACAAATGTTATTTTCAATTTATTAGAGCATTTTTCAACCGATAAAATATGAAACAGTGAAGAAAATATAAGTTTCAAGTAAAAGTGAACTAACCTTATCTCATTTCACCCTTATGCAAGATTATTTCAAAACAATGGAGAATATTTGAATACATAAGAAGATAAAATCAGTAGCTAAATCATCTAATCTATGTACGCAAAGAAGGAATAGAAATTATATAGTCATGAAATTCTCATTCTATCAAAATGTGAACATGCATTGAGCTATTCTAATCACACTTACTATACATGTATTAATAATGCATGCTCTTGCATATATATAATATATAAATTCAGTTAAGAATATCTAAGGGATGATAGAGGCAAAGTATTCCCACCTTAAGAGCTTTTACAAACTATACTTAAGATTAGGTTCAAAATGGTGATCACCAAGCACCCTCTCATCTCTTCCTATTTTTATTTTCTTTTCTCCCCTTTCTTTTTCCTGACTCAGCCGTGTGTGTAGAAATAGAGGGGCTGAATTTTCAATATAAAGGCAAAAAAGTGGAGAAGTTTATTTAATTAAGAATTTATTTATTTAGTTATTTCTTTCTTTACATGCCATCTTGTTGGTGAAGTGTGTTCTCTTTCCTTACACACCTAAAGTGGCTAGGAAGGTTGAGTGTAGATAGTCTCTTACTTATTGATGATACAGTTCGTGATGGTTGGGCGGGTCGGACTGATCCACACTCCTTCAGCCTATGTCCGAATGACCAAGCCCACCTAAGGACCTGCATAAGAGTTCAACGGAGAACGGGAAGTCCCCCAGCGAACCCTCCGACGAACAAGTTAAAGATAGAGAAGTGGAGTGTAGGGATGGATTAGAGATAGAAAAGCTTAACCTTCTTTCTGTCTTCGACGTCTGCTTATATCCTCTGGTAATCATTTCGTTGTCCATTCCGACCTGTCGCCTTGGCCGAAAGTCTATGCTCTAGCTTACCTTGTTCATGGTGAAGGCGATCTGTCTCGACGGAGAGGGCTTGTCGCCATAAATACTGTAAGGAGCTTCATTAATGGCGATGTGCAGTGGCAATAATTTTGCAGATCTTTGTCTGCTGATGTGGCTTGCCTTTCTCTTGCCATGTGTCTTGGTGTCATTGGTTCTTATTGCTATGTGGGGCTTCAGCAGTGCTGGGCTTCATTAATTGGATTATGTATTGGGCCCTAAGTGGTCGGCTTGGGTTATTCATAGTGGGTTGTAGCTTTTTGGGCCTATCCATGTCAGTAGTCCCCCATTCCCAAGTGCAGCTTTAGTCCAACGAAGGGAATAATGAAGAAAATGAGGGTTGTTAGAGACCGGCAGGATGGAGGCCGACTGATAGGAGTGACCGAGTGGATGGACCGACCATGAGGAGGGCCGACCACGGAGGGTGGCCGAGTGGAGTGACCGACCATGAGGAGGGCTGACCGCGGAAGGTCGCCGAGTGGAGGGACCGACCACGAGGAGGGCCGACCGCGAAGGGTAGCCGAGTGGAGGGACCGACCATGAGAAGGGCCGACCGCGGAGGGTGGCCGAGTAGAGGGATCGACTATGAGGAGGGCCGACCGCGGAAGGTGGCCGAGTGGAGGGATTGACCACAAGGAGGGCCGACCGCGAAGGGTTGCCGAGTGGAGTGACCAACCATGAGGAGGGTCGACCGCGGAGGGTCGCCGAGTGGAGGGACCGACCACGAGGAGGGCCGTCCGCGAAGGGTAGCCGAGTGGAGGGACCGACCACGAGGAGGGCCGACCGTGAAGGGTAGCCGAGTGGAGGGATCGACCATGAGGAGGGCTGGCCGCGAAGGGTGAGGTGGCGAGGTGCGGGGCTCGAGAGGTGGCGGGTCACGTGGTGACTTGAAGTGGAAAATACAGGGTAGGGGAAGGGGGCAGTGAATCTTGGCCGTACACGTGGCAGAATCACGTGGTGGGGAAGGTTAGGCGTTGGGCCAGAAGTGAAACAATAGGTCATTACGGGTGTTGAAAAGACAGTTTTGGCAGATGGTTGAAAATTTTTCAAACTGGCGAAAATTAATTGTTGCCCCTGGAATACAGGCAAGCCTTAGGGTTTTGGTATTATACGTTTTACCTACCTTTTTTCGAAAAATCAAAACATTCCAAGTGTAGACTCCTTCTTTGCAAGTGATACACCCTTGCGACATTTCTTGAATTTCCTTGCGCCCGCATCCGAAGCTATTCGTAGACACACTACATAAATGGCCCAAGAAGAAGCTGCAAATGCCAGGGTTGATCCATTGGGGGACGATGATGCGGTGGATTTGGCGGAACAATACAGGATGGAGAGGCGAGTAGGGAGTGGGGGGGAGCCGTCAGGGCGACCTCGTTCGTTCACAATGATGGCGGCGCCGACACCAATAAGCCAAGTGGAGCCAGACCACTGGCATACAAAGGCCGATAAGTCGATCATTACCGTGAAGGAGCTGGAGGGTATACGGGGGAAATACCAGATTCCCGCAGAGATAGAGTTAAAACTGCCGGAATCAAAGGAGAAGGCATCCGATGTTCGACCGGGGGAATTCGCCCTATACGAGGAGGTGCTAAAGGGGGGTTTGAGGTTGCCACTACCCCGGATAGTGGTGGACGTGCTGAACCAGTTGGAGGTAGCTCCAGGCCAACGCGTGGAAAATCTTGCTGGCCTGTGCGAGCGCATGGCCGAAGGCGAACGGGGGGGGCTGAAATGACGGTGGACGAGTTTTTTGCGTGCTACAAGGCATTGGGGCAGCAAGAAACTTGGGTCACTTTGTAGGCGGCGGTGGCGGGGAAGGGGCTGGTGGCGGGGTTGCCATCATCAATAAAGGGGTGGAGGCCGCGGTGGTTCTATGTGTCTGCCAACGGAGGGGTTGGAGTGCGCACAGTTTGGAAAGTGCCCACCAAGTCTGTGGAGCCAAAACTGGGGGCAGCAGAAGAGGCGAGAGTGAAGAAGGTGAAGGAATGGAGGGAGAATGAGGGCACAAGATGGGACGAGCTTGTTCAGCCGTCAGCCTTGTTTGCGGCAGGATTGGGTCCTCAGCTGATCGGTGGAGACCTGGGACCGGCGGAGTTAGAGGCGAGAAGGAAAGCGCAAGAGGTAGAGGATATGACCATCCTTGCCAATGCCAGTAAGTTCAAAGAGTCCCAAGCAGACCGACCGCCGAAGCCGATCGCGAGGGAGAGGATCCGACCGCGCCCCAAACCCTTGAGGAAAGAGGACTTAGGTGGATTTGAGCCACGACCGCCCTCCGTTGATCCTTTGAAGGAGAAAGCCTACAAGGAGATGGAGGGTGTGGTGAAGAAGAAGAAGAGAGTGATGAGGAGTGAAGAGGAACCTGCCTTGAAGAGGAGGAAGGAGGCGACGACGGAGCAGACCCCCCTGGCGGGAGAGGCAGAAGGGACCCCAGAAATGGGGTTGGAGGGAGCGCCCAAAAAGGCAGAGAGTGAGGCGACTGGCCTTCGGGAGCAAATGCAAAGTGGTGAAGTCGGCGTTGAGCCAAGGGTGGAGCCAAGGGAAGAGCCACGACCACAGGAGGTTTTGCCATCCCAAGGAGAGGGAGAAAAGCCTGGGTTGAGGACCGCCTTCTACCACGTCCCTGCGGTGTCTGGACGAGTGGAAGGAGAAGGGAGAAAAGCCAGGATGGCTACAGACCGCCTCCTGGGGGTGGTGGAAGACACAGCCGTTCGCTCGGTGGCTGGTTACACTGAGGCTGAGCTGATGAAGGGGTTGTGCTCAGCCCAGATGGAGGCGGCTACCTTAGCAGGAGCCCTGTTGAATAAGGCGGCGGTGGCGAAGGGCGAATTGAGGAGGGAGAGGGAGAGGTTGGGGCAGGTGGAGGCCCAACTTGAAAATTTCAAGTGGGAGAGCGTGGGTTGGAGGAGGGCTGTGTGGAGTGCGTGTGCTAGGGGTTTGGAGGAGGCGAAGAAGGCGAAGAAGATGAAGGTGTTGGCGATCGTGCAGCGCAATGTTGCCGCTCGAGCCCATGCTGAGCTGCTCGCGGTCAAGTTAGAGCTGGAGAACGAACACCGCAAGGTAGTGTCGCTCAAGTTCCAGCTGGCTGGTGAGCAAACGAAGCTGGGGGATGCTCAAAATGCCTACACGGTCGCCACCGAGCGGTTTGAAGAGGCTATGACCAACAATGAAGAACTACGCGCCCAGCAAATCAAAGAAAATGATGAAACAGACCTGAAGATTGCTGGGCTGCAGAAGGAGCTGGAAGATGAGCGTGCTAGGGCGATGGAGGAGAAGGCGAGGTTGGAGAAGGAGTTTGAGGAAGAAAAACCAAGGCAGTCTCTGAAAGGGAAGCATACCATGATCTGTACGTCGCAGCAGTAGAGCAATTTAAGGTGTCTGCTGACTTTCAGATGGCCATCGATGCTGCTATTGCCAGCAACTTGGCGAGAGATGGGGCTGGGGGGGCTGGCCCGTCGGGGACGACCGCTGGGAGCAGGAGTGAAGACGAAGTGATCCAGAGCTTCCAGCAGTTAGATTTCTACAAACACGAAATGGCTGAATTCTGGGACAGTGGCTAGAAGATGTTCAAGCCTAAAGCAGAAGAGCTGTTCCCAAACATAGACTTCAGCAGTGTTAGAATTGACGAAGACGACGTGGCCCAGACCCCCCCTAGATGAGGGCATTGAAGAGGAAGATCTTGCCTCAAATAAAGAAGAGGAGTGAGTGGAGTGGAGAAAATATGTACTTAAAGTAGGTTTTTTTTTTTGTGTTTTTTTTTTTTTTTTTTTGTGAATGGCTGTAATAAACTTATGTACAAGTTTGTGAATAAATAAAATTTTGAGTCGTGTTTTCATGCTATTGCTTTTGTTTGTGCATCTGAAATGAATGAGAATGGTGACTTGTATAAGGCTTGTGTATAAATCATTGTGAAGTGCAAAATGTAAGGAAAACTCAATGTAAAGTGAAGTTTAGAACGTAAGGCAACCTCAATGCAGAGTGACTGTAAGGAAAACTCAATGTAAAGTGAAGTTTAACTTGTAAGAGTGTTAAAGATGCGAAGTTGGTGAATCCCGACCCGGCAAGGAAACAGTCTGATTTGGAAAACGTTGGACTTGAATGTGACTAAGTATGGCCATTATGCTTACGATCATGGAGTTGCAATGGTGGCTCGGCCTGGCTGAGGCTTGAAGTAACTTGGTTTGGATGAGCTCTTCATACTCAGTCTGGCTGAGGCTTTTTGTGCTCAATCTGGCTGAGGCTTTAAGTGACTCGGTCTGGCCGAGCTCTTCATGCTCAGTCTGGCTAAGGCTTTTTGTGCTCAGTCTGGCTGAGGCTTTAAGTGACTCGGTCTGGCTGAGCTCTTTATGCTCAGTCTGGCTGAGGCTTTTTGTGCTCAGTCTGACTGAGGCTTTAAGTGACTCGGTCTGATCGAGCTCTTCATGCTCAGTCTGGCTGAGGCTTTTTACGCTCAGTCTGGCTGAGGCTTTAAGTGACTCGGTCTGGCCGAGCTATTCATGCTCAGTCTGGCTGAGCCTTTTTGTGCTCAGTCTGGCTGAGGCTTTAAGTGACTCAGTCTGGCCGAGCTCTTCATGCTTAGTCTGGCTGAGGCTTTTTGTGCTCAGTCTGGGTAAGGCTGCAATCAAAGCGTTATTGGAGTACCACAGATAACTGAGATATAAGCTTGCTGTCATGCAAAGTGTAGCCCATTAGATCATAAATTTACACCATATGAGGAGAAAATGAGAACATTCAAGTGTGCAGATTGTAAAAAAAAACATACATCAATTGGACAATACAAAAATACAACTTTTATTGAAAATAGCACTTCAAATGCTCAGCGTTCCACGGATGGGAGAGGTCTCGACCTTCCATGTCCTGAAGTTGGTAAGTGCCCGGACGTGGTCTGACGTTCACAACGTAAGGTCCCTCCCACTTGGCTGCCAATTTGTCCTCAGTCGGATTTTTGGTGGCGAGAGTTACTTCTCGCAAAACAAGGTCCCCCACGGCGAATTCCCTCGGTCTGACTTTGCGGTTGTAGTGTGTTCTTATTTTCTGTTGGTATAAGGCCCGTCTGACAGCGGTGTTTCTCGGAGTTCTTCGATCAGATCTAGGTCTGCCCGATGCAGCTCTTCGGTTAGTTCTGGATTTGGGTGTAAAACCCTTGGGGTTGGCAGACCGACTTCCACTGGGATGACCACCTCAGCGCCGTATGTTAGGCAAAAGGGGGTCTCCCAAGTGGGAGTCCGAGCGGTGGTGCGGTAAGCCCAGAGTATATTGGGCAACTCCTCAGCCCAAAGTCCCTTAGCAGCTTCCAGCTTGGTCTTGATGATCTTTAGGAGAGAACGGTTGGTGACCTCAACTTGGTCATTGGCTTGGGGATGACCTGGGGAAAAGAAACATGACTGGATTTGGAGTTCTGCACAGAACTTCCTGAACTTGGCGTTGTCGAATTGTTTGCCATTGTCGGAGACGATGGCTTGAAGGATGCCAAACCTGCATACGATTGACTGCCAGATGAATCGGGTTGTGTTCCGCTCAGTAATGGTAGCAAGGGGTTCTGCTTCCACCCATTTAGTGAAGTAGTCGATGGCGACAATTGCGAATTTGGTTTGGCCTCGGCCAGTGGGCAACGGGCCAACCAGGTCGATCCCCCATTTGGCGAATGGGTAGGGGCTGCAAAGCGTGATCAATTCTGTAGGAGGAGCACGGGGAATGTTGGCAAAACGTTGACACTTATCACATTTGAGTACGAACTCAGTCGTATCTTGATTGAGAGTAGGCCAGAAATAACCAGTGCGAAGTATTTTATGGGCGAGGGACCGGGCGCCCGAATGATTACCACAGATACCCTCATGAACTTCCCTCATCACATAGGTTGCTTGAGCGGGATTGAGGCATCGCAGATACGGGCATGAAAAGCCACGTTTGTACAAAAGGCCGCTAACAAGGGTGTAATTAGACAACCGGGCCCTGACTTTGGCAGCCTCCTGTTTGTCGTCTGGAAGTTCCCCCGTTGTCAGATACAGAAGATGTCTGCTGCCCATGAGATAAGTTCATCTTGGAGGAAGTGGACTTCCTGCAGGTTGGGGGAGATGGCCGGGTGGGTCAGGTATTCAAGGTAGACACCGTGGTTGAGGTTTGACTGGTCTGCAGAAGCCAATTGGGCCATCTCATCTGCCTTGGAGTTTTCATCCTGAGGGATGTGCTTGATGTGGAAGGTATTGAAGAGGCGAGCAAGGGGGAGAGCAATATCCCTATATGCCCGTATGGTGTCCTCCTTGGCGTCGAATTCCCCCGTAATTTGCTTGACGATAAGCTGGGAATCGCTGAACACCCGGATGTGGCTTACACCGATGTCTCTGGCCAAGCGGAGACCTGCTATCAATGCCTCATATTCAGCCTCATTATTGCTTGCATCGAATAGGAAGCAGAGAGCATATTTGAAATAATCACCGTCAGGGGCGGTGAGGATGAGACCAGCCCCACTACCTTCTTTGCGGGATGATCCGTCGACGTTGAGGGTCCAAGAGTGGGGGTCTTCTGGCTCGGTAGGGGTTGGTGGGGGTGGAGGAGTTGTGGTTAGGGTGAGGTTAGTGAATTCCAGGATGAAGTCGACAACAACTTGTCCCTTGATTGCTGTCAGAGGCCGGTAGGAGATATCAAACTGACTGAGTTCGACCGACCATTGCATAAGCCTGCCGGAAAGCTCTGGTTGTTGCATTATTTTCTTCAACGGTTGGTCAGTGAAGACCACTATGGAATGGGCTTGGAAGTAAGGGCAGAGTCGTCTGGAGGCGGTGACTAAGGCCAAGGACATTTTTTCTAGCAATGGGTAGTTCTGTTCCGCCCCCCGAAGAGCCCAACTAATGTAGTAGACCGGTCTCTGGACAGAGCTTTCTTCCCTGACGAGTGCTGCACTAACTGCAATGTGTGACACGGCTAGATAGAGGAAAAGGGGTTCGCCCGTGATGGCTTGAGAAAGTAGGGGGGGTTAGCCATGCACTGTTTCAACTGTTGAAAGGCCTCTTCAGATTCTCCGTCCATTCAAAAGTTTGCCGAAGGACTTTGAAAAGGGAGGCACTTATCCGTTGCTCAGGAAATGAAGCGGTTGAGGGCGACCACTCGGCCAGTAAGCTTCTGAACCTCCTTGACCGTTCTGGGTGACTGCATTTCGATTAAGGCCTTGATCTTTTCAGGGTTAGCCTCGATGCCCCGCTGACTGACCATGAATCCCAAAAACTTCCCAGATTCTACGCCGAAGGCACATTTTTCCAACTTGAGATTCATCTGGTACTTTCATAGGGTGGCGAAGGTTTCTCGCAGGTCGGCCAGATGATCAGTGGAGAGCTTGCTCTTGACCAGCATGTCGTCGACATATACTTCCATATTCCGGCCTATCTGATGATGAAAGACGGCATTGACCAACCGTTGGTAAGTGGCCCCGGCATTCTTCGACCCAAATGGCATCACACGGTAATGGTAGGTGCCTTGGTCGGTGATGAAGGAGGTGTGCTCCTGGTCAGATGGGTGCATCAAGATTTGGTTGTATCCAGAGAAGGCATCCATGAAACTGAGCATTTGATGACCGGCCGTGGCGTCGACCAGCAGATCTATGCGAGGGAGAGGGTAGCTGTCCTTGGGGCAAGCTCGGTTGAGGTCGGAGTAGTCGACACAAAGTCGCCATTTACTATTATTTTTACGAACCAGAACCACATTCGACAGCCATCTGGGGTAGTCCACATTAGTGATAAACTGTGCCTCGAGGAGTTTGTCTACTTCAGAAGCAATAAGGTTATTGCGTTCCGGGTAAAAAATGTGCTGCTTCTGGCGGATAGGTCGGAAATAGGGCTCAACACTGAGACAGTGGTTGATGAAGGAGGGATCAATACCCGGCATATCGGAGTGAGTCCAGGCAAACACGTCGTTGTGTTCAACTAGGAGGGCGGTGAGGTCGGCCTTGGCTTGGGGGGGATAGTTGGCTGCCGATCTTGGCGGTTTTAGTCGGGTTAGTGAGGTCGACGAGGACCTCTATGGGCTCCTCTACTGGTTCGCCTCTGACCAGCTCGTCGTTGTCTCTAACATTAAGTCCTTCGATGATCATAGCCTCCTTCAGCTTGACTTCGTTAAGTGAGGCGACATAACATTCTCTGGCCACGGTCTGCTCTCCCCTCACTGTTCCGACCCTAAGATCGGTGGGGAACTTGATGGCAAGGTGGTAAGTGGATGTGATAGCTTGGAAAGCATTTAGGGCAGTGCGGCCAAGGATGATGTTGTAGGCAGAGGGGCAGTCAACAACAAGGAAGGGTAGCAACTTTTTAGTCTGCCGCGGGTACTCGCCAATTGTGATAGGAAGATCGATGGAGCCGATGGAGGTCATCCGGTCGCCAGTGAAACCAACCAAAGGGGTTTGGAGGGAAGACAGACTTTCTTCCCCAATCTTGAGCTGGCGGAAGCAATTGAGGAAGATGATGTCTGAAAAACTGTCGTTGTCGACGAGAACCCGTCTGACCTTATAATTGGATAGGAGGGCGGAAATGACGAGAGGGTCGTCATGAGGATAACAGATGCCTATGCAGTCGGCGTCTGTAAAGATGATAGGCTCGTCGACTACCTGGGGTGTTTGGGGGTCGGTCCAACGAGGCAACTTCTTTGTCTGAGCCCTGCCTTATTTTTCTGAGTTCTGTCCGCTGAGCCGACCGGGATGGTCCTCCACAAGCAAGTCTGCCGGAGATAACTCTGATTTCTCCAACAGGTGGGGCGGGGTTACCTTGTGCCCGAGGTTGCTGTGGAGGGCGATCATGACCTTGGTTAGGCTATGCTGGCTGTCGGGGAGGGGCCGCGCCTGCAGTTGTTTCTGATGGGTTCAATCCGCTGCCTCTACTAAGGGGCGAGTATCCGTGAATCGGTTGAGGCATCCTTGACGAATCAGGCCCTCGACCTGATCTTTGAGGTTAACACACTCCTCGGTATTATGGCCGTGATCCTGGTGAAAACGGTAATATTTGGACTGGTCTTTCCGATTGGAAGGGGTCCGTGATGGTTGGGGCCATTTTAGAGGGTAGTCCCGCTGGATCTGATGGAGGACTTGTTCCATGGGGGAGTTCAGGGAGGTGTACCGTTCGAACCATCCGGGCGGTCGGGCTGGGGCCGACCGGTCAGTTCTGGGGGGTCGGTCGGTGTACTGAGATGTTTGGTTATTGTACTGGGTATTTCTGGTTTCTGAATCTTTTCTCTGGGGTCGGGTATTTGGTTATAGGATCTTGTCGGGCGGCTAGGGAATCTTCAGCATTCATGTATTTTTGGGCATTGGAGAGTAGGGCTGCCATGGAGGTCGGAAGGTTTTTAGAGAGGGAGAAAAGGAAGACAGACGACCGCAGACCGGCCATGAAAGCTGTAAGGATGACCTTGTCATCGTTTTTCGCTACTTGCAGGGCTTCGGTGTTGAAGCGGGTGACGAAACTACGTAGCGACTCCCCCGGTCTGGCGGATGTTGAGGAGTTGGGTTGCCGGATGCCGCTAGCGTTGGGCTCCAATGAAATGGCTGAGGAAAGAGTCACTGAGGTGCTGGAAAGTGGAGACAGAGTCTGCTGGTAGTTGACTAAACCAAAGTCGAGCTAACCCCTTGAGTGTCACGGGGAAAGACCGGCACATGATTTCGTCAGGGAAAGCATGGAGGATCATGAGGGTCCTATAGGTCTCCAAGTGGTCGACTGGGTCCGTCGTACCGTCAAAAGAGTCGATGGTGGCCATTTTGAACTTGGGAGGTAGAGGTTTGTCCCGGATGGAGACAACGAATGGCGAGTTGGCTGTGGTAGAGGGTTTATGCTGGATGTTCTACATGACCCCTTGGAGTTGGAGCTTCATGGCTCGGAGTTCGGCGTCCCAGAGAGGAATGTTGTCACCACCGGAGGGCGGCGGGGGCTGGACGCTACTGGCCTCTCCTTCAGGGGTTGGTGCCAGGACCGATGGATGTGGGGGTCGGGGTGGTGGATTTATATTTGGGGGAGGAGCTTGCAAGCCTTCCAAGTTGGGTGGATAAGGCTACTGGATAGTATGGCTCGGGGCTCGTTCTTGGTTGGGTGGAATATCTAGAGGTGGTGGAGGGGGCATAGGAAAGTCTCTTTGGAGCAGGGCATTGATCAGAGCTTGGTTCTGCTCGGCAAGGTGGTTAATGTTGTTGGTGAGCTCGGTAAAGTATTGTGGGGGGTTGTTTGGATTAGGAGGGTTGGCTTGGTGGTCGGGAACATTGGGTGGGAAGCCATGGATCTAGTCGTGACCATTCACCTTCGCAGGTGACAGGAGGGGGTTATTGGGAAAGGGCCTCCGGCGACAATGAGCACAACTGGCGCACAGAGTAAGAAAGTGTACCCACAGACGGTGCCAACTGATGATACAGTTCATGATGGTTGGGCGGGTCGGACTGATCCACACTCCTTTAGCCTATGTCCGAATGACCAAGCCCACCTGAGGACCTGCACAAGAGTTCAACAGGGAACGAGGAGTCCCCCAGCGAACCCTCCGACGAACAAGTTAGAGATAGAGAAGTGGAGTGTAGGGATGGATTAGAGATAGAAAAGCTTAACCTTCTTTCTATCTTCGACGTCTGCTTATATCCTCTGGTAATCATTTCGTTGTGCATTCCGACCTGTCGCCTTGGCCGAAAGTCTATGCTCTAGCTTACCTTGTTCATGGTGAAGGCGTTCTGTCCCGATGGAGAGGGCTTGTCGCCATAAATGCTGTAAGGGGCTTCATTAATGGCGATGTGCAGTGGCAATAATTTTGCAGATCTTTGTCTGCTGATGTGGCTTACCCTTCTCTTGCCATGTGTCTTGGTGTCATTGGTTCTTATTGCTATGTGGGGCTTCAGCAGTACTGGGCTTCATTAATTGGATTATGGATTGGGCCCTAAGTGGTGGGCTTGGGTTGTTCATAGTGGGTTGTAGCCTTTATGGGCCTATCCATGTTACATATCATGCATGCCATACATTGTTCAAGATAACCCTTGGAAAAGAAAGAGGCCATCCGACCATCTCTCTCTCTCATTTTCATTTTATTAAATAATTTGTTTTTTATTTTTTTATTTTTTGTGTGTGTACAAAATAAAATCAATGTATATATAACCTATTCACTAGATGTTTTGCTCCCTACTATCCTCTGACTAACTTAGTTATTATTTATTTAACTAATTTTGTATCCACAACTATATTTAGATGCAAAAATTAATCACAAATAAATAAATAATTTTATTTAAAGGAGTTTAATATTGGTATTAATCATGATGCTATTAATATTATAATTTAATAATCACTATTAATTTATTTAATATTATTATTAACAAATTAATTAATTGTCTAAAAATTTAAGTTCTTACACTTCTCTCTTCCTCTTTTCCCATGTCTTTCTTTCTTTTCTTTTGTCATCCTCTCTTGGCATGTGTGAGCAAAATGGAAGGAGAAGACTTACTATATAGACCACTAAAACTTAGAAGAAAAGATTACAAATTAATAAACAAATATAAAAACATTGTCAGCCATGCTCACACAATTTGGCCTCTAGAAGAGGTTGAGTGTATGAAATGGTCTTACACCATGTGCATGTTCGAAGCAAGCCCAAGAAGGCCTAAGGAAAGGGGCAGCCAGCCACTCCCTTTATTTTCCTTTATTTATTTATTTATTTATTTGGGCTACTATATTATTAATCCATCTATCTAACATTCTAACCAAAAAGTTTATTCCTAACTAAATTTCAATCAATTTAGTTCCTATTAATTTAGTTTCCTTAACTTAATTATGACACAAAAGTTAACACAAAATATTAATTTAGAAGGGTTTAGAATTACTACTAACCATGAAATTTTAAAATTATAAATTACTAATTGAATTTCCCATATTAAAGTGACTTAATATAAGTAAAATTTATAGTTGATTTTCTAAATTGGATTGTACAAGTTAAACAACTAAATATATTTGTCACGATAAATTTAATCGAGTATAATTGAAATTGCAATATAATATAATTTTTGAAATAAATCAATTATATGAAAATACGAGTTCTCACATGATGTGTCTAACAAGTGTCAAATTTTTATTTGTCAAATATTCCATCATGTGAGGGTCTGACATCAATGCCACATCATTAAAGGTCATTTAGAGGTGATAAATTAGAGAAATGTAGCATTGTTATTTTTTTAAATTATAACTATCATAAAATTGAGTTATAATATTTGTGATGATCAATCCCACAAATATCACAACTTGGGGAGTTTCTATTTACACATCACTAATTATCTCATCTCACACCATTATTTAATTCACACCACACATAAATTTTTTTTAATCATTTTCTTAATTCACATCACCAAATTCTTCAAATATCCTCATCTTTATTATTTCTTCACTAACCCTAACCCAGCCCTAAATTCACCATCTCCCCTGTTGATGCCGAAGCCACTTCCTCTTTTAACAGTCACCCCACCACCATTCCCTCCCTATCTCTCTTCTCTTTCCTTTCACTCCCCATCACCCACTCTATCTTTGCTATCGTTACCGCCATCATCCATGTTGGCCATTCTTGCAATCTCTCTCTCTCTCTCTTTCTCTCTCTCTCACAATCACAATCTTATCTCTCTTTGCTCTCTCTATCTCTCTGCGGATGATGAGAGCTTAAGATGGAGGAGGTGCGGAGATGGATCACAATAGAGGGTCTAGGAGAGGGGGTTGATAGCGACAATAAGAGTGGAAGGTGAGGTTGTTCACAATAGCAAAAGAGAAGCAGGGTGATTCGTGGTGGTAGGAGTTGTCAATGGCTGCAATGGTGACTTAGGAGAATGGTTGTAATGAGGGAGATTCGCCAAAATGGAACTAAGGTTAATGGGGGTCGCTGGAGGCGGTGGGGAGGTGTTGCGTAGGTTACGGACAGTATCTCCAGTACCAGTACCAGCACTGGCTAGGGTTTGCAGCGACAATGCACTAGAAGGTTTAAATAAATGTATTTTTGTCCTCTTTAATAAATTTTTAAAATGATAATTGTAAAAACAGTGTGAACTAAAATAATATATGGTGCGTAAATAGAAACTTCCCATAACTTGATACCATTAGCCTAAATTAAAATCCAAAACTACTTATGGATCTTTTTACTAAAACTAACAAAAAAAAATGTAAATAAAAATAATGACAAAGCTATGTTGGATGCGTGGTAAGTGGCAGACGGGTGCAGGCTAGGTATTTGTGTTTTTTCGGGTTCGAGTCGGGTGGCGGATCACCCACCATTTTACCCAACTAGCCCGACCCGACCATTCCACAAATTTTTTTTTTTTTTTTTGGTTTTACGCCTCAACAAACCCTTTTCTTTCTGAATCATATGCCTTAGTTTTGCCCTAATTTCTTCAGCAGACAGACACAAACACAACACACACAGACACTTTCTCTTCTCTTCTCTCTCTCTCTCTCTCTTCTCTCTATCCTACCCATCGTCCGATGATCTACATCGAACGCCGATCGATCTATACTAAACGCCGATCGATCTACACTATACGCCGATCTACACACACACTCTCTCTCTCTCTCTCTCTCTCTCTCTCTTCTTTCCTCTTATTCTCTTCTTTTCTTCTCTTTTTCTCTTCTTCTCTTCTTCTCCCCATTTTCTGGGTTTTTGATTTTTTTCACCTTTCTCTTTTTGACTGTTCTTATGACGGTTCTTAAATTTGGGTTTTCTAGATTACAACACAGCAGATTTAGAGAGCTCACGAGAACATTAATAAGACCTTGAAAGCTGCAGATGTTATATTGTCTCAATTTGACCTTTCTTGCTAGGTTAGTTTTGTAGATTACCTAATTATTCATGCTTCCTTATTTAGGAACTCTGTATCTTTGTTGTTGATGCTTCTTCATTATTCATGCTTCTTTGTTGTTGATACTTCTTTCTTGCCAGGTTATTCATGCTTCTTTATTTAGTTTTGTAGCTTATTGATGTTGAAATAGCTATATACTTGTGGAATTGATAATTTACTAGGTCTAGAAAGCTTAAGGATTATGTGTGTATGTACAGTTAAGCCTTAATTTCCTTGGTGAAAGCTAACCACTCTGTTTTTAGACTTTTATGGGAATTTATATGTTGCCTTTAGTAGTCTTTGACTCTCAGCAATTGCAATGTTAGAACATTTACTTTTATATTGTTTTTAGTATTCAAGGGCATCCTTTTGTTCTTTCCTCTTATTTCTCTGCAGAACTATGTTTGAGCTGATCCTGTGCTTGTTGTAAACTACTGAAATTGTAACATGTTTTGTGGTCAAGTGAAAGAATGCCTTTTCTAGTATTCATAAAAAACTTAATCATATTAGCTAGAAAGGTCAAATTGGGAAATCTATTAGGTAATCTACAAAGTTCATAAAAAACCTGTTTTGTGGTAACATGTTTTGTGGTCAAGTGAAATAATGCCTTTTCTAGTATTCATAAAAAACTTAATCATATTAGCTAGAAAGGTCAATTTGACTTTTGTAGATTACCTAATAGCTACAATAAATTTTCCAGTAAGTTGTTACTAAGTTATATTTTACTAACACTTCAAGTAGAGGAATAGCCCTGCCTGTAGCATTCCATTTTTTTTTCTTTCTCATTCATTGTTTTGTGCTCACTGGATCATGTATAAAGTCATAGTCAATCTGCATTAAGAAAGAAAAATAAAATGGTAAATACATTAACTATGAAATCAATGTATAGGATATTGAGAATGCTTCTAGTTTCTGTGCATTTGCAATCATATTTTGAATGATTTTTTATTGATTTTTGGCAGTATATTTGATAATCTTTTAGTCATGGATCCTCCAAGCGAAGAAACATTTTTTTGTAAGTCCTAATGTTGAGCCCGAATCATCTTCTATTGACCCCTCTATCCAACCTAATGCTCCCCCTCCTAGACCACCCCTGGCCAAAACTAGTCGTAGTGGGAGAACAACATCAAAGGCTTGGGATCATTTTGAAAAGATAAGGGTATTGATGGGAAAGATAGGGCTATGTGCAAGTATTGTAAGAAAGAATATATGGCAGTGTCTAAGAGTCATGGAACAAGTAATTTGTTAAGTCATTTAAAAAATTGTACAAAGTATCCATATAGGGATACTCATGGGCAACAAGCATTGGGATTTCAACTTAGAGAAGTTGGTAGGGAGGGTGTTGTTGATGTTGTGGCTACGTCATTTTCTGTAGAAGTTGTTAAGAGGTATCTTGCCGAGATGATAGTAATTGATGAATTGCCCTTTAGATTTGTGGACGAGGTTGGTTTTAAAAGGTTTTGTGATGTCATGCAACCCAAGTTCAAGATCCCATCTCGATATACTATTACTAGGGACATTGTAGACATATACACCAATGAAAGGGAGAGGTTGAAGAAAATTGTGAAGGGGCGTAGAATTTGTTTTACCACAGACACATGGACTTCCATACAAAATTTGTGTTATATGTGTCTAACTACACATTTCATTGATGATGATTGGAAGTTACAAAAGAGGATCATAAATTTTTGTCAAGTTGAAGACCATAAAGGAGAAATTCTTGGTAAAAAAATTGAGGCACTCTTAAAAGAATGGGATATTGATGGCCTTTTTACTTTAACTGTTGACATTGTGAGTTCCAATAATCTAACCATTAGATTCTTGAAATGAACCACAAAACTGTGGAAGAGAACTGTCTTGGGTCATGAATTGTTACATATGCGTTGTTGTGCGCATATTTTAAATCTCATTGTTGGTGATGGATTGAAGGACCTTGAGTCTTGTATAGCGAATGTGAGGTATACAGTGAGGTATGTGAGGTCTTCTCTAAACCGCCTTGACACTTTTAAAAAGTATGTGGAAAGTTTGAAAATTGAGAGTAAGAGTCTTTTGTGCCTAGATGTGCCAACACGGTGAAATTCCACATATCTTATGTTGAAGGCGGCGAAAAAATTTGAGAGTGCTTTTCAAAGAATGGTGAGGAGGACTACAATTATAAACACTACTTTTTAGATAATAAAGGTGGTGAGAGGAAAGAGATGCCTACAGCCGAGGATTGGGATAATTGTAGGATGTTATTGAAATTTCTTAGAATGTTCTACAATGCAACAAAGAGATTTTCTGGTTCTTTATTTGTTACTTCCAATACATTCTACACTGAAATTTTTGTTATTGAAAATATGATTGGACAATTAATCAAAGACAATGATCCTATTTTGGCTTCAATGGCAAAGAAAATGAAAGAGAAGTTTGACAAGTATTGGGGAAATGAGATAAAATCAATCTCCTTTTGTATGTTGCGGTTGTGCTTGATCCTCGAAGAAAATGACATACTTATAATTTTGTTTTTCAACAATTTTTGGCAGAGATATGGTAAAAGTAAAAGAAATGTTAGACAATGTGAGAAATTGTTTGAGTCAATTGTATGATCATTATGCCACGCTTGATCCAACAGATATGCATGCCTCCAATGTAAATGAAATGGTAGATATGGTGATAGATGAAAATAACCCATACTCTATTGTGAACTCTCAATTTAACTCATTTTTGGAGGGGCAATTTTGTAGTAGTGGGAGTATGTCGGAATTGGACAAGTACTTGGGTGATATTGAGAAAGGTGGGAAGAATGGTCAATTTGACATCTTGGAGTGGTGGAAGATTAATGCAACAAAGTATAGAGTGTTATCACTTATAGCACGAAATGTTTTGGCAATTCCTATTTCAACTGTTGCTTCTGAGTCGGCTTTTAGTACAAGAGGCCGTATACTTGATCCATTTCGTAGTTCTGTAACAACGCCCGCGTGGGACCTCGCTACAGCTCGGACTCTCCTTTTGTGTTTGGATTGCGGTTCCAAATCTGAACCAAAGAGTCCACCTTTGGCAAATCGTTTTGAAGAAAAAACATATTTTTGAAAAGTAGTGCCAAACATGGACTGCTTTGCCAGATTACAGAGTCGCCACCTAAATATTTTAAAATGGGGAATTTAGGAAACCCTAACTCGGTGCCGAAGGCCACGTGTCCGTCATCACCAAAGTGGTCTTGGCTCGGAGCTTGGGTACGATCGGGGAAGGTCAGCTATGAGCACCCCCTTTCGCCCGGTCCGAAGACCGGCCTCTACTAACCGTGATATCCGATTTTGAAAACATTATGCGTTCTTATACCGATTATTAACCTAGAATTACTATGTGATGCGCACAACACAAAAGTATATAGACTAGATTGCCTAATTCGGAAATAATCATTGCATATCCGTTTTGTCTCGAAAAACGTGTTGGTTTTTACTACTCGCAAGTAGGCTAAAATACGGATTTCAACGAGTTGTTCCAACTTAGGCAATCCAACCTTCACCCACAGGCATTCAAGCAGTTATAACATATAAGCATTTAGCCGCATGGCAATCATACTGTCATGGCAAACATTCACACGCATGCGATATGCTAAAGCGTAAAACACTTACATTGTACTCCGTGCCAAAACAAGAAACCAGGTTAGCAAAACATGCATGACCTAGTTCATGTTAAGTGGCTAATGCAACACAGGCATAGATGCAATCTAGAGTGGGCTCGGCTAACCCTAAACATGGCATGTGAAATGTGCGAATAGCACGTATTCAATTTGGAAATTGAAAGTTACAATGCAGTTTGTATGATGTACCGAGCCCGGTGCATGTAAACAAATGCATGAATGCACGCATGCATTGCATAAGGTATGCTAATCAAATATGCCCTAATCTACCATTGTAAGCAGGTAAATAAAAGGGATAGAAAGAAGTGGAGGTTGGAAGACATACATGCCCACGCACCCACACTTATTACATTTTTGCCCTCACTCGGAGGGACCGAAATAAATAAATAATACAGACCCGAAAGAAATAAACGAATAAATTAATTATTACAAAATTCTGAATATTGAAATCAAAGCAAATAAATAAATGCAATGGGGCCTCAGCCCTGCCTTGGGATGTGCGAGTGATGCGTGCTCGATCCGTCTTGCCCGGAAAACCCGTGCCATGGCACTGTTACTTTTGCTTTTGCTGCCCTGCCCCTCCAAAAATTCCCAAAGTTCCATAGTACCTTCCTTGCATGCCATTGAATGTCACCGGCTGGAGAGAGGGTTCACCGGCTGTCTACAAATTCCACCGGCCACTTACATGGTTTATCGGCACAAAAATAGTGCCGGTCGGCACTATTTACTGCCGGCCGGCAGAAAGTCCCTGCAGCAGACAGATTGACAGCAGCAGCAAGACAGCAATGCATGGCATGGGTTTTGGGGGACATGTAAGCATGGTCATTGCCTCCTATCATGCTTGGGGACTCAAGGAGGTTTGACCCTTGGTTCTAGGGCCATCAATGATGCATTTGATGCATGATAGCCTAAGGAACCAAGGTTGCATGTTTTAATTGAAATGCATGCAACACAAAAGATGAAGACTAAGTCCCTATCATGTGGAGGTCAAGGGCCTTAGTGACATGGGAGTTGAGGTGTGTTTAGTCACTTGGAGTACAAACACCCCTCAACTTCCATACTTGGTTTGACACCCCAAACCAAGTGATGAAATGCAACTATGCAAAACATGCAAACATGCGAACATGCAAACTAGGATGTTAGCAAATTAAGTACCACACAACTAACACATTAATCATGCAAAATGTTAGAATGTAAAAGAGGCTAGTGTGATACAAAAATGAGCTAAGTATGCAATGGGATCAACCAAGTATGCAACTAGCATGTGATGAGCATATAATGATGGTCTTAACCACCATGGGGGAGGCCTCAAACCCCCCCAAAACAGTGGCAAAGTGTACCCCAAAACATAGATAAAATGCTATGCAAGCATGCTAGTCAATGGACCTAAGTCTAAGGCACCAAAGAGAGTAACTTGACACCACTTACACAACCACTCATGGCATGCATCTAACAACCAAAAACAGGCTTTTAGCATGTGAAATGACACCCAAACCCCATATAGGGCAGCCCCAAAAATGCATCAAACATAGAAGCATGCACAATGCTTATTCCTAGACATACTAGAGCACACCCTTATGGCATGAAATAGGCTACACATGCATATATACAAGCATGATTTATGGACTGAAAAATGTCCCTAGATGATGCCAAATCATGGGATCAAGACAAGTTAAGCATGCTAGGAGCCAAAACATACAAGGCTTACAAGCCTAAAGTACAAAACAACCATGTGAAGCACACCAAATGGGACTAAAACAGTGGCTCACAGCCCTCTAACATGGCAAAATAATGCTAGCATCTCCATGAAACTAAGCTAAAAACATGCTAAAATCAAGGTCTCAAAGTATGGCATGCTTTTAAGCATAAGAAGGCATTTCAAAGCAAGTATGAGAGACATATTAGAGGTGACAAATCCGACCAAAAACAGAATTTAGACATGCTCCAAAACACTCAAAAAAACTCTTAAATGAAGCCAAACAAGACTATGCATACATGCTATTCTTTGAACCCAAAACAAAGGCAAACAAGGACCAAGGGAAGAGGGGTGTCCCTCCCTTAAATGAGGCTCGAAAATAACATCCTCACCACTGAAAACCCACTGGTTTTCAGTGGTGAGAAGGCCAAAGGACACCAAGCAAACAAGGCCTCCAAGGAAAGGCACAAAAGGACCAAAACAAAGCCTAAAAGAGTGAGGCTTCACTCAAATAGACAAATGACCTTAAAGAATGTTCTTGGGCTAGTAAAAACAAGACTTTTTTATCTTAAACACAAACTCAAAAACACAAAGCAAAGAGGGTAAAAAAAGGTTGCAAGAATGGGGAATATAAAGTGATGTTCTTACCCTTGAAGATCCCTTGAAGATCAAATGGTGCAGCCCCTCCCTAGTGCTCAAAACCAGTCCAAAACCAACACAAATAACCTTCCAAGCCTCTCAAACTCAAGCTAAGGTGTAATGGTGTGTGTAAAGGAGCAAAACTAGGACAAAATCACACTTTTTGGCCTTAGATCACACACACAAAGGGAGGGAGATCTTGATATAGATATATGACAGAGGTATATGTATATAAGCTCTGGTTTTGACTCTCAAGAAGCTAACCCTAATCCAAGAGGAGAGGCTCTCCTCTTATAAGCATTGCAAAGCTTGTCAAACAAGCTTGGAAGGAGTGCATCCCCTCCATACACGTGTATGGAGGGGAGAAAAAGCTACAAAGTTGTCTGAAAATATCTCAGAAAGCAAGTGCACAGTAGTCGGCAGGGCAAAATGGTCATTTCGCCAAAAAGAGTGCCGACCGGCACAATATAGTGCCGATTGAAACTCTAGCCAGCCGGTGGCCTCTATCCCCAGCCGGTGGTGTGTAGGGATGCCTCACAAAGCATTCCCTCCCCTTCCAAGGCAAAACACAAGTGTTTGGTGCAAAACCAAACACAAACGGTCGAGTCCGGAGGTCCTGAGGCATGGCGCGCGCAGCCGAGAACTCCGGGAACTCCAAACGAACACAAACATGGATAATCACCGAGTATTCCAACGGTGACGTCCAAGCCTTGAGGACGGTCAAAAATGGGGTGTCTACAAGTTCACTTACTCCAAAGATGGTGGAGGTTCTTGTTTGTACACAAAATTGGCTCCAAAGTAACATTTCGATATGCCTTCGACAAGCAATGAATGATGTTGAAGAATTTGAACAACAATATGATTCGGGTAATACATTCAATGATTTATTTTGTTTTAAATTTCATTGATTTTGTATTATTCAAAATTCATTATTTTCACTTCACATGATTTTCTTGTGTTATGTTTTATGTGTAGTTATTTCAAAATCAAGTTCTTGTTCAAGCCCATGTCCGGAGAGTAATTTTATTGAAATTTAATATCGTTGGTAAAATACTTTCCATTGGTTAAATGTTGTTAACATATATTTACTTCTTTTAAGTTTAAGACTTTTTAGTGTTTTCCTTATTAAATAATTTCATTTTTTTGTTATGCAGGTTTAGATGGCTCATGGTTTGATTGAAGGAAATAAATGAATTTTTTACTTTTTTTTTGGATGACTGTAATACTATGGTTTTGGTTTGGATGCACATTGTTTTGAATGACTGTAACTTGTTTGTTTTTTGAACTTTGCATGACTGTAACTTGGATGCACAATGTTTGGATAACTGTAACTTGGATGACTGTAACTTGGTTTGGATGCACAATGTTTCATTAATCTATTATTTTCATTGGTTACTTTTACAGTTATGCCCACTTGGAAGGGCACTGTTATTGCCCAGGTTTTTCATTGCACAAGTTATTTTTTTGAGGAAGTGCATAGCCTTATTACATAGATGTGAATAAAATATTGGTTGTTTTGAGGAAATGCATTGTTATGTTAATGTTACATAGATGTGAAAATTGCCCAGGTTTTGTGAAAATTGCCCAAGTTTTGAGAAAGTGCACTATTATTATTTCATTGTTTTTTTTTTTTTTTTTTTTGTATGTTGAAAATTTGTAAAATTTTCAACCGCTAAACCGATTCGTATTCATCTGCCAATCCGCCCAATCCGAATCTACCGGATTGGCGGACGGATGCGGATTGATTTTCTCCAATCTGCCAATCTGACGAATGAATGGCGGATTAGAAGTTTCGTGGCCGTAACCGATCTGCGCCCACCCCTACCATACATCTTATTATTGTTCTTGTTGCTATTCTTGTTGCTTTTTTTTTTTTTATAATTATTTAGCATAATTTTAGTTTTGTAATTGTTGTCACGACAAAATATTTGTTTGATGAGAGTATTATTCTTGTTATATGTTGAACAATATATTTATTTACTAGATATTATATTTGTTTAAGTTATGTTTCAAAAAATTATGAGCAGATTAATGTTGAACAATTTATGATAAGTTGAATTTTTTTGAAAATTTTATATAATTTTTTTTGTAAACAGATTACATGAAATTGTGGTTTTAAATAGAGTTGGACCGTATTTAAATGGTGCGATTTGAATTGATTACATAATTTAAATAGATTAGTTTGGTTATAATTTTTATAAAATCGTAGATAATAAATTAATCCTAATTTTATTCCAATTCAACTATACTCATCTCTACTTAGGCCTCTTTTGACAAAAGAATTAAAAACAGTTGTTTTAATTTTTTTTGATTTTTTAAATCATATCATCTCTTTATTTTTTTATAAATTTAAAAAAAAATTAAAAAAACTAATTTTTAACCTATTTCTTAAAGGAAAATGTTTGGGATCCCCACAAATGTGGACTCTCATGACCCCCCACTAATGTATTGACCGTTGATCTGTTTGAATTTTTTTAAAGAGTTGTGTTTAATAGTGACATAAATGATTTAAATCATTTTTAAAATTGTGAAGGTGTGTTTTGTGTGCTCAATCATTACAGGCCTCGTTTGGAAACAGACTTTTTTAGTAACTTTTTAACTTGTTGCCGAAAATGTGATGTAAAAAAAATTAATATGTTTGGGATGAATTTTTAACTTTTTATAAAAAGATGTATAAATACAAAAAAAATAAAATTTTTAACTTTTTTATATGAATTATTAATTTTTTCATTTTTTAATTAAAAAAATTACTTGTGAAACGAACCCTCATTAACCCTTAGGCGGACAGCAGCCCGCCCCGCCGTCCCGTATGATCCAACGAATCAGTACGCCTTGTCGGTTGTTGACTTGACTTACGTACGTGTTTGTGGGAAAATTATTCCATGGTATTGCAGGAACTCCACGTGGTATCCAAATTTAAATTTTATAGTTAAAACATTACGATTTAATACTATTATGAATAAATTATTGAAAAGTCTTATTTAAGAAAGTATATTAGTAGATATTTTTTATTAGTAAAAGATTCAATTTTTTATAAAATAATTTGATAATAAATTTTTTTATTTCTTTTTAATGATATGTTTTTTTTAATTTTATTCCTTAATTTATTTGTTAACATATTTTTATCTGTTTGACGTTTTCGACCATTTATTCAAATTTATATCTATCTGTTTAATTTTTTTTCTATCTATTTAATTTTTTGACTATCTATTCAGGGCTAGTTTGGGGTGTCCTAAAAAAGTGCACTTTTTGTCTTTTTGGACTAAAAAAGTTGAGAAAAAAATATGGAGGTTTGGGTTAACTTTTTAACTTTTTATGGAAAAATGTGTATTAAAAAATTGTATAAAAAAAGTGTGTAGGAGATGATTAGAGAGGGATGGGCCCCAGCCGTACAACCGGCAGGAGTGAATTGGAGTTGGAAATTATTGGCTAATTTTTGTACAAAGCACTAGATGGTTTTGTTTGGCCCGTGGGGGTCATCACGGGTCCCATTTTAATAATCTGAACCGTTCAATGTGTGTAACTCGTCGAACACTATGTACTTATAAAAAATCACGTTAATCGGATATCGATAGCTATCTGATCAGATTTATTTATTTTTCAATCATTAATTATAACACCATCCATTTGTTGTACATAACTGATTTGATCATATAGTTATCGATATCCGATCAATGTGATTTTTTGCAGACATATAGTACTCAACGATTTCTACACATTGAACGGTTCAGATTATCAAAACGGGACCCGTGATGGCCCCCATGGGACGAACAACGGTGTGTGTAAAAACCACACCCAATCATTTCTTTTTTCTCCACTGCCGCACGCAGCAGCTGCACACACATCAATTCGGTGTGTACTTTTTTTTAAAGAAAATTGATTTTTTAATTTTTTTTTTTGGTGAATAGTGATATCTTTTTGGATTTTGGAGTAACTTTTTGGCTTATTTAGGCTAAGCCAAACTAGCCCTCAATTTTTTCTCCTTATTTGTTCAAATATGTGCAAAATTTATTACCTGTTTAACATTTTTTCCCTTAATTAATTGAATTAATTCTATCTGTTGAAAAATTTCTCCATGAATTTCTATCTGTTAAAATATCAAGCCAAACCAAATCTTATCTGTTGAAATACAGCGCCAATTTGTTGATATTATCAAATATATGTCCAAATTGAGTATCAAATTTGAATTCATTTTCTTTCAATTTGTATCTAAACTATCTGTTCAACCAAACTATCTTTTTTTTTTTCTTTTCTTTTCTTTTTTTTTTTTTTTTGAAATACAAAGCTATCTGTTGAAATTCAAAGAGTGATTTGTTGAAATACCAAGCCAATTTTTCTCATCATACATACATACATATCTATATCTTTATCTTATTTGTGCAAATTACATACATATATTCATACATATATATCCATATCCATCACCGAGATACTGATATCTATTTTAAATTTTTTATTTGTTCACTTTCTTGTCTTTCTCTCTTATCTGTTTAATTTTTTTTAATCTATTCAATTGCAATCAAATCGATTTTTTGTTTACTTATTCATTTGCAATCTATTTCTCAACAAAAATAACAACAACAACAAAGTATTAAAAAAAAGAAAAAAAAAAGAAAAAAGAAAAAAAGAGGATAATCCAAGATCAAAAGTGAATGTAATTTATCATAAAAATAAAAATCAGTTCTAGATCCAACTCCACTTTCTCTCCATTTCCAATCCAAGTAAATTTCTAAATGGATCTATTACAAATTCAATCAGCTCCAGATCTGATCAGATCCAAGCAGACCGTTTCTTGATTTCCAATTGCAGATCAAACAACACAATCACAAAATTCTAAAAACATCAAGACATTGACCAAATAAAGAAATATCTAAGAATTAATATCTCAAACTTCTCATTTCTCTATTTTCTACCAAACCAAATAGAAAGAGAATGGGGAAAAAAAGTATCTCATCTGGGGCTTATTGTCACAACCTAAACCCGCCTCTATGGGTTTAGCATCGTAACCGACCAGTAATCATTAGATTACCAAAGGCCTCTGAATAGATCATCGTATAATGAGGCGTTGCTGAAGTAAATATAGAAACATACATAGTCCATAGAACTGTGCAAACATACATGGGGTAGATAATCTCAAAACTTTATATACAAATTTGTGACGTCAAAAGAAAGTGGTCTTACGTCACATACATTACAGATATAGTCAAAAGGGAACTTAGCTCGAAATACAAATACAACAGTCGAAAGAAACTTGTTCATAATGTGCCACATAACTAGATTAATCACAAAAGGAAACCTCCTCGGGGAGGCACAACAACTAGCTGACATAACAGAGACTCCAGGTGTAACATGCCCGGGGGGTACCCGCGCGCGTTAAACAGTTCGGACTCCCGAGATCTCTTTGATCTCATGTCTCAGGAGTGCAATGCGAAACATAGATGAGAGTCCAGATTTGGCAACTTTTAGTGAAAATCCATTTTATTGTAATTTTGTCAAAAATGGACTGCGTCATCAGAACTCAGAGTCGCCACCTAATATTTTGGGATATTAGGAAACCCATGACTCGGTGCCAAGGCCACTGTTCGTCGTAACCAAGGATGATTGGCTCGGAACCTTAGGTATGAGAGGGGAAGGTCAATAATGAGCACCCCCGCTCACCGATCAAAAGATCGGCCTCTACTAAACCATGATATGACTTTTATTTTCTTTATATGTTCATGTTTTGATTATTGAATAAATCCTAAAATTTACTATGTGAAGCATACAAGTATAGACTAGTTTGCTCAAATTGGAACAATTCAATTTCATGTTTGTTTGTCGAAAAGAGTTTGAATTTGCCACTTGACAAAGTGGGCTTAAGACGTATATTTATTGAATTATTCCAATTCAAACAACAAGCCTTCATCCACAGGCATTTATACAGTTATATCACTTAAACAAATAGCCACATGGTAGGATGCTAAACATAATAAGAAAATCACACACAAATGAGATGCTAAAGCATAAAAACTCACAGATTGACCGACGTCCCTCGAACAACTGCAAAACAAAAGTTAGTAAAATATGCATGATCTTATATACAGAATCCTAATGCAATTCACTCATGAGATGCACTAAAGATTTGGCTTCTAGAATATGGTATGTGAATCGTCGCAAAACATACTATAGCACACAGAATCATGGGATAATCAAGTGAAGCACAAAGATGCAACTTTAGCCAAATCTTATGCATGGAGCATGGATGTAAAGCAGAGATATGCATGACATGTCAAGATATATACATACACACAGTTAGGGAAAGCGATAAAAGAATGGGATAGAAAGAAGCGGGGTGGGGGAATTATTATAACACGTTGAATATTACAAATCCAAATGAGGGAGAGATAAAATAAAATAAAATCCTCACAAACACTCAAAATAAAATAAAATAAAATAAAATCTTCCATCCAGCAGAATTGCACACCTCAGCCCATGTACTCAATTCATCTTCAATGGAGGCCCTGCCACTTCAACATAAACATTCATAACAATCCTATGTGAACCCAACAGAAACATTTTTTTTTTTATTAAAAACAAACATTTTTATTACCCACAACCCACATCCAAGAACACCCACTTATCTTTCTACTTTACTTTTTCTTCTCTCTGCTCTAAAATATTTCACTCATCCCCCATGAACCACACTTCCCTCACCACATTTTCTCTCTCTAGACACCCCTTTTTTTTTTGTTTTACACCCATGAACCATCCTCACAAACGAAACACCCACTTACCACCTTTTCTCTCTCTAAGCCGAGAGAGAGAGAGAGCCGTGGGTGTGTGGGTGTGTGTTATGCATGGGTGTGTGCATGGGTTTCTAGAGAGAGAGAGAGTGCCGTGTGTGTCTTGTGATGTGGGTTTGGTGTGTCAGCGGGGAGAGAGAGAGAGAGAGGTGCCGAGGTGGGTTAGGTGAGTCATCGGGGAGAGAGAGAGGGAGGTGCCGAGGTGGGTTAGGTGGCTGGGTTGGTGATGGACCGAGAAGGGGGTGAAGTTGGTGGGTGGGTGTGTATGCTGTGTGTGTGTGCATGTGTCATGCATGGGTGGTATCTTAGAGAGAAGAGGGAAGGAGAGAGCCATGAGAGAGAGAGTTCGAGTGAGTGTGTGCATGGGTGCGTGTTGCCGAGAGAGGGGGGAGCCGAGGTGGATGGCTGGGTTGGTGATGGGCCGAGAGGGAGGGTGAAGTTGGTGGGTGTGTGTGTGTATGCATGTGGGGGTGTGTTGGGTGTGTGGTGCCGTGCATGGACTGCTATGGCAGTGTATGTTGAGTGTGTGTGTATCTAGCACAGAGAGAGAGAGGTGCATTGGTGGTGTGGGAGAGCCGAGAGGTAGTGAGTGCTGTATGTGTGTATGTGTTTTGTCATGCATGGGTGTCATGCATGGGTGGGTTAGTGATGCTGGGTGTGTGTTGGTGATGCTGTGTGGATCAAACTCTGTGTATGAGTCTGTCCGTCCCTTCTGGTGTGCCCGTGTATCAAGCTTTTAGTGTGTTCATGGCTGTGTGTTACCACCGTGGGTGAGTGTTTCACCACCCTTCTCCTCTCTCCCATGTGTCTGTGTGTTGGTTGTCAATCGGTGATCATCCCTGTGAGAGAGAGAAGAGAGAGAGAGGTTGGTCATCCTCCCAGAGAGAGAGCATGTGGGTCTCTTTTTTCATCTGTCATGTGCCCCCCCCCCCCCCCGAAGTTGTGTGTTTCAATGGTGTGATATATGAGAGTTTAGTGTGTGATGTGCTGGCATGGTATCAATCTGTGAGTGGGTGATAATTGATGACATCTCTTTTTTCTTTATTCCTCCACCCGTGTTTGTGCGTCTTTGAGGCTGTAAAGCACCCCTCTCTTTTCTCCCCACTCAAAACCGAGAGAGCATCCACCTAACCCCCCATTTTCTTCTCTTTTTTTATTTTTTTATTATATATATATATATATATATATTTTTGTTTTAATTTTCTTTTGTTTATTTTTTTTTCTTTTGTTTTAAAAATAGTTATCAATTATAAAACACACTTAAAAGATATGCACACACCTAATTTAATACACACACATAAAATTATACAACACTACAAATTACCAAAATATTAGTGATGGCCAAAATGGGTGAGGTTTGAAATTTAAAACTTCAATTTGATTTTTTCTGGTGAGAAATTCATAAAATGGCATATTTCAATTTTCATCAGCGGGTGGTCAAAACAAAGTGCCCAAGTCTTAGGGCCGGTCAAAATGGGGTGTCTACACCAGGCAGCAGCTTAGACCTAGTCACACGCCTGCTCACCTATATACATAATATATAGTGAGCGGAAGCTAAGTGAATAATAACAGAGTAAAGGTTTACTGAATGATGTCCATACAGAAACAGAGTCTTGTACATAATCAGATGCCAAAGCAGAAACACATTCTTATACATAATCATATTCGTCTTCACAGTTCATACATTTCACGTGATAGTACGTGGTACATCCATTAGCGTTAACAAATTCGATGACCCATGAAAGGACGGCCGTGAAGGCATTCCAATGACTCATGTGCACAGAGACGTTTCCGATACCATAAAGGCATTCCGATGACCTATAAAGGACGACTATAAAGGCATTCTGATAACCTATAAAGGGACGCATATTATATAATGCTAAGGATACCACGAATACATTTCAGAAACTTGGACAATCATTCATTCATACAAAACTTAGCATTTCAGAAAACTAATCATTTCATATCATTAGAAAATAATTAAAGTTAAACATAACTTTATAGAGTTATTACTCACAAATAGCTCTAATAGCAAAATAGAGAAAGCGGGTGATTCAGATAATCTATGGCGCGTGACCTACACAAACACATACCAGATACACATTGAAACACACGTTTGGCATATGCTTAACTCATTACGTTTTATTCTTAATGTGATTCTAAGTCTTATCTTCATTATTATGTCTTAATCTTGGCTTAGGAATACTTAGGATATAATGAGGATGCAAAAATGCACTTGAGAACACTTAGTCAAATAGGCTGGAAATAGGAGTCTCGCTCAAGCGCAACTTTCTTTGCTCAAGCAGATGTCTAAACATGTGTGGTCGCTCAAGCACAACTTCCTTTGCTCGAGCAGTCTGTAAACTTTACAAAAGTACTGGTTGCTTTATTTTTCCGCTCTACGCACGCTTGACGGTCGCTAGAGCATGAAACTAAGGTCTTCGCTCAAGCGCAACTATTGTCGCTCGAGCGGTCTGCAAAAATGGTAAACTTCTGGGAGCATGTATTTTACGCTCGAGCCAACTTTTGGTCGCTCAAGCGGGAGTGCCAAAGAAAGAGTGGTCGTTCGAGTGCAGGTTATGTCGCTCGAGTGGAGAGCAGAATTCTGGAATTTCCAGATTGCACTCTCAGGTTCAAAATTCGAATTCAAAGCAATAAAATGCATCCTTTGGGCCCCAAAACTCAAGAAAACATGTCTACACTTGTAAAACATAGAGAATCAAAGATCATTTCATGAAATCAAGGCCCATAAGCATGTCAATTGTACAAACTCAAGCTTGAAATGTGAAAATATAACATGAACATAACATGCATGAAATGATTTGAGCTCTAAGTTTCCAAATCATGATGAGATGGTTTGGTCAAAAACATGTCGAATTCCTTGAAAAAACCAAAATATGGACATGCATGTGGAAATTCTTGAGAACCAACTTACAAATCTTAATGAATTATGCATGCATGTATAGAATTCATCTATTCAAGCTCAATTTTTTTCTTAATATGGAATTTCTTTTGAACTCATGAGTAGCTAACTTAATTACATCATCAAAAGCTTGAATTCTCACCTAAACTTCCCAATTGCTTCAAGTAGTCAAATTCTTGAGTGGTCAAGCTAATTCTCCTGAATTCCCTTCAATTCTCTAGCAAGTCACTTTGGTTGAACTCAATTCTTCCTTCCCCTCCCTCTCTCTCATGTTTAGTCTTCAAAGATGAGGGATTGAGAGTGTAAAGTGTATAAAAGGTGTTGGGAGTGGCCTTATATAGGCTCATTAATGAGTCTTAATTAAACTTGGCTTAAGCTAATTAAATGGATATTATTTATTCTAATTATTTCGTTCTGAATTGAATTTCAATTAAATCTACCATAAAATTCTAAAAATTCCACATAACACATATACCAAGTCAATTTTGTGATCGGATGCCGATGAGACCTTCAATTTGCAAAATATAACAAAATCTCAAACAGATATTCCTACGATAAAGAAATAGAAACATAAATAATGCAACGAACGTGTAATTAATTTAAAATTTCATCTTAATTACTCATTAGGCATAATTAATCGTGGTTTATCGGCTAATCATAGGTCGGAGTTGTTACACTTATAATCAAAGTCACTACCAGAGTCATCCAACTTCCAAAAGCATTTTTACCTCAAATACAAGAATTCAACAACAAAAACACTAAAATCAAACTCCATTCACTCACAAATTTCCACATGATCAAATTCAAAAAATAGAGAGAGAGAGAGAAAGAGAAACTAGATTTGGATTTGAAATGGTGGAATTCATGGAGGTCTCTACCATGCTCGACCGTATCTCGTTTTCCCTGGAGTAAATGTACAACAGCAAAGATCTAAAGGGACGACGACAACAAAGAGACTTTGCGGAACTAAACAAGAGAGAAAGAGAGAGAGAGAGAGTTGAAGAACGGCAAGGACGCGACGAGAGCGAGAAGTCTCTCTAACGCAGATAAAGGACGCAGTTGTGAAGGTTGAAACGGGAGTCGACGATCGGTGAAGACAAGTGAAAAGAAGATGAAGAGAGAGACAGAGAGAGACAGAGAGCAGCAGCAGCAATGGAGGTGGTGGCGGCGGTAGTGGTGCCGCTGTAGTTACAGTGGCGGTGGCGAAGGAAGAGGCGATGACATCGGCATAAGAGACAGAGGGAAGAGAGAGAGTGAGTGAGTGAAAATTAGGGTTTGGGAACCATGTATGTATCATGTATAAGGAAGGATATTTTGGACATTTTGCTTGAGTTTGTCCTTTTAGACAAACTATTTGAGCGCCTAGACTTCTAGCCAAACAAAATTCAAATTTAGATTTATCAACCGAGTGCCCTACTTTTATATTGATTAAAAAAAAATTAACAAATAAATGTTATATAATGAAGGAAAAATTATATTTAAAAAAAAAACTTTGTATTTTGAATCCTGTAACAAAATAAATTTGAAATTTTATGAATTTAAATTTTAATCTTTTAATTTGTTTTTAATCTGAACTATTTGCCTTTTCCATTAAGTAAAACTATCAAAAAAGTATATTTTAGTCAATAAACTTAATAGAAACGAGTATTTTAGATTTTTCGTATATAAGTTTAATAATTAAAATACATTTTTCAGACAGTTTTATTTAGAGATTTTTTTTTTTAAGGTCCCTAATATTATGATTTTAGAGGATAAAAGACACCCAAAAAAATATACATACCATACACCTTATTATACATACCATAACACCTTAATGGGGGTCGCTGGAGGCGGTGGGGAGGTGTTGCGTAGGTTATGGGCAGTATCGCCGGTGCCAGTACCGGCATCGGCTCGGGTTTGCAGCCACAATGCACTGGAAGGTTTGAATAGATGTGTTTTTGTCCTCTTTAATAATTTTTTAAAGAGTAAAATGATAATTATAAAAATAGTGTGAACTAAAATAATATGTGGTGCCTAAATAGAAACTCCCCATAACTTGATACCATTAGCCTAAATTAAAATTCAAAACTACTAATGGATCTTTTAACTAAAACCAACAAAAAAAAGTAAATAAAAATAATGACAAAGCTATGTTGGTTTAGACTTTATTTGTGATAAAAAAATTTAGTCTGATTTTTTAGTTATTTTAGTCTGACTATAAAAGTTAGGTTTGCGATGAATTTTGACTTTTTTTGTAATTGATTTGATAGTTGTGAGAGAAAAAGTAAAATAATTATAATTTGAATGTGACAAAAGTCTTATTAAGTTTGGCATAACCTAAATAATATAAAAAGTCAAAAAGTCACTATCATATTTAAGTCACATCATCTTATTTAAATCACATCACCTCTCTAACACATCACATCAAACTCAACCCAAACCCAACCCATATAAGCCAATAAGTCAAAAAGTGCACTTTTTTAAGACATCCCAAACCAACCCTAAATTAATCTATTTTGTTTTTATTAGCTAATATAGTCAATTTAACCTATGCCAAACGAAGACTTAGGGTTGTTTTGGAAAAGTGACTTATAAGTTGAATTTTTGGTTTATTAGGAAAAAACGTGTAAAAAAATAGAAAGGTGGTGTGATCTAAATAAATCAATAAGCTAACTTACAAGCTTATTTCCAAAATGGCCCTTAAGCGTAGGACTAAGTAAGGAATTTGAAAAGTCCGCAATTCAAACTAATCCATTTCAATCCGGTAGGTTTGGAATGGTTTTTTTTAATTCGTGATTCGTTTCTGGTTTGAAAGATTGAAGACTCGATTTTTGTGGATCAGTTCCTGATTTGAGTTCAGGATTCCGGATTATAACCGAATTGGACTGTATGTAACTTAAACCATATACATACCATACATCTTATTATTGTTCTTGTTGCTATTCTTGTTGCTTTTTTTTTTTTTTTAATTATTTAGCATAATTTTAGTTTTGTAATTGTTGTCACGACAAAATATTTATTTGATAAGAGTATTATTCTTGTTACATGTTTAAAATATATTTATTTATTAAATATTATCTTTGTTTAAGTTATGTTTCGAAAAATTATGAGTAGATTAATGTTGAACAATTTATGTTAAGTTGAATTTTTTTAAAAATATAATATAATTTTCTTGTAAACAGATTATATGAAATCGTGATTTTAAACCAAGTCGAACCATGTTTAAATTGTGTCATTTAGATTGATTCCATAATTTAAATAGATTAGTTTGGTTATAATTTTTATAAAATCGTAAATAACAAATTCATCTTAATTTTATTTCAAATCAAATCAATTCAAACCATGCTCATCTCTACTTAGGCCACTTCTGATAAAAAAGATTAAAAATAATTTTTTAAATTTTTTGATTTTTTAAAATTATATTATCTCTTTACTATTTTATAAAATTTTAAAAAATAAATTAAAAAAATTAATTTTTAACCTATTTCTTAAAACAAGCCTTGGATGGGTAGCACCCCGCCCTGCCGCCACGTATGATCCAACGAATCAGTACGACTTGTCGGTCGTTGACTTGACTTCCGTACGTGTTGCTCGGAAAATTATTCCATGGTATTGCTTAAAAGAAGCCTCAGGTGGATGAATCAGGATTGCTTGCTTGCATTTTTTACTTACAGGGCTGTTAGACCCACTTTTAGGCTCAATTTTGATAATTCGAATTGTTCATATTTTAAGATTTGTTTAATATATCATACCTATAAAAAATCAAATTGATCGGATATCAGAAAATATATATTCAAAAAATTCGAACTAAAAATTATTTTTTTAAAGAATTTAATAAACAGTTTTCCAAACACATACTTTCTGATATCCGAACAATTTATTTTTTACAAATATGATATACTGAATAAATCTTAAAATTTCAACGATTTAAATTATCAAAATAAAACTTAAAAGTGGACTCAATAATCCTGTAAATAAAAAATACAAAGAAAAAATACAAAGAAGGAATCTTGATTCCATATGGATAGCACCCCGCCCCGCCCCCACGTATAATCCAACGAATCAGTACGCCTTGTCGGTTGTTGACTTGACTTACGTACTTGTTTGTCGCAAAAATTTTCCATGGTTTTGCAGGAAATTCACGCGGTGTACAAATTTAAATTTTATAGTTAAAAGATTACGATTTAATACTTTTATGAATAAATTATTGAAAAGTTTAATTTAAAAATGAATAAGACATTAGATTTAAGGGGTACTTACCAATTAGTCCTATTCACTAGACTTATTTACCTACAGGTCCTAACTAATAAATTTAACACTATAAAAATAAGAGAGTGATAAATTTATCACTAAAAAATTATTCATAAAAAAGAGACTGATAAATTTATCACTATAAAATTATTCATAAAAAAAAAAAGACTGATAAATTTGTCTTTATCACTTAATAAATTATATCAAATAGGACTTAATGGGTAATAAGTCTCAAAGTATGACCTATTAGGTAATAAGTCTCCCAAGTAGGACCTATTGGTAGTTTACCCTAGATTTAATAAATATTTTTTATTAGTAAGAGATTTAAGGCTTGTTTGGTTTGAGTTTCAGAGATGAATTTTAGAAAAAAAATTCTCAAAAATTATTTGGTTTGAATTTTTTTCAAAAATTTTCCAAAATCACTTTCTCTCTCCTACACATCAATCAATCACTTTTTCTCTCTCCTCTCTCCTTCTCAATCATTTTTTCTCTCTCACACATCTACTCAATTCTTCTAAAATATCAAATCATCTCAAACTCCCACAAAAAATTTCTCTCTCAAAATATACAACCAAACAAACCAAAAAAATTTCTAAAACAACTCTCCCAAATTTTTTTCAAAAACAACTCTCCCAAAAACAAACCAAACAAGCCCTTATTTTTTGTAAAATAATTTGGTAAAAAATTCTTTTATTTGTTTTGAAAGACATTTTACTTTTTATTTTATCTCTTAATTTATTTGTTGAATTATTTTTATCTATTTGGCTTTTTTGACTATCTATTCAAAAACACTAAAATCAAACTCCATTCACTCATAAATTCTCACATGATCAAATTCAAAAAACAGAGAGAACGAACGAACGAGAGAGAGAGAGAGAGAGAGAGAGAGAGAGAGTAACTAGATCTGGATTTAAAATTGTGGAGTTCATGGAGGTCTCCTTCTTGCTCGACCGCATCTTGTTTTTCCTGGAGTAAATCTACAGTGGCGAAGATCTAAAGAGGGATGGCGACGACAAGGAGATTTCACTGAACTAAAGAAGAGAGAGAGTTAGAAGACGGCGATGAGACGATGACAAGATAGCGAAGAGGCGAGACGAGGAGACGACGACGGCGAGAAGTCTCGCCAGCGCGGATGAGGAACGTGATTATAGAAGTTAAAACGTGGGTCGATGGCCGGTGAAGATCGGTGAAGAGAAGATAAAAAAAGAGAGAGATGGAGAGAGAGAGATATGGTGGCAACATGGGTGATGGCGGCAGTAGTGGTGTCACGGTGGCGGTGGCAGTGGCGGTGGAGGAGGTGATGACATCGGCATAAGAGGCGGAGGAGAGAGAGAGAGAGATGATGATGATGAGGAGGAAGAGGAGGAGGTGACGACATCGGCATGAGAGGCAGAGGAGAGATCGAGAGAGAGAGAGAAAGAGAGAGAGTGGAAATTAGGGTTTCGGAACCATGCATGTATCATATATAAGGAAGGATATTTTGGACATTTTGTTTGAGTTTGTCCTTTTAGACCAAGTATTTGAGTGCCTAGACTTTTGGTCAAACAAAATTCAAATTTGAATTTATCAATCGAGTGCCCTACTTTTATATCGATTTAAAAAAATTAAAATAATAAATGTTATATAATAAAGGAAATATTATATATAAAAACAAAAACTCTGTATTTTGAATCCTATAACAAAGTAAATTTTAAATTTTATAAATTTAAATTTTAATCTTTTAATTTATTTTCAATATGAACTATTTGCCTTTTTCGTTAAGTAAAACTATCAAAAAAGTATATTTTAGTCATTAAACTTAATAAAAACGAGTATTTTAGATTTTTTTTTTTGTATATAAGTTTAATAATGAAAATACATTTTTCAGATAGTTTTATTTAGAGAAATTTTTTTTAAGGTCCCTAATATTAGGATTTTAGAGGATAGAAGACATCTAAAAAAATTGTAGTAACTTAGGTCCCTAAAAAACAAAAAGGCGCATATTGTTTCCAGTTTTTGGACCAAAATACCCACACGTTCATCTTCCATCTCCACAATCAACAAAGAAAAACAATTTTCATTTTCTCTAGCGACTAATCTTTTGCATGATCAAGTTTATGTTCTCCATAATCGAGTTCATCATCTGCATGATTGATAGAGAAAATCTCTATCATTCTCCATAATTGACAGCGAAAATCTTTGCCATTCCTCATCTAGCTTCGTAATTTCTCTGACGCATTTTCATCATTGATCTCAATTCATCTTCATCTTCTTCTCAGTTCAGAGTTAGGGTTTCATCCTTACCACCTCACTCTAGCAAGTTTTTCAATTTCTTAACTAGTTTTTCTTTAGATTTATAGTTGATTGCGTTTTACATTCAGCCTTAGTGGAATTAGGGTTTCGATTTCATAATAATGGTTATTCATTACAATGTGATAATTGCGATTAATTATCTCAAAACTTGGGCCAAATTTCTATGTGATAGCTAGAGAAATTTGTAAAAATGAAATTTCTCTATTATTTTAGTGAAAATTTGTGAAAGCATCAAAATCTTATTTTAGTTGATTTTCCCTAGCTAAAACCCTAGGCCAAATTTCTGTCTTTATGGACAAATTTGTGAAAGTATCACCTCTTGATCAGTTGATTTTGTTTGTCTAAAAACCTTAGTCAAATTTCTATGTGATTGCCAAAGAAATTTGTGAAGCCATTTTAGAGAAATTTTTGAAAACATCAAAATCTTATTAGTTGATCTTCTCTGTCTAAAAGTCTGGACCAAATTTTAATGTATTTATAGAGAAATTTGTAAAAGCATCAACCTCTAATCAGTTGATTTTCTCAAGCTAAAAGCCTTAATTAATTATATTATTATTATTATTTTTATTTTTTTTTTTTTTTTTGTGTAATGGCTAGAGAAATATGTGTATGTGTGATTTTTCTAGCAATGTTGAGTTTCTCTGGCCATCACACACTTATGTAGTACTCTATTGTGCATTTGAATTTCATTGGTCACATTACACTTGCCCTTTGAGATATGAAATTTCTTTGGTCGTCACACATTTACTTAGTACATTCTTGTGCATTTGAATTTATCTGAGTGTGTGTTTGTGCATGTATTTCACTGTCCACTCTTCTCCTTGAGATATGAAATTTCTCTGACCATCACACATTTGTTTAGTACTCTCTTGTGCATGTGTGTCTATGTGTGTTATTTCTATGGCCATGTTGATTTTCTATATGTCATGTTTATTTTCTTTGTGTTTGTTCATGTGTATGTGTGTGTATATTTCTTTGCCCAGTACACTTTCTAACCTCTTGTGCATTTTATTTTCACTAGCCACATTACATTCCACTTGATAGATAGAATTTCTCTAGCATGTTCATTTTCTCTGGCCATCACACACTTGGTTAGTGCTCTCTTGTGCATGTTTGTCTGTGTATGTAATTTCTCTAGCCATGTTGATTTTCTCTGTGTTTGTTCATGTGTGTGTGTAATTTCTTTGACAGCATCTACTTTTTACCCTCTTGTATATTTGAATTTCTTTGGTTTCTTGATTGATAGTTATATGTTTTCATTGTCTAGAAAATGGGAAAAAGAAAGAGGACATCTCAATCTAGCAGTTTTGAGCTTAAATCAAAAGACAACACACCAGAAAAAGGGAGTTATAAGCTTAGATCGATGTTGAAAGGCAACATAACCACCCGTCAAGCTATCAATGAAATAAGTTAGATTCACGCGAGCAGAGCTCATAAAAAGATTTGCAACAAAAGTGGGCAGATCATGGACAGAACCAGTTGAAAATACTAGAAGAAGACGTAAAAGTAGTCAAAGAACTAGAAGTAGTCAAAGAAAACCCAAAAGAAGACAAATGAACTGTATCATAGGGAGAAAAAAAAAATTGCAAATTTTTGTAATCATATAATTATTAGTTTGAAATCTTGTACATTGTATTAGTAAATGACCCGTGTAATTTGCAATTGTTATTATATTTTCTTTGATATGTTGAAGGAAAACTCATGTAAAATATGAATCAACTTTCAAAATTTCACTGGTATGATCAATGTACACAAATAAAATCTATTCATAGAGAAATTGCTCTATGACATGGTTTAAACCTTTTTCATGGTATTGAATGCTTTGCAAAAACAATGTCTTATAGAGTTGATTCTACCTAAGTTTGAGCAAATTAAATGTGATAGATAAAAGTTACCAAAATCACAAAAATTTCTCTGTGATTGTACCCAAGTTACCAAAATTTCTCTGGTATGAAATTACCAGAATTCCAGTAAGAAATTTCTCTGGTATGAAGTTACTAGAATTTCACAAAGAGAAATTTCTCTTGTATGAAAAATTTTACAAAGAAATTCTTCTTTTAAGAACAATTAACAAGTACACAAGGTATATAAAGAAATTCTATTCACAGAGAAATTCTTACCAACATAAAAAAATGTAACAAAAATTCTTCTAATATCCTCAACTTATTACAATCATATCACATCCAAAATATAATTTTTAAAAAAAAAGTATTATTCAATCAATATAACGTATCAATACAATGGAAAATGTAATGCAAACATTTAAAATGGATGGATATCTTCAACTATTAACTAAAAATTCCTTGTATGTTTTCTTATTATGGTGACCAATACTTTCACATAGACTACATTTCATTGCCCTTTTGAACTCTCCACTAGAAGGAATTATGTTCGTCTTCAGCCTACCAACTAGCCTCTTACTCAATAGTGATAAAATTATAGCATTATCAATGCTAAAATCAAGTTTTCTAACAGTTGAAACTGGGCCAATTGAAAACAAGTATGCTTGATGATACATATCAACATTAATGACAATAGTATCATTCTTATATTTGCACAACAACACTACACTATCCATCTAAAATAATAAAATCAGCTTTTTAAATTTAGAGAAATTTGGAAAATTACATAAAAACACATAAAAAGCACAACAAATAAAAATAACATAAACATAAAAACTTACACAATATCCCATGATAGAAAAAATCAACATGTCAGAGAAAATTACACACATTGATTTCATGTTGATTTGTTTGCCCGTTAAGTTAGGTGAAATGATTGGTATGGTAGAATTGAGTGATATGATTACTAGTGTAGAAATACTATTATTCTACACATATTATTCCAGATTTTTCTAAGTGTTGTGTTTTGAATAGTAGAGATTGAATTGGTGTAGTGTAAGATCTATTTATAAATGAATCTGAGTCATAAATTGATGTTTCCAGTAAAATTTAGGATACAAATTTGGATTTATAGTATTGTTGTTACTAATGTGATGGTATTAAGTTGTGAATATAAGATAAATTATGTTTATTTGTGCACTAATATAGTTATATTAGTTAGTTGGGATTAAGTTTATAAAATTATATAAAAACTCTCATTACATAAAGGAAAATGCTAACCAACTGAAAAACATGTAAACATTATATTGAAATATGTAAAAGCTGAATAAATTTATATACAAATGTATAAAAATAAATGAAATGTGTATTGAAATTCTAATTTTTTATTTTTATTTGATTCTTAACCAATGCCCTTAGGGTGGTGATTAGCAACACCCTCAAGACTCTTGTATGAAAAGTAATTTTATTGTTTTATAAAGTGAAGGACAAAATATTAGTTCCATCCAAAATATCATGGAATTGGATTGATAATCTAAGGTAGAGTTTGGTTTATTTTTTAAAACTTAATTCTGGTTTTAAATCATGATTTGGATGAAATATGTTAACCAAACATATTTTTAAAATAAAACTCAAAATTACTTTCAAAACTTCTCTCTTCTCTTTTTTATTATTATTATTAATAATCAATTAATTAAACACTTTTCTCTCTCATCTCTCCTGTCTTTTCTCACATTCTCTCACATTCTATGGATCAATCAATCAAAAAAAAAAAAAAAATTACAAATCATCCCAAAACTATTTTCAAAACTTATAACCAAACGAACTTTCTCTTTTCAAATCATGATTCAAAAACTCAAAAATCAAAATACAACTTTACACTTGAATCATAATTTTAAAACTGTTGGACAATTTTCACTGTATTTAAATTAATTAATTCTGTTTGGATACTAAACGACAAACAGAATATAAAAGAAATATAGGAAAGGAGAATGAATGTTTGATTACAAAAAACAAACTAGAAAAAGAATTAAATAAATAAATACAGATTTTATTTTATTACAAAAATAAAATTAAAATCTGATTTAAATAAATAATAAAAACAGAAAATAAATAAATAACTTACTTGATTAATATCTTGAATATTATTCTGATCAAGTCTAGCGTTTGACACTGTGTTCTTAAGACAGATTCGTTCTCTCCACGGTGCTTTCAAAATATGGACGTCTATCTCCCAAGATGAAATGATCAACAACAAATATATGCAGCACTACAATATATTTGTACAACGAACACACTAAGTGTTTTATACTCTCTCTCACAAGAAAATAATGCAGCAAAATGAAGAGTATGAATGCAAAATTTTATGGACGAAAATTAGTGAATAAATCCAAATGAGGGGCTAGTCTATATATAGGCAAAATTGTGGCTGTTAGTTTTGAATTAAACAGGTGCAAACCTGTTCAATTTAAATTAAACAGATAGGCACTGTTTGGACAGGTTCAAAGCTGTTCGGTTTTGAATTTGCACAGTAACCGAATCTGTTGCTCAAAATTAAACTTGTTTCGGACAAATAAAATCTGTGCAGAAATACTGGACAGATTTGAATTTAATCTGTACAAAATTTGAAGAGGTGCATAATAATTTGAATTCAAACAGATTTTATTTACCAAAAATAAAATTAAATTCAAATGTTTTTTGCCCAAAAAGATTAGTATTGGGCCGGACAAGCCCAACCCAACCATACACCACGCACACGCGCCCAAGCCCAGCCTAGCCCGCCCGCCCGACCAACGGCGGTGGCGGCGCGTGTGTTGATTTTTGGGTCGAATGGGTCTAGCCCATAACCTCTCCCTTCTATAAACTTGGGGTGCCCCTTGGGGCCCTCCCCAAGTTATAATTCCAAGCTATATAAACCCATTCAAAACTTCCCACCAAATCAATATGGGACAAGCCATTTACACAATCCTTAAGGAATTTGCACCAAAACTCCATTTCCATGGAGCACACTTTGGCTTCAATTTCCTATTCACTCAATAATGGTTTTAAGCAACCAAATATACCACGTGAATCACAACGCGGCATAGAACGCGTTACCACTTAGACCCGCGAAAATCGACGGTCGGGTCCCACCTAAAAATTAGACCAAAATTAGAAAAAAATTTTGGTTTACCCATAATTTTTCCAACCATTTCCATCAATCCCTCACATGAATGGAATTTGATGACAACGGAAATGCAACAATATGCAGACTTTATCAAAAGAATATAAGTCAAAAATATCTTGCATCAGGATAGGTAGCTTTCGACCTTGAACCTTCCTTAGTGATAACCTATCGGACTTACTAGCTAACCAATGAACGCGATGTCTTGAATTGTTCAGCCTTTTGTGTAAGTCAAGACAATAGATTTCACACAAAATATCTTCTAACACATCGTGGTTCTCACTGTTGTGTTCATTTTGGCCTTGAACGCTTCTGGTTTTCATGAGTGTTTTTAGAGAATTTAGCTTCTTCATTCTCATAGAATCGGCCCCAGTTCGACACTCATATAGGTGATTCTTATTGTGAGTATCTCCTTATACTCGTCTTGATTTTCATGCCAAAATCAAGATATAAGTAATCATTAAAAGCTAAGCTTATCTTTATACCCCTACAGACAACACATGTTGCAGATATCACTCTCACCATAGAAATGGGTAAGGAATTTTAATCCCTTAGTGATTTCTGGCGAGCCAAACTGTGGACGCGCCCTTGGGTTTCACTCTATAGTTCGGACTCCCTTTTGTTGTCACGGTTCTTAATCTTGAACCAAAGAGTCCAAATCCGGCAAATCGTTTTGGAAAACAGATTTTTGAAAAGAAGTGCCAAACATGGACTGCTTTGCCAGATACAGAGTCGCCACCTAAATATTTTTTAATGGGGAAATTTAGGAAACCCTGACTCGGTGCCAAAGGCCACGTGTCCGTCATCACCAAAGTTGCCTCGGCTCGGGAGCTTGGGTACGATTGGGGAATGTCAGCTATGAGCACCCCCTTTCGCCCGGTCCAAAGACCGGCTTCTACTAACCGTGATATCCGTTTTTGAAAACGTTATATGTTCTTATTCCAGTTATTAGCCTAGAGTTACTATGTTATGCGCACAGCAAACAAGTATAGACTAGATCGCCTAATTTGGAACAACATTGCATATCGTTCGTTTTAGAAAATGCTTTGGGATTTGCTACTCGCAAGTAGGCTAAAAAGACGGATTTCAATGAGTTTTTCCAACTCAGGCAATCCAACCTTCACCCACAGGCAGTCAAACAGTTTATCTCACATAAGCATCTAGCCACATGGTAAGCATGCTGTCATGATAGCATTCACACACATGCGATATGCTAAAGCAGGAAAATACTTACATCGTACTCCGTGCCAAAACAATAAACTAGTTAGCAAACATGCATGGTCCTAGTTCATGTCAAATTGACTAATGCAACACATGCAGGGTGCAATTAGGATAGGCTCGGCTAACCTAAAAATGTCCTGTGAAATGCAATCAATTGATGCACGTATTCAATTTGGAATTTGAAGTACAAATGTAGTTAGCATGATGCGTCGAGCCCGGTGCATGCAAGACAAGTGTATGGATGCATGCATGCATAGCATAAGGTATGCTAAAATAGACATGTCCTAATCTACCATCATAAACAGGTAAATAAAAGGGAAGAAAGAAGTGGGGATTGGAAGACACGCACACACACGCACACACACGCACCCACACTTATTACAGATTTGCCCTTGCCGGAGGGACCAAAAGAATAATACAAATTAATTAACTACGAGCTAATTAATTATTACAGATTATCTAATTAGTTCACAAACTAACTAAGCTAAGGAAAGTAGTAAAGTCCTCGGGAAGCGGGTCCGATGCAATGCATGTTCGGTCTTGCTCGGAATTGCGCTGCCATGCATAGACTGCCTCTGTTTTCCCAGCTCTGCTCCTCTGAGGACTGCCAAAGTCTCTGAATTGCTTCCCTGGACACTGGGGAATACCACCGGCTGAGTAGAATTACCACCGGCTGCTAGATATGGCAATCGGCACAAGATGCATCCATCGGCTACCAATGGATGGCCGGTCGGCACTATATTATGCCGGTCGGCCAAAACTGCCTGCAGAACCTGCAACTTACAGCAGCAGAGGACAGAACTTGCATGGCAATGTAATTCAAGCAATATATGCACCAAACAAGCCCCTTATCATGTTAAGGACTCAAAGGAGGATGTACCTCGATTCTCAGACCACCAATCACGCATTTCCATGCGTGATGGCCCAAAGAATCAAGTGTGCAACTTCGATTTCAAATGTAATGCAATGCACACAAACAATCAAAGGCCCAATCCCTATCACTAAATCAAGGGACAAGACATGCATGCAAGATGCAATGCAACCTAGGCATACAAACTAAGGATGCAACATGGCAATACAAGACACTTATGCAAGCATGCAAGCAAACATGCAAAGTAAGCATGCAAACCAAATAGAGGGTGGACTTAAACATGAATTAGGCAGCTCTAATTAGGCCCAAAACAATAGCCATAATGCTAAGGAAGTGAGGCCAAACACACATACATGCATGCACATGTTATGGTCCAACACTTAAGCATCAAAAGGGGCCACTCTCAAGCACACTTAAAAGAGGCATAACATGGATAATTAGCATGCAACACAAGCTCTAAAAATCATGTTAGAATATGGTGCCAAACCAACTCAAATAAAGCAAACATTAGCATGCAAATGGTCCAAGTATCAAGGCAAGCTAAAGGGGTATTGGACCACACTTAGCAAGACCAACATGGCATGCATTAAACAACTAAAAACAGATTTTTAGCATGTTAAAACAAGGCCATAAGTAGCTCAAATATGAAGGCATGCGCAAATACACTTTCAAGGAGCATACAACACAAGCTCATAAGGCATCAAAGAGGTATTTAAGGCAAGCATACAAGCATGTTAGAGGGACTGAAATAGCATGAAAAATGATCCCAACCCACTAAATCTATGCAAGAATGGCATGCTACACACTTACATACTTAAGGCCAACAAGCCAAAATACAAAGGGGCCACATAATGCATGTCAAGATCGACCCAAACAACTATGGATAGTCCTTGAACATGGCAAAATAAGCACAAAACCTTCACAAGACCAAACCTAAAGCATGCTTGAACAAGGGTTTACAACCTAAGGCATATTAAGGCATAAACATGACATTACAAGGTAGGTATGCTAAGCATGCATGGTGTACCAAAAACAACACACAATAATGTTATATCATGGAAATATAAGCATGAAATACAGCCATGGCATGATCACACAACACTTAAGCATGATGCTCCCTCAAGAGGCCAAAATTGGTCCTTTTCAAGGACAACAAGGAAAGGGGGTGGCCCTTTCCTTCTTGAGACTTCAAGGCACCATCCTCACCACTGAAATCCTCAAGATTTCAGTGGTGAGGAGACCCAAGCACCAAAGTCTCGGAGCTCACCAAAAATGGCACAAAAATGGGGCCTCTCAAGGCCTAGGGGTGGTTAAACACCTCCAAACCACAAAACACTCTAAACAAACAATTTAGAGGGCCCAAAAACAGAACTTTTTGTATTATACACTAAGCACAAAAACAGTTCTAAGATAGGCTAACAAGCTATGCAAAAATGAGGATAAAAGGGACTAGTGTCTCACCCTTGTAGACCTCTTCACAAAAGATGATCTTGTTGCCTCCTTGAGCTTCAATCCAGCCAAGAACAGCAAGAACAAGCCTCAGGTCCCTCAAGAATCAAGAGAAGGTGAAAGACTATGTGTTTGTGTGCAATAGTAAGGACAACTACACCTAGAACACGCACAAGAGAGATATAAAGATAGGTTATGTATGGAACTTAAACCCTAAAACCAGAGCTTCTCCCACACTTTTCTAACCAAAATTTTCTAACCCTAAAGCCAAGAGAAGAGCCCTCCTCTTATAGGCAAACAATCTTGTAAAGCTTGTTCAATAAGCTTACAAGAGGAGCATCCCTCCATACACGTGTATGGAGGGGAACAAAATGCCACACAGCTGTCTAAAATATCTGCAAAAGAAGATGAACAGTAGTCGGTGCTCAAAATTGCCATTTTGACAAAATTTATGGCTGGTCGGCCAAAAAGAGTGCCGGTCGGCCAAATATATGCCGATGGGCACAAACAGCAGCCGGTGGCCTCAAAGCCACGGCCGGTGATGTGTGGGGAGACCTCACAAGGCATTCCCTGCCCTTCCAAGAAAAACACAAGTATTTGGTGCAAAACCAGACACAAAACGGTCGATTCGGAGATCCTGAGGCAAGGCACGTAGCCGAGACCTCCGGGAACTCCAAACGAACACAAACATGGATAATCACCGGGGTGTTCAAACGGGATGATGTCCAAGTCTTGAGGATGGTAAAAATGGGTGTCTACACACATCATAACTTAGTTGTCCCTTTGAACTTAGTTCTTGGATCTCCAGTCATATAAGTAAGGTTTACCATTATGATGACTCTTATGTAATAGGCTTTAATCTCATCCCCTTCGATGAACTATACACTAGCTCTTTTGTCAAACCTTTTGTTAACGGATCTGCAATATTCTCTTTAGATTTTATATAATCTATTGAGATTATTCCATTTGACAACAACTACCTAACGGTCTTATGTCGACGACGAATATGTCGTGACTTATCGTTATACATATGATTCTGTGCCCTACCTATAGTAGATTGACTATCACAATGAATGCAAATAGCTGGCACAGGTTTTGGCCACATTGGAATGTCTTCTAGGAAGTGACGAAGCCATTCTGCTTCTTCTCATGCTTTGTCTAAAGTAATGAACTCCAATTCCATTGTGGATCGTACGATGCATGTTTGTTTTGTGGACTTCCAAAAAACAACAGCGCCTCCCAGAGTAAAGATATATCCACTAGTGGATTTTGAATCTTTAGTATCCGATATCCAATTGGCATCACAATAACCTTCAAGTATTGCTAGATATCGAGTAAAGTTCAAACCATGATCACGGGTAAATCTTAGATATCTAAGAACCCGAATGATCGCTTTCCAATGGTCTTCTCTGGGATTATTAGTGTTCCTACTCAATTTACTCATTGCATAAGCTATGTCAGGACGAGTACAATTCATTAGGTACATTAGGCTTCCAATGATTTGGGAGTATTTTAACTGAGACACTGCATCACCTTTATTTTTCGATAAATAAAGACTGATGTCTACAAGTGTTCTAGCTACATTCAAATCATCCTTGATAAATTTATCAAGAATTTTCTCAATATAATGTGATTGAGATAATGCATATCCGTCAGATGTTTTAGTAATTTTCATTCCTAATATAACATCTGCGACCCCCATATTTTTCATATCAAATCTTTTGTTAAGCATTTGCTTAGTTGATTTGATCATGTTTTGACTGCTCCCAATGATAAGCATGTCATCCACATAAAGACAAACTATGACATATCCTTGGTCAGTGTTTTTAACATAGACACATTTGTCACATTCGTTTATCTTAAACCCATTAGTAAGCATTGCATGATCAAATTTTTCATGCCATTGCTTAGGCGCCTGTTTTAATCCATAAAGAGATTTTACAAGCCGACAAACTTTCTTTTCTTGCCCCGGCATTACAAATCCTTCGGGTTGCTCCATATAGATCTCTTCATTTAGATCACCATTTAAGAAAGCTGTCTTAATATCCATTTGATGTATTTCTAAATTAAACAATGCTGCTATAGCAATAAGCATGCGAATGGATGTTATTCTTGTCACAGAGGAATATGTGTCAAAATATTCCAGACCTTCCTTTTGTCTGTAACCTTTAACTACAAGTCTTGCTTTATACTTGTCAATTAAACCATCTGCTTTCATTTTTCTCTTGAATATCCATTTATATCTAAGAGGTTTAGAACTTGGTGGAAGATCCACCAATTCCCAAGTATGATTTTGCATAATGGATTCAATTTCATTATTAACAGCCTCTTTCCACAAAGGTGCTTCAGGACCTGTCATTGCTGCCTTAAAACTTTGAGGTTCATTTTCTAACAGGTATGTCAGAAAATCTGGACCAAAGGACTTTGATGTTCTTGCTCTCTTACTTCATCTTAGTTCATCATCAGTTAAATCCTGTTAGTCGAGACCATTACTAGTCTCTTGGGTTTGATTGTCATTAGTCTCTTGACTTTGAGTACAATCATAAATTCTTTTCTGTGAACTTAATTCCTGTCCTTTCTTGTAAGGAAAGACATGTTCAAAAAACACGGCATTCCTTGACTCTATAATAGTGTTTACATTTATATCAGGTATTTCTGATTTATAAGTCAGAAACCGATATGCACTACTATATTGTGAGCATAACAATAAACACGCAATCTACTGTTTTTGGTCCAATCTTAGTCTTTTAGGAACAGGAACTTCAACTTTTGCCAAACACCCCCACATTAAGTATTTGTAGGAAGGCGGTCGACCTTTCCACAATTCATAAGGAGTGCTGTTGGTTTTCTTGTGGGTATTCTGTTAAGAACATAATTAGCAGACAATATTGCTTCCCCCCACAAGTTCTGTGATAAGCCTGAACTTAGTAACATGGCATTCATCATTTCTTTTAGGGTTCTATTCTTTCTTTCAGCAATTCCATTTTGCTGAGGAGAATAGGGTGCTGTAGTTTGGTGAATAATGCCATGTTGTGCACAAAATTCATTTAATGGTGCATCATATTCACCACCCCTATCACTTCTAACCATTTTAATGGTTTTACCAAGTTGATTTTCAACTTCTGTTTTGTAGAGTTTAAACATTTCTAAGGCTTCATCTTTACTTCTAAGTAAATAAACATAACAATATCTTGTGCAATCATCGATAAATGTTATGAAATACTTTTTTCCCCCTCTAGTTTGAACAAATTTAAGATCACATACATCTGTATGAATTAATTCTAGAGGTTCGGTTTTCCTTTCAACCGATTTAAATGGAGCCTTAGTTAGTTTCGCTTCTACACAAACTTCACATTTATGATTAGGATTAATTTCAAACTTTGGTATATAATCTAAACCAATTAATCTACGCAAAGCATCATAATTTACATGTCCTAATCTACCATGCCATAAATTCGACTCAAGAATATAAGCAATAGATGTGTTATTCTTATTACTAGCAACTTTTAGTACAACTGTCATTACATTTAGTTTGAAGAGACCATCACTCATGTATCCCTTACCAACATACATGTCACCCTTTGTTAATACAAATTTATCAGACTCAAAGGCAAGCCTAAAACCATTTTTACTTAACAAAGAACCAGAAACTAAATTCTTCCGGATGTCAAGTACATGCAATACGTTGTTGAGGGTCAGTTCTTTCCCTGATGTCATTTTCAAGATCACTTTTCCTTGTCCAGCCACAGTAGAAGTAGAAGAATTTCCCATGAAAAGTTGTTCACCATTTGCAGCCTCAATGTAGGTAGTGAACATCTTCTTGTCCTCACATATGTGACGAGTTGCTCCTGTGTCAACCCACCACTCTTTGGGATTTCCAACCAAGTTAGCCTCAAACACCACAGCAGAGAGGTTGATGTCATTTACTCTGTCAGAGATGTAATCTAGTTCAGTTACATTGGCCTGATTGGTAGTCTTCTTGCTTGTACTTCCATGATCCTTCTTAGGGCGACGGCAGTCAGAAGCTCGATGTCCAGTCTTGCCACAGTTATAGCATTTTCCTTTGAACTTCTTGTTGTTATCGCCTTGTTTAGGACCATCTCCAGTAAACTTCCTCTTTTTGTTATGTGGTTTATGAACTTGTTCAACCATATTAGCCTTGAACTCAATGAGATTTTTCTCATTCCTCTTTTCAACCTTACGGTTATTTTCCTCAATTCTCAGTCTTACAATAAGTTCATCCATGGTCATCTCTTTGCGTTTATGTTTTAAATAATTTTTGAAATCTTTCCAAGCCGATGGTAACTTTTCCACTAAAGCAGCGACTTGAAAAGACTCGCTCAGAGACATACCCTCAGAATGAATATCATGTAAAATTAATTGAAAACTTTGAATTTGAGAAATTACCGTTTGGGAGTCTACCATAACGAAGTCCAGAAATTTACCGACAACAAATTTTTTCGTGCCGGCATCCTCTGTCCTGTACTTCTTCTCCAAAGAATCCCACAATTTTTTTGCTGACTTCAAAGGACTGTAAACATTATACAGCATGTTGTCAAGGCCATTGAGGATGTAGTTTCTGCACAGGAAATCTGAATGTTTCCAAGCATCTACAGCGGCAACAACTTGCTGATCACTTTCACCCTCTTTAAGTGCTGGAGCCTCTTCATGGAGAAACCAGGCCAAATTAGAGTTGTAAGATAGAACAGCATCTTCTGCTGCCATCTCTTAAACTCAGTACCGTTAAATTTTTCCGATTTTCTCCATGATTTATTGGTACATGAACATGGTTCTGGATAGAGACCGGTGTTGGTGTAACAATCGGAGTACCACTTCAGTTGCAGTTTCAGTTGCAGTAGCCATAATCTCTAATTACAAAAATCAGAAAAAAATAAAACACAAAATTAATTTTCTAGTTACTAAAACCAGAAAATAAATTATTACACAAAATAATTTTATTTTCCTTGTTACTAAAACTAGAAAAATAAAATACCACAATAATTTTCTATAACACAAATTAATATTCTGCAATTGTTAATGACACCAGTATATTAGTACTAGTTGTCAAAGAAAAGAGACAGTATATTACTACTATCTATCAAATAGTATAAACCACTATTTGTTTTTCCAACCAGAATATGTCTTTATGAAATCACAGAAAATTAAATACAATGAAGATATCAAAAATGGTTCTGTCTTAAGATTGTTGAACAATCTTCACTGTATTTAAATTAATTAATTCTGTTTGGGTATTAAACGACAAACAAAATATAAAAGAAATATAGGAAAGGAGAATGAATGTTTGATTACAAAAATCAACTAGAAAAAGAATAAATAAATAAAAACAGATTTTATTTTATTACAAAAACAAAATTAAAATCTGATTTAAATAAATAATAAAAACAGAAAAATAAATAAATAACTTACTTGATTAATATTGAATATTATTCTGATCAAGTCTAGTGTTTGACATTGTATCCTTAAGACAGATTCGTCCTCTCCACGGTGCTTTCAGAATATGGACATCTATCTCTCAGGATGAAATGATCAACAACAAATATATGCAGTACAACAATATATTTGTACAACGAACACACTAAGTGTTTTATACTCTCTCTCTCACAAGAAAATAATGCAACAAAATGAAGAGTATGAATGCAGAATTTTATGGACGAAAATTAGTGAATAAATCCAAATGAGGGGCTAGTCTATTTATAGGCAAAATTGTGACTGTTAGTTTTGAATTAAACAGGTGCAAACCTGTTCAATTTAAATTAAACAGATAGGCACTGTTTGGACAAGTTCAAAACTGTTCGGTTTTGAATTTGCACAGTAACCGAATCTATTGCTCAGAATTAAACTTGTTTCGGACAGATAAAATCTGTACAGAAAAATTGGACAGATTTGAATTTAATCTGTACAAAATTTGAAGAGGTGCATAATAATTTGAATTCAAACAGATTTTATTTACCAAAAATAAAATTAAATTCAAATGTTTTTGGCCCAAAAAGATTAGTATTGGGTCGGACAAGTCCAACCCAACCACACACCCACACCCAAGCCCAGCCTGTCTGACCGACGGCGGCGCACGCGCGTGTGTTGATTTTTGGTCTAATGGGTCTAGCCCATAACCTCTCCCTTCTACAAATTTGGGGTGCCCCTTGGGCTCTCCCCAAGTTATAATTCCAAGCTATATAAACTCATTCAAAACTTCCCACCAAATCAATATGGGACAAGCCATTTACACAATCCTTAAGGAATTTACACCAAAACTCCATTTCCATGGAGCACACTTTGGTTTCAATTTCTCATTCAGTCGATAATGGTTTTGAGCAACCAAATATACCACGTGAATCACAATGCGGCATAGAACGCGTTACCACTTAGACCCGCGAAAATCGACGCTCGAGTCCCACCTAAAAATTAGACCAAAGTTAGGAAAAAACTTCTGATTTACCCAAAATTTTTCCAATCATTTCCAACAATAACTGAACCACACGGACTTCCATAGGATTATTAATCCCCTCGTAAAATGATATCTCCCATGATATTTTTTTTTTCAAACGTAAATTTTGTGAGACTCACAAATTATGAGTCCAATACCTCTCCACACATTTCAATTTGGATGGTTAAACGAATCAACATATTTGAATTCGACTTGTGTATGAATTATTAAAAATTTGTTAAAGACTCATTATGTAAACAAGTTAAGTTTGAACACATTTTAAAATTCGTTAAATTATGGCCTAGTTTGGCATCACCTACAAAAGTTGAAAAGTTAAAAAGTTACTAAGAAAACAAAAAAAATTCATATTGTTTACCTTATTTGGGCGGGAAGTCTGTGGGGTCAAAAAAAAAAAAATTGCAGCTCGGTGCTGCATTGCATTTCCCTCAAATGCAATAATGTGGCACAATGTAAGTCACAAATTCATATTAAATTTTTTTTTTTTGAAATGCACGGAAAGCCAGCTTAGTGCTGTTGCATGTGTCGAGAAGGGCAACTTGATAATTTTGATATTTGCTACAATATTTTATTATACATTTTTTCGTAAAAAGTTAAAAAGTTATCCCAAACATGCATATTTTTTTCTCTACTTTTTTAATTAAAAAGTAAAAAAATACACTTATGAGAGGGCAATTTTTATGAGAATTGGGCTGAGCTGGCTAGGTTGGGCTGAGCTATAGTAGTGGGCCAGTTTTGGGCCGAACTGCGAAGGGCTGAGTAAAAAGGCCGTCTAAACTTACTCCGGTCTAAAATAATCCTGGGAGTTAGACCGGTCAGGACTAGGATAGTTAGTCGGTCGCATGAAGCCATTTTCCTACTTCGGCTGAGAGAATTTATTGTGGTAGTTCGGTCGCGGTAATGAGAGCCGAGGTGTACTAAGTCTTTAAGAGGACTGGGTTCTGAAGGTAGTTCGGCTCGACTCTCTTATGGTTAGCTCGGTCTTAGCATGGGAAAACCGAGGTAAGAGGAAGGAAAGTAAGGGCCGAATTAACGGTTACTTCGGTCGTATTGAAGTTCGGCCATGGTGAAACCATCTCACTTGGTTTAAGCAGTGAGGGGGGTGTTGGAGGATAAGCATTATCTTCCAGGAGTATGAATCCAAGAAGGACTCTACATGGAGGAGTAAGAGTCCTACCAGGATTGTGCTACGCGAAACCTATATAAGCTCACCAATATCACCTTTGGAGAGGTAATGCAACTTTGCTCCCTGAATTCATAGAGCTTTTGTCTATTTGTCAAGCTTACTGACTTAGGCATCGGAGAGGTTTCCGGCACACACCCGCCGGCTAGCTCACGTGTATTTTCAGGTAGTTGAACGACGTCGTACGGAGGAGCGCAGACTTGGTCAACAGGATTATACGAGAAGGTGTATTTCTTTCCCGTACAATTGGCGCCGTCTGTGGGAACTCAGACAAGAACAACCTCTTGATCAAGCTTTTTTCTCCCAAAAAAATCAATGGCGAACAACGAAGAATTACCTCAGTCCGCCGTCGACGGACTAACTCCAGAAGGGGGTGCAAGGCGCGAAGGCCTACCCGTGGTCACTCCCATGGCGAACCTGGAACCACACAGACAAAATTCCAGGAGGGATGCAAGGGGACGAAGGCGGAATAACAGCCCTCATCCCTCTCGTTCGCAAAGCCCAGAAAGACAAAGACGCAGAATTGATCCTCAAACTTTGGAAGATCGCGTCAGGGAACAAGACGAGTTAATCCGTCGGATGGCAGCAGACATGGAATCTCTGAAACGTCAGGTGAAAGGAAAAGAAGTGGCGACAGGAGAGGGGCGCACAAACAAGACGCCCCCTCGCCACTCGGAAAGTCGTAGTAGGAATACTACACCCTCACAAGGGAGAACAAGAGCCTCAGGACAGGCGACACGCAATCCAGATCTTCCAGAACTCCACTCCAGGTCTGAGAGGACGAGGTCTGAGAGGTCAAACACTGAGGGAAGCACATACTGGCCCTCGCATATGCACCAAACAAGGTCTAGGCAGACAGAGTTGCCCAGATCGTCCGACCTACGAACCGTGCTAGAAGAGAAAGCACGATGGAAGGAGGACGCCAGGGCACGCGATCCATATAGAGTTTCTGCCTTACAGCGGTTGGCTCCTCGGACGCATGGAAGCGTCGAGGTTGAAATGCCAATACCGCGCCCGGCCTACGAACCAACGGACAAGGCGTTGGCGAGGCTGCAGACCTCACCATTCGTCCCAGCAATAGAGAACGCGCCCCTACCGTTAGGCTTCCTGCAGCCCAAATTCACAACATATGAAGGGAAGACGGACCCCTACTCACACTTAAGCCACTTTCGCCAGGTCATGGCTGTATACCGGCGGAATGAGGCCTTGATGTGCATCCTATTCCCTTCAAGCCTTGGTGACCTAGGCTTGACTTGGTTTGAGAAGCTTCCAGAGGGCAGCATAGCCTCCTGGGCGCAACTGGCGGAGGCGTTTGTAACGCGATTCAGAACAAACACGAAAACCCCAGTGGAGATCGACCAGTTACTCTCCATCGACATGGGTGATAAGGAGACCCTGAGGTCATATAACAGTCGCTACTGGGAGACATTCAACCAGATTGGGGACTGCCCAACCAATCTCGCCATTGCGCAATACAAAAGGGGCCTCCCAGTCGGGAACAGGCTGAGGGACTCTATCACCATGACACCGCCCCTCACCATGGAAGCCCTGATGGAGAGAGTGCATCAGCACATCAGGGTGGAAGAGGATGGCGCACGTGCCAAAGCAAAATCTGGCGCGACCGCAGTACCAGAAAAGAAGGCCTCAGCAAAGGTCAACGCAGTAGACCGTCCGAACAGAAACGGACGTGGCAAAAGAGACAACGGAGAAGACCAAGACAAAAGATGGTTGAGAGTCCGCACTGCCATAACCACGGTCTTCAAGAAACCGATCTACCGCATACTTAGTGAAATTCGAGACGAGCCTTTCGTCAAGTGGCCAGCTAAGTTAGGCGAAGCTCAGAAGGACTACGATGACAGATCGAGGTGCACCTTCCATAAAGAAAAGGGGCACCGCACTGAGAATTGCACACCATTGAGGCAGCATCTGGAAGAGTTGGTGGCAGCGGGTCACCTGGACAAATACATAGAAGGAGGGGCACAGCCAGCCCCCAGGACCAGAATATGCCCAATGGAATGGCCGAACGACGCCCCACCTCAAGGCGTCATCAACGTAATACATGGAGTCTTTGAACCTGAGCGTGTATGCGAGCTCAGAGGTTCAATCAAAAAGGCTGAGCACTTCAGAGAGTACTAAGTGTAATCCAACCAGTCGTCAAAAGGGGAAGATAGAGGCCACAAATGTCATGTCCTTCTCGGATAAAGACTTGGCAAGGATTTATTGCCCTCACAACGATGCCTTGGTCGTCACTCTTCGAGTCAAGGATTTTGACGTCAAGCGGATTCTGATTGACCAAGGTAGTTCGTGTGAAATCATGTATTATGAAACCTTCAAGCAACTAAAGTTGCAGGATAAAGACTTGGCGCCTGCCGTATCTCCCCTTATCGGATTCAACTCCATGCCAGAATGGCCCGTCGGCAAAATTATCCTCCCAGTCAGAGCAGGGAGTGTGACGAAACAAGTGGAGTTTTGGGTGATAAAGGTCCCCTCCACCTACAACGTTATCTTGGGCAGAACATGGCTGCATGCCATGCGCTCGGTGGCATCCTCCTACCACCAAGTGATGCGATTTCCCAACGACACCGGAATAATTGAAGAAGTATATGGGGACCAGATTATGTCCAAACAATGCTTCGTCACAACGAATGGCAGCCGCGCTGCCAAAGGATATGTTCATTCGGTTGAAGAACCTGAGAGTAATGAACTGTTCGCAGAGGTTGGCAAAGCGGCTGATCAGAAAGCGAGTGGAAGACTTGGTGGAGGTCAGAGTAGATGAAAAGAACCCGGATAAGTTCTTTTTGCTTGGTTCGTCGTTGTCCAGCACTGAGAGATTGGAGGTCTTGGAATTTTGACCTCCAACATCGAAGTGTTCGCCTGGACCCCATACGACATGCCAGGTATTGATCCCAACTTCATCAGTCACCAACTCAACGTCCACCCTTCTGCCAGACCAATCATTCAGCGCACCCGCAGATCGGCACTCCACCACGCCGAAATAGTGGCAGAAGAAGTAGGAAACCTGCTGGAGGCAGGGGCAATCAGAGAGGTACACTACCCAAGATGGATCTCTAACACCGTCGTAGTACCAGAAGAATGGCAAGTGGCGTGTTTGCGTCGACTACAAAACGGTCACAAAGCGTGCCCAAAAGATAGCTTCCCTCTACCAAGGATAGATCAATTGGTGACTTAACATAGGCACCAAGGTAGACTGGACGACTGGCAACACGACTTATGTTGCACTGATACTACAGAGCATACACGACACAAGCATGCACGAACCAGACAAGAGTCACATCCTTCACCACGCCAAGAGGACTATACTGCTACAAGGTCATGCCCTTTGGCCTTAAGAACGCAGGGGCGACATTCCAAGGATGGTCACCAAGATGTTCGACCATTGTTAGGCAGAACAATGGAGGCTTACATCGACGACATGGTGGTCAAAAGCAAGGATGAGAATGACCATCTCAAAGACCTAGGTGAGATGTTCCAGATCCTAAAGAAAACATAAGACGCCTAACGCGCGTCGAAGTGTGCATTCGGAGTAGGATCTGGCAAATTCCTGGGCTTCCTGGTGACCAACCGGGGTATTGAGGCAGACCCCTCCCAGATCAAAGCAATTCAGGAGTTAGAGAGGCCTAACTCAGTGAAAGAAGTGCAGCATCTCACCGGCATGGCAGCAGCACTTAACCGATTCATCAGCCGGTCTTCAGACAGATTGCGTCCATTCTTTCAGTCATTAAAAGCTAAGTTTGAGTGGGACGAAGAATGCGACCGAGCTCTGGAGAGTTTGAAAGAATACATGTCTTCTCCACCACTACTTGTCACCCCAATACCTGGAGAAGAACTCTTCCTCTACTTGGCAGTCTCTCAGCACGCGGTAAGTGCAGTGTTGGTTCGAGCAGAAGGAATCCAGCATCTTCCAATCTTCTATGTCAGCAAGACATTGTTAGGCGCCGAAACGAGGTATTTGCCACTGGAGAAACTGGCATTGGCCTTAATGATGGCCTCAAGGAAGTTGTCGCACTACTTTCACGCCCACACCATAGTTATTCTCACAGCCTTCCCACTCAAGGCTTTATTTGAAAGGGCGAACTTTTCTGGGCGAATTCTGAAGTGGGCAGTAGAATTGGGACAATATGACATCAAGTTCCAACCTAGAACCGCAGTAAAGGCCCAATCTTTGGCAGACTTCGTCGCGGAGTTCACTCCTGGAAGCCACAAAGTCTGCCCAATCGACCTGACTGACACAACCGAACTAGGGATGGAGATTGACGCCGGAATAGCGCAACCCTAGTGCAGGTTACTCAGCCAGAGCCCAAGGCAGACCAGAGTAGAGAAGGCAAGGAGGAAGCAGACCTTGCTACACCAAGTCAAAACTCACCAACAACTAATGACTTGGTCCCATCAGCAGACAAGGGGCAGACTGCAACTATGGATCATGAAGAAACTCCAGCGACATTCCAGACCCACAACATCATCCGATCCCTCCATATGCTGGAAGTTGTTTGTAGGGGAGATGTGGAAGCTCTTTGTGGATGGAGCATCCAACCGACATGGCGCAGGACTTGGCATAGTCCTCATCTCTCCAGACGGCCTGGTTGTAGAACAAGCTATCAACCTCGGCTTCCCAGCATCGAACAATGAAGCGGAGTATGAAGCGCTTCTTGCAGGCCTCAAATCAGCGTTCTACATGAAGGCCACCGAGCTAATGGTTTACAGCGACTCACAGTTGGTGGTAAACCAAATATCTGGCGACTACGAGGCAAAAGATGATAGAATGGCCAAGTACCAAGAGTTGGTCAGAACAGAGATAAAGAAAGTTGAAGTGGTGAGGATAGAACAGATCGGCAGAGAGGAAACAGCAGAGCAGACGAAACTAGCAGGCTTCGCCTCAATGGCAGACACCTCCATTCCTCACCCACTACTAATCGACTATCTGCCTAGACCAAGCATTGAAGACCCAGAAGCAGAAGAGGTAGTGTTGCGCAGAATTAGGCCCTTCTGGATGGATCCCATCATCTGTTCTCTGAAAAACGGCACCTTACCAGAAGAAAAGAAAGAAGCCAACAGAATCAGAGCAAAGTCGCAGCGATTTTGGCTCTCTCCATCCTTGGCATTATACAAAAAGTCGTTCTCAGGACCTTACTTGAAATGTGTTCACCCCAGCAAAGTGGAAGCATTCCTGTTGAAATACATGAGGGTGTATGTGGCAGCCATCAAGGAGGAAGATCATTGGCATATAGAGCGATTTCACAAGGATACTGGTGGCCATACATGCAAGCAGATTCAGAGAAGTATGTCAAAAAATGCGAAAGCTGTCAGAAGTTTGCGCACCAAATACACCAACCTGCCAGAGAACTACTACCATTAACTAGCCCATGGCCTTTCGCAATGTGGGGCTTAGACATAGTAGGTCCACTTCCAATAGCACCAGGCAACAGGAAGTTCTTTCTTGCGGCAACAGACTACTTCACAAAGTGGGTGGAAGCAGAAGCCTTGGCGTCAATCAAGGAAAAGGATGTGAAGAAGTTTGTCTGGCAGAACATCATTACTCGCTTTGGCATACCAAAGGCACTGATCTCAGACAACGGCACTCATTCGATGGTAGGATTTTCAGAGGCTTTTGCGAAGAGTACAAGATAGAGTTCTACAATTCTACACCGGCATATCCTCAAGCAAATGGACAGGCAGAGGCGTCAAACAAGGTAGTCTTGGATGGATTGAAGAAAAGGCTAGAAAAAGCCAAAGGCAAGTGGGCAGAAGAGCTCCCCCATGTCTTATGGGCTTACCGCACCACGCCTCGACGTTCGACAGGAGAAACACCATTCTCCTTAGCTTATGGCATGGAGGAAGCAGTCATCCCATTAGAAGTTGGCCTCCCCACAATTCGAAGCGAAAACTTTGATCCAGACCTAAATGGCGAAGCCATAGCATTGGAACTTGACCTTGCGGAAGAAAGAAGAGACAGAGCATTAGTTCACATCGCCTCTTACCAACAAGAGTTGTCCAGAAAGTATAACAAAACAGTGCATCCAAGGCAATTCAAGATCGGAGATTGGGTACTGCGCAAAGTGATGGGAAATACCTTGGTTCCAGGAGATGGCAAGCTAGGACCTAACTGGGAAGGACCTTACAAAGTGGTCGGATTAGCAGGCAAAGGGGCATACCACTTGGAAGATGAGGACGGCAAAGCAATTCCCAGGCCATGGAACACAGCAAATCTCAAGTTGTTTTATTTTTAGCTTTTTTCCTTTTACGTATATGTAATTTTTACTTTCTCAATAAAACAATTCGATTCTTTTTCAGTATATTTGTTTTCCGTAGAAAGTAGCCTTAGTAGGTTAGTAGCGTTGTAAACATAGTTGGCCGAATAAACCAACTATGACTCTTCCTAAGCCCAGGATAAGGACTGCAGGGACGTTTGGACGGAAAAAACCAAACACTTTATTCTAAGTTGGCTGGAAAAACCAACTTAGAGGTTGGCTGGATTAAACCAACACCCTCCTAAGCCCAGGATCAGGATCCAGGCTGCAGGACGTTTGGTCGATAACCAAACACTTATTCTAAGTTGGCTGGAATAAACCAAACTTTGTTTCTCTTCAGCCGAAGTAAGCGCATGGCTGAAGAGAGGTTGGCTGGATTAAACCAACACTTTGTACTCTTCAGCCGAAGTAAGTTTATGGCTGAAGAGTGGTTGGCTGGATTAAACCAACCTTTGTTTCTCTTCAGCCGAAGTAAGTTTATGGCTGAAGAGAGGTTGGCTGGATTAAACCAACACTTTGTACTCTTCAGCCGAAGTGAGTTATATCGGCTGAAGAGTGGTTGGCTGGATTAAACCAACACTTTGTACTCTTCAGCCGAAGTAAGTTATATCGGCTGAAGAGTGGTTGGCTGGATTAAACCAACACTTTGTACTCTTCAGCCGAAGTAAGTTTATGGCTGAAGAGTGGTTGGCTGGATTAAACCAACACTTTGTACTCTTCAGCCGAAGTAAGTTATATCGGCTGAAGAGTGGTTGGCTGGATTAAACCAACACTTTGTACTCTTCAGCCGAAGTAAGTTATATCGGCTGAAGAGTGGTTGGCTAGTAAGATAGATAGCTAAACGAGATCATAGTTGTGCAAATAATGCAAAAGTTCATGGAAAAATTCATTAGAAGTACAGGCATACATGCACGAAACCGGAATAAGAGTGAAGAAGAAATTTTTCATTGAACTACAAACCAAGTACAATTAAGGACCGCAGCCCGGTTACAAAAGTTCAGAACAAAAAAAAGAAAAATGAAAAATCAGCGGAGAAGATTATCAAGCTCGGCATCGAATTCTGCATCATCATTCGCCTGGAGTCCGGTGTCAGAGGGGAGCACGGTTTGAAGTGCGAGTTCGGTGTCAGCCTGAACTCGGTATCAGTCGGCTGCAGCTCAAGAGTTGGATCTTCAGTAACTAGCTCAGACCGAACTGCTTGATCATTCTGCTGTTCATTGACAACCGGAGTATGAGATGGCTCCTCATCTTCTTCATCATCATCGTCATCATCATCACCGGACCCTTCGAGAAATTGCCTCTGAAGGTCGGCAGCGTACTGCGCCAGTGAAGCCGGAATAGAATACTGTGGAGCATCGTAGACCTCGGTGTCGGATGTACAACCGAGTCGCTCCACAGCACTCCTCCAACCGCATTTGAAAAACAGATCTTTGGCTGCGTCGCATTGAAGGGTGTAGGCGTCCTCTGCCTCCTTGAAACCTCGCTTTTCGGCGTCTTTCATGTCCTTCTTCAATTGGGTTATTTCGGCGTCCTTTGCACCTTCGAGTCGCGCCATCTCCCACAAGAACTTATCTTTCACTTCGGTAACAGCACGCAGTTTATCACTGTCAGCCGAGGCAACTAGTCCGGTCAGACGTGCTACCTCGGCCTCCAGCTCGGCCGACTTCTGCTGAGATCGAGCTAGCTCGGCAGTTTTGGTTTCGGCTTCCTTCATGGCTTGCCTTGTGGATTTTCGTAGTTCCACCACTTGCCTGTGAGCGATTGTGTTCTTCTGAATGGCCTGCAAAAGAATAGTAAGTTCCCTTTTTAGCCGAGCTAAGAGTTGGAAAAAATTAGACTGATCAAAAGAGGACAGTGCTACTTACCAGGATCATGGATTTTGTGGATGACCGGATGGCCTTCAGCTCGGTATTTAGTTGCTTGCTGTGGTGCTCCATGTCTTTGGGAAGACAAACACCCCTGCCCAGGTTGAAGGCCAGTAGGTGATCCTTCTCAGCAACAACCGAGTCGCTGTCGTGGATATCTCGGTTGTTGAAGACGAAGGGTGGAGCCCATTTGTTGCTGTCAGCCCGGTCCGACTGTTCCGGTTCGAGGCTAGGTTGGGGGCTCGGTGGAAGGATGGTGTCATCTTCGTCAACCAAACGCTGCTCGGTCTCGGTAGTCCGGGCGCGCTTAGCTCGGCGAGAAGATGATGGCTGTTGAGATGGGAGGGCAACGACGGCCTCACTGCTCCGACCGGTCTGCGGTACCTCGGCCCTCGTTGTTGTGGTCAGCATTGCTTTCAGTCTGTTTTTCTTCGCCATTTCCTGTTCGGCTGTGAGTGGCACTAAGATTATCTCGGGCAAGGTGGGGTCCGGTTCCGGTGCTTCCTCGAGTAGGAAGTCGGTCACCCTCGCTTTTCGACGACCGGTGTAACGGTATGTCGGTTCGAAGTCTAGCAATTTAGCCCAACTTCTTTCCCGAACCCGTAGTGCGGCGCGCAGAACGCCTAGGTTGGGGTAGTTGTAAAGAGAGTGAAGATGAGCTGAATCTGCAAAAAGTAAACAAACTGTTAGTTCGGTTCAAAAGTGAAAAACCGAGATGAAGAAAAGTGAGAAAGGCAACCGGAGTATGTATACCGGGTTCTCCTTTTTTCCAATTTATTCTTCGGCCAGGAATCTGGGCTTGGTGGTCTTCAAAATTGCCAGACACCCAGAAGAAGTCATCATCATTTAGGTCTTTGTCCGGTGTGTGCTTAATTATTTTTCTCGGCCTCGGCGTATTCTCAAGTAATAACACCAGCCTTCATTCTTGGATCCTAATGAGTACTGATGGAGTATTTCGGCTAAGCCTAGGTTGAGACCGGTCTGGCGGTTTAGGGCGTCTATGCCCATTATTATACGGTATGTGTTGGTGGAGAGTTGGGTTGGGCATAGTCTGGTTTGCCTTAGAAACTCACAGATTAAAGGCTGGACTGGGAATCGTAGTCCGGTTTCTATTATTGACTGAATGGTAAAGGGGACAAAGCCTTCATTGCCCCATGGGTCAACATCTTGTTCGGCCAGTATAAGGTTTACATCGGCTGGAATATTGTAATCTTTCCTGAATTCGGCTAGGCCTCCTGGGGTCTCTACTAAAAACCTATACTTCCCCATTTATGGTATAACTTATGAAATAAATTAAGAATAAGTTACTGCGGTTGACGAAATTGTGCTCAGAAGCTCGGTCGAGCCTTCAAAGAGGATGGCTTGGGCAACCTAGAGTCTGCAAAGTGGAAGAACAAAGGGGTTAGCACAGATTGTTGACTGTGCTTCAAAAACAAAGCAAGGAAAGAGAAGTCTTATTTCGGCCACGCAGAGTACTATGGGATCTACCTCGGTTTAACAAAGGTGGTTGTTATCTCGGTTTGGCAAGGAGCTTGGTTATCTCGGTTCGGACTATGGTTTTGTTACTTCGGTTAAGCGTCAAGGGGCAACTTTCTGAGTTCGGTTCAGGAACTGAGAAAGCTGGCTTAGCCCCCAAAGGCTTAGCTCGGTTTAGGGCCAGGACTTCTAGTTCAAGTGCATTTTTATTTCGGCTAGTGTGAATCAGATGGAGATCTATCGAAACTACTGTGCTATGTTCAAGTTGTAGTTCGGTTTAAGTATGCCTAAAACTACATACAGCACAAACAACATCCTAGTTCGGTTGGGTCGTGTTTTTAGATCTAAGCTATGTTCTACAGGTTGCATCATGATATTCAGAGTGTTCTTATGAAGGTTTTTTTTTTTCAGAAGGCAAAAATAGTGTTTTGCAAAAACATATACAACATATTACGATGGATTGAATAAACACGGAAAGAGAAACAAATGCATGATGCTTACCTGGTAGAGAGAAAGAAGAACAAGATAGAAGCAAATGGCAGCAAAGCAAGAGCTTCAGAGGTGTGAGATTGAGAAACAGTGAGGGCACAAGAGAGAGAGAGAAGACTGAGTAAGTATGGTGAATGATTTTGAAATACCAAAGGGCCTGTTTTGTGTTTGTGATAGTATAAAAGGCGGGAACTGTTCAAAAGTTGCGAAACACGAAGGCGGCGGCGGTACAGCTGTAAAAGACCAGTAATAAGCTGCCACGTGTCATTGGAATTGTAAACGGTTCAGTTGCTGTGATTGAAGAGTCATTTTGACCGGACATGATGAGCTCGGCTAAAATTTAGCTCGGCTAGATAAGCCAAATGGTTTTCAGCTCGGCTGGCGTGAGGGGCTGAAAGGTTTTCAGTACGGCTGGAATAACTATGGGATTGTAGCTCGGCTGGAAAGGCTTGCAAAACGTTAGCTCGGTTGATAAACAGGTAATTCCTATCATGCTCTGCAGACGGAATTAAGGGGCAATTGAGAGGGCAATTTTTATGAGAATTGGGCCGAGCTGGCTAGGTTGGGCTGAGCTATAGTAGTGGGCCAGTTTTGGGCCGAACTGCGAAGGGCTGAGTAAAAAGGCCGTCTAAACTTACTCCGGTCTAAAATAATCCTGGGAGTTAGACCGGTCAGGACTAAGATAGTTAGTCCGGTCGCATGAAGCCATTTTTCTACTTCGGCTGAGAAATTTATTGTGGTTAGTTCGGTCGCGGCTATGAGAGCGAGCCGAGGTGTACTAAGTCTTTAAGAGGACTGGGTTCTGAAGGTAGTTCGGCTCGACTCTCTTATGGTTAGCTCGGTCTTAGCATGGGAAACCGAGGTAAGAGGAAGGAAAGTAAGGGCCGAATTAACGGTTACTTCAGTCGTATTGAAGTTCGGTCATGGTGAAACCATCTCACTTGGTTTAAGCAGTGAGGGGGTGTTGGAGGATAAGCATTATCTTCCAGGAGTATGAATCCAAGAAGGACTCTACATGGAGGAGTAAGAGTCCTACCAGGATTGTGCTACGCGAAACCTATATAAGCTCACAAACATCACCTATGGAGAGGTAACACAACTTTGTTTTCTGAATATACAGAACTTTTGTCTATTTGTCAAGCTTACTAACTTAGGCATCGGAGAGGTTTCCGGCACACACCCGCCGGCTAGCTCACGTGTGTATTTTCAGGTAGTTGAACGACGTCGTACGGAGGAGCGCAGACTTGGTCAACAGGATTATACGAGAAGGTGTATTTCTTTCCCGTACAACTTATATAGATCATCCCAAACAACTTCTAAATTTCAACAATCTACTATTAGACTCCATAAGTTTAAATGCACTATAAAAAATTAAACTATTTAAGTTTGACTCACTCATTAAAATTTCATTTGAGACCAATTCATTATATAAAAAAAATTAAATTTAAATACACTTGAACACAAATTTTAATAACTTAACACCATACTCCACTTGATTCGTTTACCGTCCTAATCTCAACAAACATGGGTTCAAAATTTTTGAATACAACCCCGGAAACGGGAAAAATGCATTGGGGCCTATCAAATGTTATTTGTTGTTGCTTTTGGGTTTGAATACAACCCCGGAAACGGGAAAAATGCAGAGTTCCCAAGTTTTGTGGAAACTTCGCCATCAAAAGGAACGACAGGGACTTTTTGCCATGGGGCCAATTCTTAAGTGTATAATTGTATATCATATGAATTTGTTTTGTAAAAATTTATACAATTTTATAAAATAATTTATGTATATTTATAAAAATTTATACCAATTCATATTATATTTTACATATATTTATAAAAACTTACACGTTTTTATAAAATAATTTTTATATATTTATAAAAATTTATACAAGTGCATATAGCATGCAAACTCACACAGTCAAATACTTTCCATATTGTGGTTATGACCTATGCGGGTCTTGTACTCTTACCAATTTTTGGTTAATTGATTAAAATTTTATATGGCATCATAATATTTAAAAAATTTTGAAGTAATAATTTCAAATTTTAATCTTTTGAGGTAAAAAATAACAATTTGAAAGATATATTAGCCTTATATATTTATCTGTCCACGTCGCCTATATAAAATAAAATAAATACGAACTATACATTTGATAGCAGTTGTAAAATTAAATTTAAAAAAATAAAAATAAATAGCAATATTATGTACCACAACAATATTTAGAAAGAAGTTCAAAATTAATTTGAAATATATAATAGATTAGTTTCATTTTAGGTATGACGTACCAACTCCGAGGATTTACATCATAGATCCAAATTCTAGGCACTTCTTTTTTTCTTTTTCTTTGAGCTGTGATTCGGATCTCGAATCCGGACGCCCCTAACGCCCCGAAACCACGAAACGAAGTCGTTTCGTGGTTTAATTTTTTTTTTTTTTTTTTCAGCAGATGAACAAAAAAGAAGACGGATGAGAGGAGGAGGAGGAGGAGGAGGAGGAAGGAGGAGGGGGAGTGGAATGGAGGGGGCCATACCAGTGGGAGGAGGAGGCGGGAGCGGGGCGGAGGCGACGGCGGTGGTGCTGCGACCATCGGGGCGGGCAGCGACGACCGGGGCTAGGCCGACGACGGCAGTGGTAAGACGACGGCGAACCACCTCTCTTCTCTCTCTCTCTCTCTTTCTCTCTTTCTCTCTCTCTCCCCTCTGGTTCAGACTGAAATCGAAAAAGAAGAAGAAAAAGAAAATAAATAAATAAATAAAATAATGTCCAAAACGACGTCGTTTTGGGAATTAGGGGGATTCGGGGTGAAAAAATTCGAGGTACAAATCTTTTTTGTTTTTCTTTTTGCTTTTTGGGATGTATAACATTTTTAAATTTTTTTTTTTTTTCAAGAATAAAATGAAATATATTATATTTGGATGACAAAAATCAAAGTCAATAAATGTTAATCTTACGCGAATTCTGATTACTAATACTAACAATAAAGAGCAATCCAAAAAATGGATTGCACTACAGTTTGTTGGCCATATCGGACTCATTTTGGTGATCTAAACTATTCATCTTGTAGTATAGTTGATCAGATTATTCATTAAAACAATAAAGTTGATCAGACATCATTAGATACATGATCGGATCATATTTAATTTTTTAAAAAAAAAAAAAAACTAAACTGTGTTTATAGTGAAGGTTTTAAATCACCAAGGTGAGCCTAGATAGAACAGTGCAGTCCATTTTTTGGAAAGTAATTTTCTAAAGTTAAACTGTCAATGTGATTCAAACGTTTCATTTAATTAAAAATTCTCTATGTAAATAATAAATATTTAAATATTGAGGGCTCATTTATTTATTTTTATTTTTTTAATTTTTTTGGGTTATTGCTAAAACACGAACTTATTATTATTAGCTAAAAAAAATATTTTGTTAAAATAATCTTAACTCATTTAAAACACGAACTTACTATACTTCTTGCTTAAAAATATTCAAATTAAGCAAATTTATTTATTATAAAAGTCAAATCAAAAAGTGGAAAATATATCAAATAAACTTAATTATTATAGTACTATTCAGTGTGTTTGGTTTGAATTTTTTGAATTAAGTTTTTTGAAAATTAAATTTTTAATTTTTTTTTTTTGTTTTTAGTAAATATTTTTAAAATTTTAAACATTTTCTTTACTTTTTTAGATGCACCTTATTTAGATGTATCTAAAAAGTAAAAAATTTGTGAAAAAATATTTTTAAAAATTAATAAATACATAAAAATATTAAAAAAAATGTACTGAATTCTTGTATTTTTTTTTTTTTTGTAATTTTGGTATTTAGTGAATTTTTAAAAGGTTTCTTTCACAATTTTTTTACTTTTTAGGTATATTTATGTTAGGTATGTCTAAAAAGTAAAAAAAAAAAAAAATTGCTTAAAATATAAAAAATTTAATAAAATAAAAGAATACGGAAAATAAGAAAGTAAAATTTTCTGAAAAGAATTTTTGAAAAACTCTAACGAAGCATGCTGATTCTTTTTTTCATAAATTTATTTGTAGTCACCTAGGATGCCTGCTAGTCCAACGGTTGTATTTTGTTATTATTTTATATTTAGGGTTGGTTTGAGATATTCTAAACAAGTATATTTTTTAATTTTTTATGATATATGGATTGGTTATGAGTTGGATTTAAAGGGATGGGATAAAGAAGTGATGTGATTTAAATAGGATGATGTGATTTAAATAAGATAATAATTTTTTAACTTTTAAATTTTTTAATATATGCCAAACAAGATCTTAATTTGCTAATAACGGTTGTTGAGGAATCAACGACTTTGAAGTCTCCGTTCAAATAAAAAAATAAAAAAATAAAAAAATAAAAAAACAAAAAAACAATATGACTTCCAAGTCGTGTTCACATTGAACTTGCAAAACTGTTTCCCAAGGCATAAAGATAAGTACGCTGGTCTATTGAACTTTGAAAAAGTGTTATTGAGTAGTTGTGTGTGATTTATGTTTTGAGATAAATTTTAAAAAAAAAGTTTAAGGGGTCGTGGTATTGTGGTAAGATTTTGGGGTTTAAGTCTCAAGATTACATGTTTAATTTTTTTCTTGGGCCAATTTCTTGGGCGAAGCACTGTTGGTTAGGAGGTTGGACCTCAAGTTGTCTAGTCAGCACTTGGTGTGGGTTCAATGCTCCCTCACTGTGTGAGTCCTGACTTAAGCGGAGTTTGTCTTGGGAGGTCGGGGGCAAGTTCCCAGTTATAGTCTCCTCGCTCGGAACGGCTAACAGGACACCTTGGTGATCTCTGCAATAGGCGCTGCCTTGGACCTGCGGGAGGGTAGGGAGGATTTTCCTAAAAAAAAAATATATATATATATATATATATATTGAGGAGAGAGTTTAGAAATTTTTTGATTTGTTAGTTGATATTTAAAAATAGTTTTGGAATTTAAGTTTGGGATGAATGATTTGATATTTGTTGTAATTAAGGGTTGGTTTGGGATATTCTAAAAAAGTGTACTTTTTGACTTATTGACTTATATGGGTTGGGTTTGTTGTGATGTGTTAGAGAGGTGATGTGACTTAAATAGGATAGTGACTTTTTGACTTTTTGTATTATTTAGTTTATGTCAAACCAACCCAAGTAAATGTGTGTGAGAGAAAAAGTGATTGAGAATGAGAAAATAGAGAGAAAAAGTGATTGATTGATATGTAGTAGAGAGAGAAGCAATTTTGAATTTTTTTTGAGAAAATTTGTAAGTAAACATGTTTGGAAATTTTCTTTCAAAACACAAACCAAACACACCCATAAGTCCCAAATTTTCTATTAAATAAATGATCAAATATCTCATATTGGTGTGAGATTCACAAAATTGCGGATTTCATACCCATATGAGACATTTTATCATTTATTTGGTAGAAAGTTTGATATCTTTAACATTATCCTTAAACTTGTGTTTAGTGAGGTTCACACAGAAAATTAATATCAATTCATTAGTTATTATATTATGGATTTTTTTAAAAAAATTATCAAAAATTTTACACAATACCCATGTAAGTATTATGTAAATTTTTTGATACTTTTTTGAAAAAAATTACAAATATGCCTTATGAAATTTGTTTAAAATACAAATTGCCCATTGTTATTTTGCAAGTTACATTTCGCCCCTTCATGTTCATAACAAATAATTAATTTTATTAATAAGTCAATTAACCGTTTTTAATAGTGTTAGAAATATATTATATTGAAAAATAGTTAGAAATTTATTTATTCTATTTATTTTGGTAAATAAATTTTCGTACAAAAATATATTTATATTTTTTAAAGCACATAAATATTTATTTTTTATTTTTTATTTTATTATTATTATTTTTTTTTATGGAATTATTGCTTTTCCGAAATTTCTGGACCACAAGCCAAACACCGTGTAGTTTCTTGGACGACCGACTTTTGTAAGCTACAAATTCATGTGAAATTGCGTCACCATTTCACTGCATTTTCCACTAAACTTGCCTCCTAGACAACCATCTATATATATACGTTCCATGTGTATATGTTTTTAATTTAGTACACCCTCATATCATATCTTATCCATATCCAGTGCTTGTAAAATGGAGACAACTAGTGCCTTATCCATATCTGGAATAGTCTTATTGGAAAATAGGTCAGCCACCTCTTTATCACTTATTGGTATTATCTCATTATGCACACTTCTAACTTGGATCACCACACTCCATGACTTGTGGTCATGGTTTTTGTTATTTTTCCAATCCACAGTTCACTTCCTCTTCACCGCATGGCAAAGCCAGGCAAAAGGTAAGCACACCAGGTTTTATACTGGTGTCGCGGTACCCTTTGACTCTGACCCTGACCATGTTGATGAAGATGATAACAAGGTATTAATATCAATTGGAGAAGTGGAGGTGGTGATGGAGAAGCTAGGAATTTTTTATGAACCGAGTTGTGATGATGTGGTTGGAGAGAGGCTTGGGTCAGATGATGTCGCGGCATTGTTTGAAGAGGGAGAGGGGGTGAGCTTGGAGGAAGGGAAAGAAGCTTTGGTGTGTTTGATGAGAACTGTGATGGGTTCATTGATGCAAGTGAGTTAGAGAGAGTCCTTTGTAAGTTGGGATTTGCAGAGGTTTCACAAACGGAGTGTCAACAGATGATTGCAAGCTTTGACGATAATGGAGATGGACTCATTGATTCAGAGAGTTCCTGAGACTCTTGGAAGATAGTTCTTGGTAGCTAACCAATGTCATGCATGCATGGAATTTTACTCCCAAAATAAATGGCTCTTGATGCCAATTTTACTCTTGGACAGAGTTATGTTTATAGCTCTCTCTTAAGTTACCCCCGTGGTAAATATATGTAACTTTTTGGGACTAGTATTTGTGTAACATATGTAGGTGACCTCATTAGATCTTATTTTAATCAAAGTCTTGTGTAATATGTAGATATAGTTCTAATTGTTAGGTTCTTTGTTCTTGTGGATTGCTTTATCAAATATCTTCTCTCCTGTTATTTATATTATTTTACATCGTGTTTTGTCTTTCATGTGCATCTTATTCTTTAAGTTAATTTGTCTCTCTACATGTAACATGAGGTTGATTGTGAAGGAAAATGTTTTAACTTATTATTGGATCTATTTTTTAACAGTTTATTTTTTTTGATGAATTAGTGGTTAACAATTTTACAAGTGTTATACAAAAAGAAAATTAAATTTACATAAATTTTTAACCCCAAATAATGTGGCAAATTTGGGTCGTATCATTTTAGAAATAACCACCCATCAATATAATTTATGTTTTCAAGAATGTTGTCGTGACATTGTCACACTATTTTGGTAAGAGATTTTGTATAGAATTTCTATTTTGTGGATTTGTTTACTTGGGCTGACAATTGATGAGCTTCTTCACTGACGAGCTAAAAACTGTTATGAAAATTCTGCAAAAAACTCAAGATTGAACTCTTCAATGAATAGCTAAAAGTTTTGTCATATTTTAGCGTTGGTAACGTTGTGCCAAATTTCATACAAGGTAATAGCCAAAGTTTGGCAAGACCTTTTATCACTCTCTCTTATACAATGAAATCTACAAATGACATCATTGGATCAACATTACTAAAATATAATATTTTAAAATTATTTATTGCCAAAATTTTGCTTTAGCTTAGCCATTTTAGTAACACATCATTGGAGAACAAAATTTAACAACACTTCCACTTGGTTCTTCCCAACTAGAGAAAAATCTTATCCATAACTGAAATTTGTGTCAAATTTTACATAAAGTTTAGGCCTTATTGGGGAATAGGTTAGATTAGTTGAAAAATTTAAAAGAAAAAAATCAATATAAACGATTAATCAATTCTTTTTGCTTTTTTTCTTATCATTTCATATAAAATCAAAAAATTATTAAAAAAATTAATTTTCAAACGAATCTTGGTAATACTAAAAGGCAGAACAAAATTTAATTACCCATTAGACAATTCAAATTTGAGTTTCATATTACTCTATTTTTTGGACATATTTTTTACAACAATAATATTATGAATCTGGAATTAATTATTCAAAATTATCTAGAATTATTATTTTATAATTTAGATTTATTTTACATATAGATCTCACACTATACAAATTTAATCTCTACCATATAATCATCCGCCCAGAAAAATATGAGTCAATAAGTCTAGTTGACAATGAAAAATGCTAGGAATATCAATAAAATTATCAAGAAATCTACTACATCACTCACATGAGTATGGAACCCAAATCCACACCCATGTGAATTTTGACAAATTTTTAAAAATTTTGATGTGTCCAACATTATTGTTTTACAATACCGTTGGGAGAAATTCTGACAATTATAACTAACTATGGGGAGAAATTCTAACAATCATATCCTTAGTAAAAAATTAAAAAATATTTGAAATTTTTATAAATCTTTCATAATGATATGATTTAATAAGTATCAATTTTTAATTGATTACACACTTAATAACATGAGATTTGTCACTTTTATCACATTATTATAAATATATGGGTAAATTATAAGCACACCCCCTGAGATTTATTTAAATTACAAATTATCCCTGTAGTTTTAAAAATAAAAATATGCCCTTAAGGTTTCTAATTTCATAACAAATAGGTCATTTTATTAATAAATCATTAAGTTAATTAACAATTTTTAATAATGTTAAAATTTTATTTCAATTAATAATTCAGATAATTTTATTATTGTATAGGTGAACAGTTAAAAATTTTATTTTTTCAATTAATTCTGTTAAATAAAAAATTCTGATAGTAAGGTATTTATAATTTTTCAAATCACAAGAGACAATTCGTATTTTAAGCAAACTTTAGGGGTGTATTTGTAATTTATTCTAAATATATTTGTGAATACAAAATGTGGGTGAGTAATATTATGGATATCAAATTTTTTATTAAATAAATGACTAAATATCTCACATAAAAAAAGAGACCACATACTTATATAAAATATTTAATTATTTATTTGATAAAAAAATTGAGAATTGTAGGCTGTGTTTGGAATGATTTCCAAACGTTGATTCTACCCCTACATTCCAATATGATGTTTGGATAGAGCTTTGGAATTAATTTTTCACAACTCTGTAGAAAACTCTGTGTGTGAGGCGCGATTTTCATTTTTTTTTTTTTTAATTTGGCCTAACTGGTCGTCCCACCGGATGTCCCACCAGTTGTCTGACCGGTTGACCAAAACAGTGCAATTTTTTTTTAAAAAAAATGTGTTTTAATAGAATTTTGAGTTGTATGTTTGGTTATGAGTTCTAAGTTTTTATATCAAATGTCACATCAAAAATTTCTCACTCAATTCAAAACTCTTTTTAAAATTCTTTTACCAAATAATTTTTACACACTCAAATCATAATTCTAAAACTTATAAATTCAAAATACAATTCTTACTCTCATATCATGATTAAAAAGCTCTACGCAAGCATAATATTTTCCAATACGCGTAGCTATCATTGTTAAAAATTAGACTATCTTTGCTGACTTTTCAAACGCAGACTTCCTTATCCACGGCAGGCCCAACCATTTGGAGTCCATTGGTCCGAAAATTTAGATAAAACTCTAGGGCGGTCCTAAGCAATTCGAGTTCATTGGTCCAAAAATTTAGATAAAGCCTACCAGTTTAGTTAGCTTTATTAATTATAAAAGCACATAAATAAAGGATTGTTTGAGATAATCTAAATAAGTATATTTTTTAATTTTTTATAAAAAAAATATAAAATATGAGTTGAATTTGAAGTAATGTGATAAAGAGATGATGTGATTTAAATGAAATGATGTGACTTAAATAGAATAGTGACTTTTTAACTTTTTGACTTTTTTGTGTTATGCCAAACTAGGCCTAAATTAAACTAAAAGAGAAAACTAAACAAAATCCTACAAATCAGTAAGAAAAAAGCTTAAGGTTGCGTTTGGTAGAGTTTTTGTAAATATGATTTGAGAATATGAGTTGTATTTTAAGTTTGTGCGTTGTGGAATTATGATTTGAGTGTAGAAAATTTATTTGGTTATGGTTTTTGAATAGAGTGTTGAATTGAGTTTTGAATTAAGTTTTGAAAGTTTGATTTGACATATGAAGTAAGAAAATTTGTTTGGTTATGAGTTTTAGAAAGAGTTTTCAAAACTTAATTCAAATTATTATAACTCATAACAAAACACACTACTTTCACACTATTGAAAATTTTGATCAACACTCATAACCAAACTCTTTTTAAAATTCAATTAAAAAAATTTATTATTAACAGAAAATAACATTAATCAATTTTTTAATTGAAAATACTAAAAAGGAAATAATTTTTTTTCAAAATAAATATTCAAAAAATTTAAATCATAAATATTTAAATAATTTAAATAATTTAAAAAATTTAATAAGTAAAAAATTAAAATAAATATTCAAAAAACTTAATTCAAATAATTTAAATATTCAAAAAATTTAAATAATTTAAAATGTTAATATTTTAAATTTAAAAATAACTCTATACTCAAATCGTAACCAAACACATAAAATAAAACTCAATTAAAAAATTATTTTTAAAACTCATAACCAAATACATAACTCGAAACTCCATACTATTTTCACAACTCTACACTCAAATTTTAACCAAATACATAACAACAAAATTAAAATATTAAAAAATATTTTTATAAAATAGAGTTTGTATTTATTTTTATAAAATTTTTTAAATTTAAAAAATTAAAATTGTAATATTTTGAAATTAAAATGTTTAAAAATATTTAAAAAATTAAAAAATTAAAAAAATCGTAACATATTTAAATATTAACATATTTAAAATCTTAACAAAATTAAAATATTTTTAAAATATTTAAAAAATTAAAATATTGATTTGAATTTAGTTTTGAAAAGAGTTTTGAATTATGTGTTTGGTTATGAGTTTTAAAAAGTTATGATTATGTTTTGAATTGAGTTTTGAGAAATGGGTGTAGAATTATGATTTGAAAGCTTAAAACAAACAACATACTCAAATTAATGGATGGAATTATGATTCGAAACTCTTACCAAACGGAGCCTAAAATTTTCAACTCATTGTATTTGTAAGAAAAAAAAAATTATACTCATACAATTATTTAACTGAAAAACAAATAACAAAAAATAATCTTATAATTCATTTTATAATACATAGAGGTAGAATCAGTGGCGGAGGCACATAGGGCAGGGGTCACGTGTCCCTTGAGTTTTGGATTTTTTTTTTAAATATAAAGAAAATATTTTAAATAAAAAAATTTATAAAAATATTATATAAAGTGAAATGTCAATGACATTTTTAAAAATTATGAAAATAATAATGATTATTTTGATTGAAAATAAAAAGACTATGATAATTTATATTATTATCTATAAAAATTTTAATATGATGGTGATGTCTATCATTATTGACATGCAAACATAATTAATCTCAATGAATATATGAAATTTATTGGATTGTTAGTTACATTTGACATGTAGAGTTTATCTTCCATGTGTTTCTTTCCATTCATAACTAAAATGGCCACTATATAAATTATAATCAAGCAACACATCTTCAATTAAAAAAAAATTACAATAGGTCATAACTAATATCATAATGAGTCATAACTAACTATTACTTAATATATAGTCACAACCAAAATAACAATCATAAAAAGTTATAACTAAATTATATCTAACACTATAATGTGTTATAACTAAAGACCATGAAAATCATAATTGCAACATATGTTGGACACTTTTTTTGTGTTATATTTTATAGAATTTCTCTATTAAAATATATCATTTCTATCTTAACTTATCTTCTTTTTTAATTTACAATCTACCTATAAAATAGTTGCTCCCCAATATTTGTATAAAATTTAATCTCAAATCCTTTAATTTAAAATTCATATTTATCCAAATGAACTCTTAATATTTAAGTTTAGTAGTATCTCATTGTTGTTTACTATAATAAAAAATAAATAATAAATAAATAATAAAAATTAATGTTGTCATCAAACCCTCTCTTCACTGAATTTTTGACTACGTCACTAGCTAGAATGATAGTTGAATGAGATAAAGGGATCTAAAAAGTACTAAAAATAAAGGGAAATCACTGGTAAGTGGTTTCAGAAAAGAAAAAAATATATATTACAAATACATGATAAAATTTATAATTTTAATTATTAATATTTATAATATTTATCATTTATTTGTAATTATTTTTTATTGACATCATTGTAATGTAATTTAAAAATAAATAAATTAACATGTTTGAGGGTCATGATGTGATGTCACGCATACCATATTGATCATATTATGTGATGATTCCTATAAAAAAAAAATAAGGTTAATGTTTTTAAATGGAACTATTGTTCTACTTAGGTTATGTACGGGTTGTGTTTATAATTATTTATATATGTGTGAATTGTGAATTGTGATTTTTAATTTTTTGCACATAGAAAAAAGAATATAGCAAATGTAGCATATCTTCAATCAATTATTTTATGTTTGCTTTTATTCAAAATTTAAAAATAATGTACGGGCAAAATTTATAACTAAATTAAGAAAAAATTTACTCCTAACGATATTTTTTTACTTCTATATAAATACTTAAAAAATAAACCTGAAAAAGTAGTAAATATAAAATATAAATATTATACAATAAGTAAAAAAATGTGGTTAACAATTATGCTTACATAAATTTACTATAGTTTTAATTTCAATTTTTTTTTTTTAAAAAAAATTTTAAAGCGTTTTATTTAGCTAGTACCAAATAGAATTTTTTTATCAAAAAGGAAAGTTATAAAATTTTATTGTAAATTTTCAAATGTCTATTGTTAAACATTCTATTCTACTTACTTGTTTGTTTGCTTTCTTGCTTTGGGAGTTTTGATCTTTGATCTTTGATCTTTGCTCCACATTCATTGTATTGTTTTATTTATTTTTCTTCTTCTTGCTTGATTTTCGCATGATATTTCTTTCATAGTGCATCTCCAAGTATATTAGTGAAAATATCACATATTTAAAATGCACAAAATTACAATATATAGAGAAAAAAAGTAAGTAATTGCCCAAAACTAAAACTACTTTAAGAAAAAAATAAAAATACAAATAAAAATAAAAATGAAATTGTTTGAAATAGAAAATGATTTATTTATTTATTAATTAATTTTTAAAAATAAACTTTTAAAGAAAATAAAGAAAAATATATAAAAAAAAGCACAGAAACCAAATATAAAATATAAAACAAAAAATAAATGAATTCTAGGATTTTCAAGAAGTGACACTCATAAACAAATTTTGTAAAATCTTGTTTGTTCATATAGTTTTTGTCTGTGTTTTTTTGTACTTTTAATCCCGAGAATGATATTGAAATAGTTTGCACTACTTGCATTAAGTCCATCTGATAGTTTTAGCAAACATAGATGTAATTTATCTATCTATATATCATATAAGGAAAAAAAGATTTCTAACCCATAAACCTTGTGGGAGCTCCAATATTTCAAACTTAATTTCCTAATTTTTTGATTTAAAAAAAAAAACAACCTCAGCACTTATTGACTTTTTCCAAACCTTTCTGACTTCTCTCATACACATCTTTTTAAACTTCTCTCATACCTATTGCAGCCTTTTTCACTTCTACCACATAATTCTTCACGTTTAACTTCTTCCATACCTATTGCAGTCTTTTCCACTTCTACCAGCAACACATCTATCTATCTATAACACATAATTCTTCACTTATTTTTTTTACCAGAAGAACAAACCAAGTCAAGACAAACCGAGATAAAGAGAAAATTTTAAAGCCTGTAAGTAATCTTTTCATTTATTTTTTCATTTTTTTTTATTATAAGAAAAATAGAAAGTTTCAAAGACTTTAACTAATCTTTTCATTTATTGTTCAATAGTTCTTTTTTTTTAATTTATTTTTTATTTTTTATTATGAGAAAAATGTGATTGTAGTTAGATAAATATGAACAGCCACAAAGATAACATAACACCTGTAAAACAACCCAACTTAAATCCAAATACTCAACTATTCTTTCCAAGTATTCGGCATATCTACACCCAAAAAAAAAAAATTTTGTGATTTGTATTTTGTCTAGCAAAAAAAAACAAATTTATAATTTGATTTTTTTTAATGTAATTGTAATTAGATAAACATGGACAGTCACAATGAGAAAAATGTGATTGGTGGGAGTTTCAATATCTCAATCTCAATTTCTTAATTTTTTTGATTTAAAAAAAAAAAAAACTCAGCATTTATTGACTTCTCCCAAGCCTTTTTGACTTATCTCATACACACCATTTTCAACTTTTCTTATACCTATTGCAGCCTTTTTCACTTCTACCACATAATTCTTTGCTTTCAATTCTCCCATATCTATTGCAGCATTTTTCACTTCTACCGGTTGCACATCTATCTATCTGTAACACATAATTCTTTACTAATTTTTTATACTAAAAAGACAAACCAAGTCAGGACAAACCAAGATAAAGGGAAATTTTCAAAATCTGTAAGTAATATTTTCATTTATTTTTCAATGGTCTTTTTTTTCATTTTTTTATTATGAGAAAAATATAAAGTTTCAAAGCCTATAAATAATCTTTTCATTTATTTTTCAATGGTTCTTTTTTCATTTAATTTTTTTTTATTATGGGAAAAATGTGATTGTAATTAAATAAATATAAACAGTCATAAAGATAGCATAACAACTGTAAAACAACCCAACTTAAACTCAAATACTCAACCATTTTTTCTAAGTGTTCAGCATATCTACACCAAAAAAAAAAAAAAATTGTGATTTGTATTTTGTCTAGCAAAAAAAAAATTATAATTTGATTTTTTAATGTGATTGTAGTTAGATAAATATGAACAGTCACAAAGAGAAAAATGTGATTGTAGTTAGTTCAATGATTTTTTTTTTCAATGTGATTTTTTAATGTGATTGTAGTTAGTTCGACAGTTCTTTTTTTTTTTTTTTAATGTGATTGTATTGTAGTTAGTTCAGTGATTCTTTTTTTTATTATGAGAAAAATATGATTGTAGTTAGATAAACATGAACAATCACAAGGATAGCATAAAAATTGTAAAACAACCAAACTTGAAATCAAATACTCAACCATTCTTTCCAAGTATTCGGCATATCTACACCAAAAAAAAAATTGTGATTTGTATTTTGTCTAGCAAAAAAAATAAATTATAATTTGATTTTTTTAGCTCACTGTGTTTTTTTAAAAAAAACATTATTGTGTTTTTTAACTATCAATTGACTTAATTTGTGTTATGAATTTTAACTCACTGTATTTTTTGGGAAAAAAAAATGGATTGTATTCATTAGATTTACAAAAAGTATCCATTATTGATGATGATTACATTACATTTTTTTAAGTCACTCTGTTTTTTGAAGAAAAAAAATTTATTGAGTTTTTTCACTATCAATTGACTTAATTTGTGATTTAATTTTTAACTTACGGTGTTTTTTGAAAAAAAAAAATGGATTATATTCATTAGGTTCACATAAAATACCCATTATTGATAATGATTAGATTGTATTTTGAAAAAAAAAATTGTAATTGATTTTTTTAACTCACTGTATTTTTTTTTTTTTTAAAAAAAATTGATTATGTTTTTTAACTATCAATTGACTTAATTTGTGATTTGATTTTTAATTCACTGTGCTTTTTAAAAAAATGGATTGTATTCGTTAGGTTCACATAAAGTACTCATTATTGTTGATGATTAGATTGTAGTTTGAAAAAAAAGTAAAATTATAATTGATCTTCTTAACTCATTGTGTTTTTTGAAAAATAAATTATTGTGTTTTTTAATTATCAATTGACTTAATTTGTGATTGAATTTTTAATTCACTGTATTTTTTATTATTATTATTTTTATTATGAGCAAAATGTGATTGTATTTTTAACTACCAATTGACTTAATTTGTAATTGGGTTTTAATTCATTGTGTTTTTTGAAAAAAAAATGATTGTGTTTTTTAACCATCAATTAACTTAATTTGTGATTAGGTTTTTAACTCACAGTGTTTGTTGAAAAAAAAAATTTGATTGTAAATGATTGTGTTTTTTAAATATGAATTAAAAAAATTTTGCATTTTGTCTGGCAAAAAAAAAAAATTTATAATTTGGTTTTTTAACTCACTTTGTTTTTTGAAGCGAAAAAAAAAACGATTGTGTTTTTTAACTATCAATTGACTTCGTTACTTCTTTCTTTTATTATGAGCAAAAATGCTATTGTGTTTTTTTACACTGTTTTGATCACATTTTTTAACTGATTGTGTTTTTTCATACTTCATTTCGATCACATGATAAGAAAAAAAATTGTTTTGAATGTGACAATCTCTGTGTTTTAACTATCAATTGACTTAATTCCTTTTTTAATTTGATTTTTAACTCACTGTGTTTTTTGGGGAAAAAAAAATGAATTGTATTCATTAAGTTCATATAAAATATCCATTATTGATGATGATTATTTGTATTTTGAAAAAAAAAATTGTAATTAATTTTATAACTCACTGTGTTTTTTGAGAAAAAAAATGAATTGTATTCATTAGGTTCACAATAGTACTCATTATTGCTGATGATTAGATTGTATTTTGAAAGAAAAAAAAAATTGTAATTGATTTTTTTAACTCATAACTATCAATTGGCTTGGGAAAGTCAATGTGCTTTTGACTCACAAGCCTTGTAGGAGCTCCAACATCCCAATTTTAATTTCTAATTTTTTTATTTAAAAAAATTAAAACCTCAATAGTTATTGACTTCTCCCAAGCCTTTTTGATTTCTCTGGTACACAACATTTTCAACTTCTTCCTTATCTATTGCAGCCTTTTCCACTTCCACCGACAGCACATCTATCTATCTACAACACATAATTATTCACTTATTTTTTATACTGAAGGACAAACCAAGATAAATAAAAAGTTTTAAAGCCTGTAAGTAATATTTTCATTTATTTTTCAATAGTTCTTTTTTTTCATTTTTTTTTTATTATGAGAAAAATTGATTGTAGTTAGATAAATATGAACAGTCACAAAGAGAAAGTTTCAAAGCATGTGAGTAATCTTTTTATTTATTTTTTAATGGTTCTTTTTTTCATTTATTTTTTTATTATGATAAAAAGGTGATTGTAGTTAGATAAACATGAACAATTACAAAGATAGCATAACAACTGTAAAACAATCAAACTTAAATCCCAATAATCAACCATTCTTTCCAAGTGTTCGGCATATCTACACCAAAAAAAATAAAAAAAAATAAAAAAATATTGTGATTTGTATTTTGTCTAGCAAAAAAAAAAATTATAATTTGATTTTTTAACTAACTACATTTTTTTGAAAAAAAAAGAAAAAGGACTGTGCACCATGCATGACCTTTCTTTTAAATATAGATTAGTTTGAAAAATGTTTATACCTTTTAGAAGGTAATATATATATATATATATAATATGTAAGTATAATATTTTTACTTTATAACATTTTATAAATACATAATATAAGTGTTGTTTATCAATTATAATACTACCTATCATGTTGGCAATGCAGGAATGCTGATAGAAGATCCACAACAATTTAGATTTTAGTTATAATATATTTTGTTTATTCAGTAAATTTCGAACAAATGTAATAAATTTTTATTTTTATTATTTAAATTATAAAATGTCAACATTTTCTTTCAAAATTAAGTATATTTTATGCTAATAATTTAAAAATATGTTTAACATAATCATAAATAATTTTTTTAAATCCAATCTCGTGCATAGCATGGGTGATATACTAGTAAATTTCATAACACAAAACACAAATAATTGTGAGACAATGTATTTTAAAAAAATGAAAGCAACATTCAACAATGATGTAAAAGCACACCTAACGTTTGAATTGGAGGTATAACCAGATATATTGCCATAGAAGAGGAAAACAATCTTTATTTTTCATCACAACAATTACATAACTCAATATATAATTTTAATGTCTCTCACTCTTCCACACGTCTAATTGTCTATCAATATTAGAATGAATGCATGAACCAAAAAAGAGAACATTTGAGAAGACAAAGAGATGTGATTTGAGACCTTTCAATTGCTGAATTTTATCAATTGATAGTTATTAGGCTTCAATGGTCGGTCTTCTAATATTTGTTAGCCATTAAAGCTGAGTTCTTTGGTTTCATCTATATTCACTTGATAATTTGAGAGGGACACGTGTCAAGTCTTTACACAAATACCTGGCACATTTTTTGAGCATTATTAATGAAATGCACAGTGAATTTTTTTTTTAATTACAAACTGTTATTTTTAATAATAATTTATATTTGTTTTACATGTTTTTTTAATATACAAATTATTTTTTATAGTGTAATTTGTTTTCTCTTTTTTTTTTCGCAATTGCAACCTATTATTTTTTAATAAGAATTTATATTTTTTATATAAAAATTATTTTTTTTAGATTTTTTATAAAATAATTTAATAATCCCATCACAAACAATAATCTATAGGAGAAGTTGAAAATGGTACATTAGTAGATATGGGAGAAGTCAAAAAGACTTGTGGGTTGAGAGAAGTCAAAAAATGCTGAGGTGTTTTTTTTTTTTTAAATGAAAAGTTAAAAAATTAAGATTAAGATATTGGAACTTCCACAAGATTTGTGGATTAAAAACCCTCTTGTTTTAATAATAATAATAATATAGATATGAGACCTATCAAATAATAATAAGGTTAGTACAGTATCAGATGCTTTGTAACTAGTACCTAAATGTGGCCAACTTAATGGTGTTAAAAAGTTGGCCAATGGGCACCATTAGAACCCTCCGGTGCTCTTCTTCTCTTCTGCAGACTTTTTCTCAGCCTTGGGCACCATTAGAATATCTAGAGAGAGAAACTAGAGAGCTAGGGTTTGGAATCGAGAGATCGAGATGACTTCGAAATTAGACTGCCGTTGCTAATTGGTTCTGCTACTCTCTTTCCTCTCTCTCTCTCTCTCTGTTTCTAGGGATGTAATAATAGTCCGGCCGCCCGGCCCATCCGGCCTCGTGGGCTCTTGTTTTCTTAGCGGGCCAGGCGAATCCATGGGCCAAAAAGTGGGGCCCAGACCCAAGCCCAAGCCCACTCATAATAAGGCCTAGAGCCTAGGCGCAAGCCTCGGGCTGGCCTAGGCGGCCTCTTTTTTTTTTTGAAAAATAAATGATAAATACATGGGAGACTTATTTATAAGTCCTTTTTCAAACTTATGGTAGGCTAAGTTATGTGTAATTTCTTATAGAGTCTCAAGTCCTATTTAGATAAGAATGTATTTCACAAGATCCTACATAAACGTAACGTGACGTGACACTTACATAAACGTAACGTAACGTGACACCTACATAAACGTAACGTGACACCTATATAAACGTAATGTAACGTAACGTGTCACATTACGTTTCGCAAAGCTTGTTTCCATTTTCAAAAAACACTTTTCAGAAAATTCTACTTTCTTATTTTCCGTATTTTTTGTTTTTACTGAATTTTTTTAATATTTTAGGCAATTTTTTTACTTTTTAGACACACCTAACATAAATACACCTAAAAAGTTAAAAAAAATTTAAAAAAATCTTTTAAAAATTCACTAAATACCAAAAATATAAAAAAAAAAAATACAAGAATTTAGTACATTTTTTGTATTTTTATGTATTTATTAATTTTTTAAAACATTTTTTCACAATTTTTTTACTTTTTAGATACATCTAAGTAAAGTGCATCTAACAAAGTAAAAAAAATGTTTAAATTTTTTAAAATATTCACTAAAAACAAAAAAACACGAAAACCAAAAAACTCAGTTTTCAAAAAACTTAATCTAGAAAACTCAAACCAAACACACTGAATGAGTTTTTATTTTTTTAAATTGAATGTGAAAATGTTGCTGGTTTATGTTGGTGTCATGTTACGTTTCATATAAATATGATCTATGGTAACATTTAATTTCCTATATAGGAAATTGAATGTTGTCATAAATCATAGGTGTCACATTACGTTTATGTAGGTGTCACGTTACGTTACGTTTATGTAGATATAATCTATGGTAACATACAATTTTTTATATAGGAAATTGCATGTTACAATAGATCATAGGTGTCACGTTACGTTACGTTACGTTTATGTAGATATAATCTATGGTAACATACAATTTTTTATATAGGAAATTGCATGTTACAATAGATCATAGGTGTCACATTACGTTTATGTAGGTGTCATATTACGTATAGGTGTCACGTTACGTTTATGTAGGTGTCATGTTACGTTACGTTACGTTACGTTTATATAGATATGATCTATGGTAATATTCAATTTCCTATATATGGTTTTACTATTATTTATAATATTAACAACTAATATTAAGGGTAAATGTGTCAACAAACTTCCACAGGACTTATGGGAACATAAGTTTTTTAGTAGGACCATATGTAGCATAAGTCTCTCTAACAAGACTTATAAATAATTTTCCCTAAATACATTATCTATGTAGATTATTTATTAGAAATAAAAAAATAAAAGAAAATGTACTAAAGTATTTTAGTTAAGATTAATGAGATGTTGTAACGCCCTCAAAATTAAACCCATAATATATAAAATTAACATGCATCATTATAAGAAAACAAGAGTATTATTCCATTCATCAGAGTAAACTTATTAAAAGACATTACATGTAATAAAGAAAGTAAATGCCCTATGGGCTTACATCTTTCCAAGCCAACACTTGGACACAAAAATATGAGTACTAACTCATTTACAAGTTAAGCCCTTGGCTTGAGTCCATACATGTAATATCAAATAAAGCAAATAACAACTAATCTAAAATGAGTCTTCAACTCTAAGTCCTCCCAAGCTAATTCCTTGGAGGTAGCCCATCACCTGAACCTGAAAATGATGTTCCCATATAGGGTGAGCCACAGCCCAGTAGAAAAATACTAAACCAAGTATAAGAATTAACTAAAGCAGTAGCATTCGATAGTTGGTCAATCACAAGATAGTCAATTACATCAATATACAATTTCATGACACTAATGTCTATGACACATTTCACTTCCCAATTATACGGATATGGCTCAGAACCTGGCCAAATAACTCAACAGGGGTTTCATCTCTTATTAACAATATTACCAATTCAACAGGGATAACAAATCAAGTTAAACCTTTCTTATATCATAACGGATACACATGTTAGTGTTGTATCAATCTCAATCAAAACTCACTTCCATACTTCCCAATTGATACACATTTTAGTGATGTATCAAATCAAACAACAAATAATCCAGTAGATAAGCATAAGAGCTATATCAAAACTGTAATGGGCGAGCATATGAGCTGCGACCCTGGGTTCATCCCCTATCTTCCCTTAAACATTAACCGGTTTAGAGGTACATCCCCTATCTTCCCCTAAACCGTGGAGTACATCCCCTATCTCCTCCCATACACAAGTAATGCATATAACACAGAGTCATATACACATAATTCAATACATAAATTTAATGTATTATTCCAACCTTTATACACAACCTAATCAATTGATTAGTTTCAGTTTTCCCTAATCCACATGCATTGTCTACAACAATCATGACTATCCTCCACCGATAGCCCAAAACAGTTATTTCTAAACAGGAAATAAATGTCTCAACACATATATAATCTCAATTTCAAAGCTGAGTGGTTAAATTACCCAACTACAACATTTAATCTCATAACTTCCCAATATCATGAATTTAATCAATTTCTACACCTTTTCCAAAATTAATTATATGAATTAATTTTATTACAACAATTAGGGCTTTTTAAATTATAAAACAACCCTAGCTTTTCTCAATATTACCAAATAAACCCAACATATCAGAAATACCAAAACTTAGGATTAAAACCTATAAGATGGAGTAGGAAATCCCTACCTCGAAGAAATTAACCCGAATGAAGAATACGCAGATGAAGCCCCAAACTCCAAAGTGCTCCAAACCACCAAAAGTTCAGATTAAACTGAAGCCCTCGACTCACACTCTCTTATTAACAAAGCAACTAGGGTAGAAACACCCTAAAACTAGATGAAACCTAGGGTAGAAGGTGTGTAGAGGAAGAGAGAAGTCGGACCTAGGGTTTGAATCAAAAAAGATAAAAAAAATGATTAAAAACCCGCTGCTGCCTATTTAAACTGACAGGCTCGCTCGAGCGAAGACTTGGTCGCTCGAGCGACCAGACACAAGAAATCCACGCTCGAGCGAAGAAAAGCTCGCTCGAGCCAAAAACTCGATGCTTCAGGTCTGCAACCCAGAAGCTCGCTCGAGCGAAGAATGCTCGCTCGAGCGAAGAACTCGAAACATACACCTCGCTCGCTCGAGCGAAGAAAAGCTCGCTCGAGCCAAGAAACACAACTCTCAGGTCCTAAGCCCAGACGCAGACTCTCGCTCGAGCGACCAAACCCTGGCTCGAGCGAAGAACAAAAACAACAGCTCGCTCGAGCGACCAACTCCTCGCTCGAGCGAAGGTCCAAAAATCTGGACAGCAACACTTGGTTTCCAACCCAACCAACCTGTAACAAACCTGCCCAACACAACCCATAACTCAAAATAAGGAATTAAAGGGCAACAACAACAATAAAATAACAACTGAATCTACGGAACATAAGTCCGGGTACAACAACCAAATGGGAAAAGACCGGGGTCGCTATAACCTCCCCCCCTTAAAAGAATTTCGTCCCCGAAATTAAGCATAAGTTTTTGAAAACAGGTTTTTCTCAAATTCCAACAATATGACATTACAATAATAAACAACTTGACCCAAAACTGGCCATTCCATCTCTTATCAAGAGGCATCTCACAATATGTCTATAAAACAACATATATTACAACATGCATCAGTATTATGCATTTTTCCTTTCAATTTCAACAGTTTTCAATATCATATTCAATTTCATGATAGAATCTAATTCAACAATATATTCAACATATTCAATGTTATACCAAACTTCCATTATGAGGCAAGTTCCAAAATATTTCCATTAAACCAAAACATTCTCAATGTTTTCCAACTTAAGACATATATAAAATTCTTAAGTTCAACCATATTACAAAATCTAAATATAAGATTATAAATCAATAAACATGTCCGGATATTTCTCGCGGACTTCCAATTCACGTTCCCAAGTGGCTTCTTCCACCCCGTGATGTTTCCAAAGAACCTTCACCAAAGGGATGGTTTTGCCTCGCAAAACTTGATCCCGCCTATCCAAGACCCGAACCGGTCTCTCCTCATATGAGACATCCTCGTCAACCACTAAATCAGTCCAATCCAACACATGTGATGGATCCGGCTCATACTTCCGAAGCATACTCACATGAAACACGTCATGTACTCCGGACAACTGCGGTGGCAAAGCTAAACGATAGGCAGCCTCGCCAATCCTCTCAAGGATCTCAAAAGGACCAATGAACCGAGGGGACAACTTCCCGCTCTTCCCAAACCTCATCAATCCCCGCCTAGGTGATATCTTCAGAAAGACATGATCACCCACCTCAAACACCAAAGGTCTCCTCCTACGGTCGGCATAAGATTTCTGACGACTCTGGGCTGTAACAAGCCTCTTACGGATAAGCTCAACTTTCTCCGTCGTTTCCCTCACCAACTCCGGACCCACAAAGGTGCATCACCCACCTCGGCCCAACAAACTGGAGACCTACACGGTCGGCCATACAAGGCCTCAAACGGTGCCATACCGATACTAGACTGGAAACTATTGTTGTAGGCAAACTCCACTAATGGCAAGTGCCTCTCCCACGACCCACTGAAATCAAGAACACAACCCCGAAGCATATCCTCAAGGATCTGAATAGTACGCTCGGACTGCCCGTCAGTCTGAGGATGATAAGCCGTGCTAAAGGTCAACTTAGTGCCTAAGGCACTCTGCAAACTCTGCCACAACCTAGCAGTAAAACGAGGATCTCTATCTGAGACGATCGTCACTGGGACCCCCGCGCAACCTCACTATGTCCCGAATGTACAAGTCGGCAAGATGATCTACCGAATCTCTCACGCGCATAGGAATGAAGTGCGCCGACTTAGTCAACCGGTCTACAACCACCCAAATAGCATCACTACCCCGCTGAGTCCTCGGAAGACCTACAACAAAGTCCATAGTGACATGCTCCCACTTCCACTCGGCAATAGGCAAGGGTTGCAACAAACCCGCTGGCCTCTGATGTTCGGCCTTCACTTGCTGACAAGTAAGGCACTTAGACACTGAACGCTGCCACATCTCTCTTCATACCCCGCCACCAAACTGGCGACCCAAATCCCGATACATCTTAGTGCCTCCCGGATGCACCGCAAGGCGTGAATGATGAAACTCTCGGAGTACCTCCTCTCGGCAAGACTCCGGCACAAACAGACGGTCTCGGTATCTCACACTCAGGTCGGGATACACCGTCAAACCCTTCTCAACCTTCCCACTGGAGATCTTCTCTCGAAGGGATTCTACCTCAAGGTCACCCCTCTGAGCCTCTAACACTCGAGTCACAAGTGTAGGCTGCGCAACAACAGAAAACAAGGCCGCCGCCTCAACGGATTCGCCCAGAAGCAAATCAAACTCTCCAAGTGCACCCAACATCTCCCACTCCCGGATGGCTATACTAGCTATGTCACCAACAGATTTCCTGCTAAGGGCGTCGGCCACCACATTGGCCTTCCCCGGATGATAGTGCAACTCAAAGTCATAATCCCCATGAACTCCATCCACCTCCTCTGCCTCAAGTTCAAGTCTTTCTGTGTGAACAGATATTTCAGACTCTTATGATCCGAGAACACCTCGAACCTCTCACCGTAAAGATAATGCCTCCAAATCTTCAAGGCAAATATCACAGCTGCTAACTCTAAATCATGCGTAGGGTAATTCTTTTCGTGAATTTTCAACTGACGTGAGCCATAGGCAACTACTTTCCCCTCTTGCATCAACACACAACCCAAACCCTCTCGTGAGGCATCACAGTAACAGCATAACCCAACCCTCTCTCCGGAATAATCAAAACGGAGCGGTGGTCAATCTAACCTTCAACTCCTGAAACGACTTTTCACAAGTCTCACTCCATACAAATTTGACTCCCTTCCGAGTCAATCTAGTCAAAGGCGAAGCTAACCTGGAGAAATCCTTCACAAACCGGCGATAATACCCAGCTAATCCCAGAAAACTGCGGATCTCAAACACACTCTTAGGCTGTGCCAATCTTGCACTGCCTCAGTCTTGGATGTATCAACTGACACTCCTTCCCAGAAACCACATGGCCTAAGAACTTGACCTCTTCTAGCCAGAACTCACACTTTCCAAACTTAGCATAAAGCTTATGGGCTCTAAGTAACTCAAGCACCACTCTCAAGTGTTCCTCATGCTCCTCCTCCGAAGGTGAATAAATCAGAATGTCGTCCACGAAGACGACTACAAAACGATCTAAGAATTCCCGGAATATCCGGTTCATCAAATCCATAAACACTGCTGGTGCATTGGTGAGCCCAAATGGCATCACTAAAAACTCATAGTGGCCATACCGCGTACGGAATGCCGTCTTCGGAATGTCCTCCCCCCTGACTCTCAACTGATGATAACCCGATCTCAAGTCTATCTTCGAGAAACAACGGGAACCCTTCAACTGATCGAACAAATCATCTATACGAGGCATAGGGTACTTATTCTTAACCGTAGCCTGATTCAATTTCCGGTAATCTATACACAGTCTCAAAGCACCACCTTTCTTTTTAACAAAGAGGGCCGGTGCTCCCCACGGCGAAACACTAGGACGGATATAGCCCTTATCTAGCAACTCCTGGAGCTGAATCTTCAACTCAACTAACTCGGCTGGGGCAAAACGATAAGGTGCCATAGAAATTGGCGCCGTGCCGGGCACTAAGTCAATAGAGAACTCAATCTCTCTGTGAGGTGGCAAACCAACAAGATCCTCGGGAAAGACGTCCGAGTACTCACAAACCACTCTTGGCAACACAGGCTGGGTCTCATCACACTCACCACTCTCAAAGCTAGCAAGTAGACCACTAAGCTCACTCCGCCCTCGCGAACCATACCCCGGTGGCAAAACACTACCAACCCGGTCCCCCAGAAAATGAAAACACTCTCCGCCCACGGTACAACAAGTGACCCTCTGGCGATAGCAATCAATAACTGCCCGGTATGACGATAACCAGTCCATACCCAAAATAACATCGAAGCCCTTCATAGGCATAACTACAAAGGAAAATGGGATTCTATGATCATCGACCTCTATATCACAACCCCTAACACCTTGTTTCAAGATCAATTCACCCCCAAGAGGTGACACTACACAAATAGGAGACGCTAACTGAGCTAACTCCAACTCCAAAACAGATGCAAATGCAGCAGACACAAAGGAATGAGATGCACCCGTATCGATCAAAACACTAGCAACTGAATTGCAAAACAAGAAGGTACCTCTCACGACAGATGGAGCCGGTACAAGATCCTGCGCGGTAACAGCATACACGCGCCCAGATGGCCTCTGATCAACCTGCTCACCCCTAGGAGCATAAGACTGCTGCACAGACTGGGACGATGAAGCCCCCTGATTGGCCCTCGAGGCCTGACCTGACTGAGCTGGCTGCTGACCCTGAGTCTGCCTCAAACCAGATGCACCAGATGTGCCACCAACTGCGGGCAAAAACCTTCATGTGCCCTGGCTGACCACACTGATAACACGAGAGCGGCTGGCCTCTACCCTGACTCTGGCTCTGAGATCGAGCCGAAGATGACGCTGCTCTCTGTCCTCCTCCCTTCTGTGGGCAAGCTGGAGACTTGTGGCCCAGCTGACCACACTTGAAATAGGTAATGGCTCCCTGGCTACCTTTCCCAGAACTAGCACTCGGTACTGGAAAAGTCGATCTAGAAAAGCTACCCTGAGACTGCTGAGGAGTGAAACCTCTCTGTCTCCTACCATCACTCTGCCCATCTTGACTCCTCTTGGAGCCCTTCTGCCCTTCCTCCTCCTCCTGCATCATAATCTCAGTATGAGCTGCAGCATCAACCAGACGCCCATAATCCCGAATCAAAGACCCTACTACTCTCAACTTGAGGCCACGCCTCAACTTCTTCTCAAACTCAATACAACGGCGTTCCTCCGACGCCACCAACTCAGGTGCAAACCTGGACAAACTAGTAAATGAGGCCTCAAACTCGGCCACTGATGAACTTTTCTGCTTAAGCTGGCAGAACTGATCTCTCAACTTCTCCCTAACTGCTGGAGATAAAAACCGCTCCTGGAAAGCATTCACAAAAGCCTCCCAAGTACCTCCGATACGACCCTTGGTGAACTTCCACCACTGACCCGCATCCCCCTTCAGCTGGAACGATGCCAAGGTCACTTTCAACCCCTCGTCTTCGATGCCAAGCATCTCAAACGTTTTCGTTGTCTGTTCGAGCCATTCATCTGCTTTAAGCGGCTCTTTCGGATCACCCACAAATTCGTCCGGATTGGACCGGAAGAACTCCCTCTTCAGAAAAGAAGGTCCTGCATCAGTAACAACAACCTGGGCTGGATTCGCAGCCCTAAGAATGCCAATAGACTCCCTGAATGCCCCTGCTATCTCTTGGCCAAAGCATCCATAGCCTTGCTGGCCTACCGGCTCGGCCACATTGGCCTGGCCAACTCCCTCCTGTACTGCAGGAATCTCCTCTGGCACAGGCACCTCCTGCCTACCCGGCCTACCACGCCTACCGCGTCCTCGTCCTCGTCCTGACATCCTAAGAAAGGAAACAAGACGTTAGCACATTAATAGATGTGCCGAAACTAAAAACTCGCGTCCTAATGCATTGGACAACAGTAATTCATTCCACGTAAGCACATAATCACATAAGCACTTACGAATTTCATTCCTGGATGATAATAGTCCCGAAGCGTTACTATAGTTCCGGTTGGAAGCAGCATTGATCAAGTGCCTTTCCAACAAGACTACTAGAAACTCAAGGGTCCAATCAACATCCTAGAAACTACGTTCCATACCCACTTATTGAAAAATAAATGATAAATACATGGGAGACTTTTTATAAGTCTTTTTCAAACACTTATGGTAGGCTCAAGTTCCTGTGTAATTTCTTATAGAGTCTCAAGTCCTATTTAAATAAGAATGTATTCCACAAGATCCTACATAAACGTAACGTGACGTGACACTTTACATAAACGTAACGTAACGTGACACCTACATAAACGTAACGTGACACCTATATAAACGTATGTAACGTAACGTGTCACGTTACGTTTCGCAAAGCTTGTTTCCATTTTTCAAAAACACTTTCAGAAAATTCTACTTTCTTATTTTCGTATTTTTTTTTGTTTTTACTGAATTTTTTAATATTTTAGGCAATTTTTTTAACTTTTTAGACACACCTAACATAAATACACTAAAAAGTTAAAAAAAAAATTTTAAAAAAATCTTTAAAAATTCACTAAATACCAAAAATACAAAAAAAAAATACAAGAATTTAGTACATTTTTGTATTTTTATGTATTTATTAATTTTTTAAACATTTTTTTCACAATTTTTTTACTTTTTAGATACATCTAAGTAAGGGCATCTAACAAAGTAAAAAAAATGTTTAAATTTTTTAAAATATTCACTAAAAACAAAAAACACGAAAACCAAAAAACTCAGTTTTCAAAAAACTTAATCTCGAAAACTCAAACAAACACACTGAATGAGTTTTTATTTTTTTAAATTGAATGTGAAAATGTTGCTGGTTTATGTTGGTGTCATGTTACGTTTTCATATAAATATGATCTTATGGTAACATTTAATTTCCTATATAGGAAATTGAATGTTGTCATAAATCATAGGTGTCACATTACGCTTATGTAGGTGTCACGTTACGTTACGTTTATGTAGATATAATCTATGGTAACATACAATTTTTTATATAGGAAATTGCATGTTACAATAGATCATAGGTGTCACGTTACGTTACGTTACGTTTATGTAGATATAATCTATGGTAACATACAATTTTTTATATAGGAAATTGCATGTTACAATAGATCATAGGTGTCACATTACGTTTATGTAGGTGTCATATTACGTATAGGTGTCACGTTACGTTACGTTACGTTACGTTTATATAGATATGATCTATGGTAATATTCAATTTCCTATATATGGTTTTACTATTATTTATAATATTAACAACTAATATTAAGGGTAAATGTGTCAACAAACTTCCCACAGGACTTATGGGAACATAAGTTTTTTAGTAGGACCATATGTAGCATAAGTCTCTCTAACAAGACTTATAAATAATTTTCCCTAAATACATTATCTATGTAGATTATTTATTAGAAATAAAAAAATAAAAGAAAAATGTACTAAAGTATTTTAGTTAAGATTAATGAGATGTTGTAACGCCCTCGAAATTAAACCCATAATATATAAAATTAGCATGCATCATTATAAGAAAACAAGAGTATTATTCCATTCATCAGAGTAAACTTATTAAAGGACATTACATGTAATAAAGAAAGTAAATGCCCTATGGGCTTATATCTTTCCAAGCCAACACTTGGACACAAAAATATGAATACTAACTCATTTACAAGTTAAGCCCTTGGCTTGAGTCCATACATATAATATCAAATAAAGTAAATAACAACTAATCTAAAATGAGTCTTCAACTCTAAGTCCTCCCAAGCTAATTCCTTGGAGGTAGCCCATCACCTGAACCTGAAAATGATGTTCCCATATAGGGTGAGCCACAGCCCAGTAGAAAAATACTAAACCAAGTATAAGAATTAACTAAAGCAGTAGCATTCGATAGTTGGTCAATCACAAGATAGTCAATTACATCATTATACAATTTCATGACACTAATGTCTATGACACATTTCACTTCCCAATTATACGGATATGGCTCAAACTTGGCCAAATAACTCAACAGGGGTTTCATCTCTTATTAACAATATTACCAATTCAACAGGGATAACAAATCAAGTTAAACCTTTCTTATATCATAACGGATACACATGTTAGTGTTGTATCAATCTCAATCAAAACTCACTTCCATACTTCCCAATTGATACACATTTTAGTGATGTATCAAATCAAACAACAAATAATCCAATAGATAAGCAAAAGAGCTATATCAAAACTGTAATGGGCGAGCATATGAGCTGCGACCCTGGGTTCATCCCCTATCTTCCCTTAAACATTAACCGGTTTAGAGTTACATCCCCTATCTTCTCCTAAACCGTGGAGTACATCCCCTATCTCCTCCCATACACAAGTAATGCATATAAACACAGAGTCATATACACATTAATTCAATACATAAATTTAATGTATTATTCCAACCTTTATACACAATATCCTAATCAATTAATTAGTTTCAGTTTTCCCTAATCCACATGCATTGTCTACAACAATCATGACTATCCTCCACCGATAGCCCAAAACAGTTATTTCTAAACAAGAAATAAATGTCTCAACACATATATAATCTCAATTTCAAAGCTTAGTGGTTAAATTACTCAACTACAACATTTAATCTCATAACTTCCCAATATCATGAATTTAATCAATTTCTACACCTTTTTCAAAATTAATTATATGAATTAATTTTATTACAACAATTAGGGCTTTTTAAATTATAAAACAACCCTAGCTTTTCTCAATATTACCAAATAAACCCAACATATCAGAAATACCAAAACTTAGGATTAAAACCTATAAGATGGAGTAGGAAATCCCTACCTCGAAGAAATTAACCCGAATGAAGAATACGCAGATGAAGCCCCAAACTCCAAAGTGCTCCAAACCACCAAAAGTTCAGATTAAACTGAAGCCCTCGACTCACACTCTCTTATTAACAAAGCAACTAGGGTAGAAACACCCTAAAACTAGATGAAACCTAGAGTAGAAGGTGTGTAGAGGAAGAGAGAAGTCGGACCTAGGATTTAGAATCAAAAAAGATAAAAAAAAATGATTAAAAACCCGCTGCTACCTATTTAAACCTGACAGGCTCGCTCGAGCGAAGACTTGATCGCTCGAGCGACCAGACACAAGAAATCCACGCTCGAGTGAAAAAAAGCTCGCTCGAGCCAAAAACTCGATGCTTCAGGTCTGCAACCCAGAAGCTCGCTCGAGCGAAGAAATGCTCGCTCGAGCGAAGAACTCGAAAACATACACCTCGCTCGCTCGAGCGAAGAAAAGCTCGCTCGAGCCAAGAAACACAACTCTCAGGTCCTAAGCCCAGACGCAGACTCTCGCTCGAGCGACCAAACCCTGGCTCGAGCGAAGAACAAAAACAACAGCTCGCTCGAGCGACCAACTCCTCGCTCGAGCGAAGGTCCAAAAATCTAGACAGCAACACTTGGTTTCCAACCCAACCAACTTGTAACAAACCTGCCCAACACAACCCATAACTCAAAATAAGGAATTAAAGGGCAACAACAACAATAAAATAACAACTGAATCTACGGAACATAAGTCCGGGTACAACAACCAAATGGGAAAAGACCAGGGTCGCTATAACCTCCCCCCCTTAAAAGAATTTCGTCCCCGAAATTAAGCATAAGTTTTTGAAAACAGGTTTTTCTCAAATTCCAACAATATGACATTACAATAGTAAACAAATTGACCCAAAACTGGCCATTCCATCTTATCAAGAGGCAT